>CM069456.1:12627148-13227148 GCA_035610835.1 Ophiura sarsii | reverse complement strand
GACATGACTAAATATAATTAGTCATGATTTTCACTTGTTTTTGTGTGTCACCAAGACCAGATTTGTCACAGAATAATGGATCATTTTGACACAACATTTAAAATGGGAGATACTTTTACGACGGGTATTCATAATATAAGTTAAAAGTTTAACGGGTGTGCCGTTAAAACTTGTCCGACGGCAAACCCGTTAAACTTTTAACTTATATGACTGAATATAATTAGTCATGATTTTCACTTGTTTTTGTGTGTCACCAAGACCAGATTTGTCACAGAATTATGGATCATTTTGATGCAGCATTCAAAATATGAGACTACTACACATAACAGGCATACCTTGTGCTAATGAAATGTCTGTTGAGTTGAGTAACATTTTGTAAGATTTCACATGTTTGTGTGTCACCAGGAACAGATTTGTCACAAAGCTATGGACCATTTTGACGCAGCATTCAAAATATGAAACAACTACACATAATAGGCATAGGCCTACCCTGTGAGTGATGAAATTTCTGTTGAGTTTAGTAACATTTGTAAGATTACACATGTTTGTGTGTCACAAAGACCAGATTTGTCACAGAATTATAGACCATTTTGACGCAGCATTCAAAATATGAGACTACTACACATAACAGGCATACCCTGTGTTAATGAAATGTCTGTTGAGTTTAGTAACATTTTGTAAGATTTCACATTTTAGTGTGTCACCAGGACCAGATTTTTCACAGAATTATGGACCATTTTGACGCAGCATTCAAAATATGAAACTACTACACATAGGCATAGGCCTACCCTGTGAGTGATGACATGTCTGTTGAGTTTAGTAACATTTTGTAAGATTTCACATGTTTGTGTGTCACCAAGACCAGATTTGTAACAGAATTATGAACCATTTTGACACATTTTCCCCCAATTTTTTTTTATGCTGGAGCCGCCACTGTGGACACCTATCTTTAATTTTAAATAGTGCTAACTGGGAAAACTCCAGGGTCTTCTGCATATATGGTGTATATTGGCGATGAAACACGTAACAGGCTGCAATGCAACATGCCCAGGCAGAGATCAGATCCGGTACAGCACACACCTATCTTTAATTTTAAAGAGTGCTAACTGGGAAAACTCCAGGGTCTTCTGCATATATGGCGGATATTGGCGATGAAACACGTAACAGGCTGCAATGCAACATGCCCAGGCAGAGATCAGATCCGGTACAGCACACACCTTAGTCCCTTTGACATATGGAGTAAAAGTCTCTACTGTGAGTGGTGATTGAAAACTCATAACATTTTCAGTTTAATGTTCGATGGTTTGGTGAACAAGGCGAAGCAAATGCAGGTTGGATGTGCACCGGCTGCGTTACAGGAGGCACTACTGGTGTTTCTTGAATTTGAGTAGCTGCCCTGTGGCTCACAGTCTGGACTTCATTGGGTACAACTGCAACAGGCACTACTGGTGTTTCTTGAATTTGAGTAGCTGCCCTGTGGCTCACAGTCTGGACTTCATTGGGTACAACTGCAACAGGCACTACTGGTGTTTCTTGAATTTGAGTAGCTGCCTTGTGGCTCACAGTCTGGACTTCATTGGGTACAACTGCAACAGGCACTACTGGTGTTTCTTGAATTTGAGTAGCTGCCATGTGGCTCACAGTCTGGACTTCATTGGGTACAACTGCAACAGGCACTGCTGGGACAACCCCAGCACTACCCAGGTCACCAGTGAAAAGTTCGTCCACTACTGATTCGGGAGCTATGATCTGGACTGGGACCTGGCTTGGTGATTTAAATAGACTCTCACTCGCTACCACACTAACCGCCGCTGGCGCTTGTGTTTCTGCAAAGTAATTTGGCAGTGATGCCAGTGCTGCCTGTAATAACATGGACTCCGTTTCGGAAACGTCACTGGACTCACTGGGAGTTTGCTCTACAGTCACTGCTGGTTTGGGTAGTATGGTTGTGTATACTACTGGTGGACTGGGTGGTACCGAAATTGTAGCAGGTGCTTTGGGTGGTGCCGCCATCGTTGCTGGAGCTTTAAGTGGTGCCGCAATCGATGCTGGTGTTTTGGTTGGTGCCGCAAACGTTGCTGGTGCTTTAAGTGGTGCCGCAATCGTTGCAGGTGCCGCAATCTTGGCTCTTGGTTTTGGGGGTGTTGGTTTCTTGACCGCTGGTTTGACCCCTGATGTGGTCTTGGACCTTTTACTTTTTGGTGACGAATTGGAACTGCCTCTCTTTTGTAAAGTTAAGAATGGTTTTGGCGGTTCAGTGTCCACTCTTCTCATCTGCCTGTCTTTCACATGTACGTCTCGGTGGATTTGGAAGTCAATCCTTGAGGTTGTTTCATATCCACACCCACTATGGGGGCAGGTAAGTAGGGCTCAAGAAGCCAAATGGCTTTGCAGGTTCCAAGACCTTGTCGTCCTGAAATCGCACCCTCTCACTGTGCAGTGAAATTCATTGGATTTGGATAGTCTCTGCTCCTTAAAGGGGGATCCATGTTTAATGTGTCCTTACTTTTAAGGCGATTGACGCCCCAGCTTGTGGCGCCTTCGTTGTTTTCTCATCTTTCCCCTCCTCTATCTTGCTCAATTCAGCCTCACTGAGCTTTACAAATGGTGATTTCTTGTCATTGACAGGTTCGGCGGCGGTTGGCGGTGGCTCGATCGTCACGCCAGCAGCAATGCTTGCGTCGACCTTCCCTTCAATTTCTGATAGGAAATTCCATATCACTTCATCTGGTAAATCATCCCACTCCGGTTATGGTTCTTCTTTCACATGTTTTAACATTTCATCTAGGTCTCCAATTCCAAAATTGGCCGTGGTTTCTTCCATATTAACACTTTAATTGCAAGTAATTACGAATGTATACGAAAAAACCAGATGAAAAATAGGCTTTGGCACCTTTGAATATTTTTCAACCTGTTTTTGATGTGACATAATCATATTTTTCCTATTTTTGGCACTAAAATAATGACTGCCCAACAATTAGTTTTTAAAATTATGGACACTTATACTAAGAACACCACGGCCTCATGTCTAGAAAGACCTAAACTTGCAGTAGATCGCAATCCCAAGCTAATACTAATAGGGGCTTTGGCCCGACCTAAAAAAGGATTTAAAACATATCCACAGCATTTAGCAAACTATCTTGCTTGAACACATGGTCCTCTACTATTGTAAAGAACTGAGCAAGGTTGTCTTTGGTTCCCAATGCCAAAATGTAGGGTTGTCTTTGATTTCATCATGCCAGCTAGGTATGTTGGAATGTTGGTTACAATCTATAAAGATACTACTATTATACACACACACTTGTTTTGAAACAGGTACTGGCAAGCAAATTACAGAGAGCAATGTCTAATACCTGACTGAGCAAGGTTATGTATGAGCCACCTCTTCATTTCCAGTAAAGTATCCAAGGATAATCAGTTCAGGACCGTCAGATGGGCGGACGCACCCCCCTTGAATTTTTTTTTTTTAGGGTAAAAATTGCGTTTTTCTTAGTTTCAAATTTCAATGATAGTAAAACTACTCATAAGACATTGACTACAGTGCTTTTTGGACTGCGAAATTTTGTGTCCGTGCGAAATTTTTTGACGTGCAAAATTTGTTGACTTCACCCCCCCCCCCACTTACGTGAAATTCACGAGGTGACTGACTTAGAATTTTTTTTGGGACAACCTTTTACGAAAATTTTAGAAATCGCGAAAACGCACCCCCCTTGGGCAAAAGTGTCTGACGGCCCTGCAGTTCTACACATTAGTTTCACGCTTTATTCCACGAATGTCAATGGAGGGCAGACTATGGCTCCAGGGGGACTATGGTACTATTTTACACCGGCATTTGAATGCGCTTGACATGTTAATATGAATAGCAAATAAACTTACTGGTTGGGTGTCCATGAAGCTATCCATTGCTTCCTTTACAGTAAGGTCACGAATTTCGCGGAATTGAGGTTAAACGCGGAAAAAGACATTTTGATGAAAAGAAGGAGAAAAATGCACAAAAAACGTCCAAAACACAACATTTATGAATAGTCTTGAATAAAACAATATAAATATTAAAAAACGATACGTACTAAAACCTAAAAATGATGTGTTTTTCTGTAAAGTGTGTTTATTTTGGTTTTATAGATCGTAAAAAAACGTTAATTTTAAGCTTTTTGGGGGAAAATTACATCACAGAAAAATGCAAAATTTACAAAGCGGAAAAACGCGGAATTCGACAGTTACAAAGCAGAAAATTCGTGACCTTACTTTACAGTTGCTCTCTTGCACGTCTTACTTCTCTTATCAAGTTTCCCGGTAGGGAGAAATAAGGGCAATGACATGATGCTTCTGTTTTGTACATTCATACCTGAAAAACAGTATTTCAACATTAGAAACTAAAGTTGGTGTTTTGTTTTCCCACATGGTAGAATGATTGCTCTCAAATTTGTTGATTAGGCAAGAAATTGGGAGAAGCCAAATTTCAATCATGAGAAAGTATCTATTGTGCTATTTCAAGTCAACATTCGAGGTGTGCACAGCATCATGTCAAAGATGTTTCTTCTTTGTAAGTGTGGTGGTAGATGTTAATGAGATATGAAAATCCTGACATTTTTTTAGCATAGACCGCACAATTTTCTCATTGCAGCTGTCTGGGCACAACATTAATCAGCTTTGGAGATGGGTCAGGGTTATTAAATCAACTGCTTTCCGGTCCGTGGTCGGGGGAAAAGACGGCATGTTATTACAGGTTCGGGTATTTAAAAAACCTTGCCCCCCCCCCTCGTCTCTATTTGGAAATAATCAATTTTGCACTAATTTTAAATCTCATGACCATGGAATTAAAGACGAGCGGGAGGCCCCGGACCGTCGGGGAAACCCGACCCGATTCTGTCCGGAGAATTGATCTATTTATAGATTTCCAGATTAGACTCAATTTTTAAATACCTGCTTCGCTCTTGTCTTGAACTGTTGATAATTGCTTGGCACCATATTCCAGGACCTTTTTTGAGTGGTCATCTGTCCACTTGATAACAAGACGGTCTGCTACATCACTACCATAGACAACCCTAAAATCAATATCCATCTGCAATGAAAAGCGTTTAAAATTTGTTCACATATGTGTGGTGGTATGGGAAAACCCGTCGGAAGTCGCTAGTAATAATATTGAGATATCTGGGTCATACCAAAATATTCCTAACAAATGAGTTCCAAGTTAATTTTCCTACTTTGGTCCCAAGATAGAGATTATACCTTGAACTTTAGTCTCCAGGAGTTTTTTATGTAAAATTCCAGATGTGAAGTTTATTTTAGTACTTTTCTGAACCTTGTTTATCAAATTTTATGTGTAAAATGACATTGTTACCATGGTAACCACTTGTGAATTCCGACAATGCATTGTAAAGATTTTGAAAGTGAAGAACTTACAATTGTTAATAATATCGCAAAAACATAGGTTCATATCAAAAGTCCTTTTCATATGACAAGCTGTTCTGTGTGATATAACAATGTAGTTTTATTATTATCATGATTATTAGAGCATTTAAAAGATTTTGTTTACACCTTTGAATTGTCAGTTTCAATTTTGAGTGTTGTGTTTTAACTTGCCGACTTTAAAATACTATAACTGTAGTTCTAGATGGAATTTCTGAAAAATTTAAACATTCCTATACTCAGTAGAGTATGAGGCTCTCTGCCAACGAAAAAAACCAAGTTGCTAAAAATGACCATGTGAAGGGTTTTCCCATGCCACCACACATATTCCCAGTATGCAAACTTCATTATTCATAACCTAGAATTACTATGTGCAATTTAGCACTTTTTCCAACATAAAGCCCATCTGTTAAATAGAAGGCCAAAAACAATTAATTGTTGTATTGGCATAACAGGCTTAACAAAACTTAACAAATTTTGTTTATGGTCAGAAGTCACAAACTGGTCCCAAAAATGTTTCACTTCTAATAATGTTGAGGAATGCACCAAATCTGATTAAACGGGACAAAACTTAAGTTTTACATACTTAATGACCCACAAACTATATATTGTTGGAAAGCTTATGATTCAAGGTTTTTCATTTTTGAAAAAAGAATCAAATTATACAGGGTGTGTAAAATTTGTATAGGGTGGAACATAAACAAGTTGATCGTTTTGCTCCTCACAAAATATTTTGATAGTTTGTACAATTAGGGTTTAGCTGAAGATAGTTACCAAAATCAGACCAACCGCAGAAGGTGCTACCAAATTTGCTAAGAATCACTTGCCCAAAATGTTCACAGGAAAAGTACAGGGTGTCTAAAATTATGATGAAATAATGCATAAAATGAAGGTTTATATATAATATTCTATGAAATTAAGTTAGCATGGACTATTTAATTTAAAAGAAAATGGTTATCAAAATGAACTACACGAATATCGTTAAAGTTCCTTTTATTTTAAATACAGGGTGGTCCAAAATAGGTCTAAATAGCAACATTTTCATAAATCTATGAACAATTCTGTGAAGAAACACTTCTGGCTTTTTTAGTTAAATGTTTTACTACCCAGGGTAGAAAAAGGACCGAAGAGTCACACAAATGAAATAGAGAGACTGCGATTTGGTCATTGTTTAATCAATAAAGTGAATAAAACTGTGTGTTTTTACATTAAAACACTCCCTGAATTGAACATCATATTCTAGTAGAAAATGTCTAGATAACAATTCAATATTATTATTCATAGTAGCAGGCACATGTTATTAACACATATGAGAAGTTTGAAAACTTTCCTATGTATAATTTTAAAATGGCATCAATTTCAAAAGTTCTAGTTTTCCACTATTTTGTGTAGAAACCTATGGGCGCCTCATCCACCGGCGCCTCATCCACCGATCCCACCCTTGACTCACTCAACGTTTAGATTGATAACTTCACTGTTGCTAAACATGTGGCTTTAATTCTTTTTTTATTCGGTAGCTGGATACATTGTCTTTAATATGATACCAAAAATGTTATGTTTTTTTGACAACTTCTATTTAAAATAGAGACACGTATCACGATTTTAAGGATTTTTTGAAACGATCCCACCTTATTTGATATACCTATTAGTGACCTGTGACCTTATTTGAAGATATTTTGTATACAAAGTGACCTAGGACTATGTTATAGACCCCAATGGTACTATTTAAGTCACAAAATACCGGGCGAGTCAATAAAACCGGAAACATTAGTTTCGACCTACATTTTTCAAAAGAGGAAAGATGAAAGGTGTGTTAAAGCAGTGGTTCCCAACCTTTTTCTGGTGGTGACCCTATTTCAGAAACCAGCATCAGAGTGCGACCCCTCACAGAACAAAGTCACCAGTGGCGGCACCAGCATAATAAATTGGGTGGGGGAGGGGGCAAGAAACAATTTAGGTGGGGGCAAGAATTGAAAAATGCACGCATTTGTTTTGCCATTTTACGCTAAAACTGTCAAATTTGGTCTAATTTTAACTAATTTGGTAAGCAAATTGCAACATTTGGTCTTATTATACATAATATTGTGATGGGAGAGTGTTATCACCAAGCGCGTGTATACTTACCTTGCTCAAGCATAACTATGCACTTCAATCCTAACTCGCCTACCTAAGTGCTACCCCATTACCGCTGTAAAAATAGTGCCCCGCTGGCGTAGAACGGCTAGCGGAGCGATCTCTCAAGCGCCGGCGGTGCAAAGTCCAATTTCCGGCTAATCAATTAGTAACACCAGGGTTGACTCCGGGGGTGTCAACCTCCTCCCTATCCGGGGCGTTATGCTTGAGCAAGGTAAGGATACATGCGCTTGGTGATAACACTCTCCCCGTGGGGAGAGGGGAATCACCTGCGCTTGTTTATATTACCGTTGCTCAAGCATAACTATGCACAGATTCGCACTGACCAGGAGACAACGCTGGGACAAATCAACACGCGAGCTCGGTGATAACACCTAAAATGGCCCCATGAAGAAGAATCCCATTATCTCAGAATTACGTAACACCTGGAGCCTAAAGCGAGCAACACGAACAGAACCTTGACTCACCTATAGAGAAGTCAGACTTCTACTCCCGTCTTCCTGTCTTCTGCCCCTGTTACGTTGCCTCCCTGGAGCTGCCGTAGTCGACGCTGCTGCCGCTGATAGTACCCTCGCCGACGTGGCTGCCTGTCCACACATAGGGTCCTTCAGATACACAGATTGAAATGTTGTAGACGCCGACCACCCTGCAGCCTCCATGACTTCCTTGATGGAAGCCCCCTTGTAGAGGGCCCAAGAGGCCAGCTGTGATCTCAGGTCGTGTGCTCGGATACGAGCGCCTTTTTAGTTGCCTCTCCTGCCCACCTATGCTTTCCTTAATCACCTGGATGATCCAGCGCGCCATGGTTGACTTGCTAGCTGGGGTGAACGGACTGACCGTGATAAGAAAGAGCTGGTCCCTTATTGTTCCGTCTCCCTTGACCCTGTGCTTCTCGGTCCTCTTCAGGTAATACTTGAGGGCCCTAACCGGGCACCACGGCCCGCAGTCTGGGGACCCACTGGCTATACGCAAATCCAGCAAAATAATCGGCCCTGGCGTGAAGTCCTGCGTCTGGTTTTTTGCCAAGAACCAGGCTCTGGGGAGAAGTGTGACGGCTCCGCTGGAAAAACGTATGTGACCCTCCTTCATAGACAGAGCGTGGATCTCCGAAACGCGTCGTCCAGATGCCTCAGCTACGAGGAACACCGTCTTTCTAGTCAGGTCAAGTCCAGAAGATGCATAGGCTCGTAGGGAGAGTCTGCTAAGTCGCCCAGAACCAGTGGAAGATCCCATGCCGGTACTAACGACCTGACCGGGGACGCTCGTGAAACGCTCCCTTAATCAGGCTGTTGAGAGTCGGCGATGTGGACACCGTCATGCCTCCCTCGAATCCATGATGAACTGAGGCGATGGCCGTGCGGAAGCATCTCACTGATCTGGGGTTAGCCATGTTGTGCTTGAACTGCGCGGTTAAAAACCCAGCTACGGCCCCCACAGGGGCTTTATGTGGACTAATTTGCCTATCCCTACACCATTGGAAGTACTTGACGAGGTGGGAATTATAAGTTGCTCTGGTGGAAGGTTGCCTTGCCTTTGCAGCCAGGGTGGCAGCCTCTCTCGAAAGTCCCTCTGCAACGTAAGATCGGATGAAATGCTCCATGCAGTCAGGTGTAGGGTCTGGGCTGTTGTCAGAGGAATCGTCGTTTGGTTCGGATAAATGAGGAGGTCCTCCGTCAGAGGCAGGCTGGGTTGTCGACCATGAGTGATAGAAGTCGCGGGAACCACATCTGCCTGGGCCACAGCGGTGCTATCAGTAGCAACCTGCAATTCCTGGATCTTGAGAGTTTCTCCAGGACCCTGGGTATCAGCGCTATGGGTGGAAACGCGTAAGCCAGCATCATGTTCCAGCTGATGATCATTGCATCTGCTGCGTATGCCATGGGGTCTAGCCCCCAAGTGCAATAAACCGGGAGCTGGGCGTTCCCCCTCGTCGCAAATAGGTCTATGGACGGTTTCTCCAGTAGGTTGAACAGCCTCCGGCACACCACTCTGTTCAGTTGCGACTCTACCTATGTTCCTCGGACTTTCGCGGCAGCTCGTAGGGGTGTTCCCTTTCTTGAATGCCGGCCACCTACCGCCGAAGAGGTCCGAAGTGATCGGGGTCCTGGCCAGTCCAGTCTTGTCCGCAAAGTTGAGAGCTTTGATGGCGTTCTGCTTGCGATGGAGAGCCAGACGGAAGGCCAGCCGGGCATAATGCTCTGCGGATACATGCATAAGATCCCTCAGTGTGTATAAGGTCCGCTCCTCCGCCGCCAGTTTCATTGGACTTGTCTCGTCAAGCCGACCATTAATGAGATGGGCAAAGGCTAGCAGCGACGAATTATTGACCCTTAAACCATCCTGTGCCATCTGCTCCAACTACCGAAGCTCCTTGTCCCTGGGCTCGTTCCACTTAAAAACCTCGTGGGGCTGTAGTGGCTTGCCTGACGGTTGTCCGCCTTCGACGCCAGGAGGGGGCTGCTTATCCGGCCTGCACCAAGAATTCTGATCCATCTCCATCTGACGCCAACAGTCCGACGGTATAAGAGGTGGGCTGAAAAACTCTGCTTCTGCCTCCGGTGGAGCAGGAAAAGACTTCATGCCTTTCTGGGGGGAGCCCGGCCCGTCTGCTGCAGGTCCCTCACGTAGCGTTGGAGAGTCTTTGTCACCGGAATATAAGGACGTCGGGTCTTCTGAAGGTGGCTTTTTCCGCTTCACCCAATTCATACGTGTCGGAATCCTCCTCCGGTGGGAATTGAATTGGTATCTTGGCACTCATCATCGCGTAGGCAAAGAACGCCGCCGACACCTCCGGGGACAGATACTTTAATGGCTGGTCCTGGCCCTGGTCAAGGAGAGAGTCTGACGGCCTCTGAACTGCATAAGGCTCCCCAAAAGCTCTAATCCTCTCAACCTCCGTTGCCGTAAGGTGCGGTGTCGCCATCCTTCCGCTGTCCATACCGACTTGTCTCGTCGTAGGGCAGCTTAAGTCCCTTGTCGCTCCGCTGGGATCCGGCAGGTATGACGGCTCAAATGTCGGAGAAAGAGCAGTTAAGGACGCTGGAGGTGGAGACCATTCGGGACAGAAGTAATTCGGATCTGCCGCTGGTGTACTGACTTCCTGCTCCGCTGACCTTCTTTTCAGAAAACGGTCCCAATCCGACGGAGATCTAGTCCATGGTGGTCGGGGGTCCGACCCGCTGGGCGCCCGAGACAAAGTGTGAGGGGCCGAGTAACGCGGCCCTCCAACCGCAGTCGCCTGATAATGTCTGTCGCGACCTGGCAGGGCTGCCGCAGGCTCACGGTGGGACGGTCGTCCGCCAGGGCTGTACAAACTCCCCTCCTCCATTGTACCATCCTGCCCATATCCACTATGTTCGCCGTAAGATCCGGAAGCCTGCCGATTACGGCTCCAATGGCCCTCTTCGGACTGCTCCCGTCGTTGATATTCATACCCATCTCTATCCCGTTGGCTGTCGATGCGGCTACGGCTTAGCCGTGGCCCACCTCCGCAAAAGTACCACTGCCGAACCGCGAGTAGCTCGAATCATGGCTCCGACGTTCCGCACGGGACCGATCACGGCTTAACTCTCGGCTTCGGCGATCTGTACGGCTACGCCGCTCCGTAGGTGGCATCTCGTGGCTCCGTCGATCCGTCGATCCGTAATGCTGCGATCACGGGTCCGGCGATCCAATGGCGATTTATCACGGGATCATCGGCGGCCCCTTATTCCGTTCGGTCTCCCCCACGGCTCCTTTCACGGCTTCGTTCACGGGTCGGAGGGCAGTCCTGGGTCCGCTTGTCGCTCCTCCCGTAGGCCCGAGCGTGCGCGCTGTCCTCTTCCTTCTCCGGGGTCAAAACGCGGCTCCGATCGGGACTACTATGCTTTGAACACGGACTCGGACAGTTGGAGCTCGACGAGCCAGATGAGCTAGACGACTCCCTTCTCTGCTGCTGGGAAGATCTGACGATGGTTGCCAGCTGTGCCGAGAACTCCGACGGCCCGAAAAAACTCCGGACTATGTCGTTCATATCAGGACCGGGGCGTGGTGCTGGCTTCTTTATCGGCAAGCGTACAGGCGTGCCCTCGGAATAGTCCAATTCCATGGTGGCCCCCAACTCAAGCTCTGTAATATCCGGATCGCCGTCAGCTTCGGTCGTCTGGACAGCAGCGGCGGCTTCTCTGGCCTTCGCGGCGCACTCCGCCTTTCTCTGTTCCTTGCGTTGTTTCTCCTGCTCTCGCTTAGACACTTTGTCGGCGTCATATTCCTCCCAATGATCTGCCGACCAAGCAGCGTCCAGTTCGCAGGGGGCTTCCAGGGAGCAACGGCGACAGAATGGACACTCTGAATGCGGATCTTTGTCCTCCCGAGGCAGGAAACGATGGCATCCTCCACATTGCCTTGATTTCTTTTCTGACATCCTTGATTTCTATCTGGAAGAACAAGAAGAACGGGAAAACACGAATCAGTACGGAAAAAGAAGTGTCAGAGAATGCCCCGCTCGCCCCCACGGAGCAGTAGAGCCGTGAAACGGCCCACGGCGCTACCCGGAGATCCATGGCCCCCGGGCCGTGACCCGAACCCGGGTCATGGCCCACGGCCCATGGCTCGCCCCCGTACCGATACGGGTGGTCATACCAGGCACCGGCTCAGAATCCACACGGTGGATACCTTCTTCCCCAACCCTATACGGTCGAAACCAGCGGGTGGACGTGGGTGTGACGAGACCGAGAGCCCCGACACAAGAAGGATCCCCACACGGAGACCGAACCCGCACCCGGTACGGTACATGGCGGTACCCAAAGGGAGAACTCCACACCACTGAAGCGCTCCCTCGTCACCCCAGTGCATGTATAACTCGGGCAATGGCCACATGGTGTTGAGCCGGCACTGAGGGACGTGGTACAACCATATTTGAAAGTTTTAAATATCTACGGGACAGAAGGTAGGCTCTCATGAGTATACTACCTCTGCCCGCATTCATATTGTAATTCCCGTGGAGTCTACGCCCCACTTAACCCTTGTCGAAAGCTAGAAGACGCCCCAATCCGGAACTACTTTCGTAATAAAAAATGGCGATTGTCCAAATGTCAAAAACATCGCAGAAACTCCCCAAGTACAGAGAAGAGAGCCAACAATGTGGTGATAATTAATTTGGAGTCTAAAAAGAGCTAGGCACGAATGGCCACAATTCTAGTACCTTCTCTCTAGCGTGGATTTACATGAAGGGATCAATAAACATGATCTCTGGCTCAGTGTGTACAGTATAATACCATCGGAAAAAAACCCAAATGCGTATATAAAAACACAATGAAAAATCCATCAGACACTAGAAATCGTTAATAAACCGAGATAATAGAGAATATCCTGGCTAGGAAACGTCAGTGAATCATATAGATAATGCTGATGATAAAGATTCCTTCTTACCTACTCGCAAAATGGTGAAAAAATCAACAAAATCACGAGCTATCGTAAACGTGTGTGTTAGTGATTGAAGAAATTGGACTTTGCACCGCCGGCGCTTGAGAGATCGCTCCGCTAGCCGTTCTATGCCAGCGGGGCATTATTTTTACAGTGGTAATGGGGTAGCACTAAGGTAGGCGAGTTAGGATTGAAGTGCATAGTTATGCTTGAGCAACGGTAATATAAACAAGCGCAGGTAATAAAATGTACGCGCAGCGCGCCAACATTTGATATTTTATGCTAAAATGGTCAAATTTTAACCTTTTTGAAATATGCTACCATGATATTTGCTATATAACTATATACAGTACAGTACACTAAGTACAGTACAAAAACATAACATTTTAGCGCGTAGCTGCCCTAGCATAATATTGTGTCAGGTGGGTTTCTATGCAGTGTATGGTTCTATGCAGTTGATGGTGGGGCGACTCGCTCGTGCCGTATACGGGGCCGTATACTTTAGGTTAATCAGCGCCGACTGTTTGAACGCAAGGGTTTAAATCTGGTTTAATTTAATCAGTGACAGTTATTTAATTTCATATATTTTCGGGATATTTTCATCGATATCTTGGTTGGTTTGTGTGAGAACTGGAGGGTGTTTTGGGGTTTTTTTTGCTTTGGAAATTTCAACCGGTGCTAAGAACCGGTAGAACTAATTGACCAGCCGCCACTGAAGGAAATAATGTTTTTGTTACTCTTTATATTGTTTGAATATATAGACCATTTGTAGTGTGAAAATATTAATAAATAGTCAATTCATTTATTCCACACACTGCATGAAGTTAAATATTCCTCCGCAAGTTTGACTAGCATGGCAGTTATTTGACCATGACGTTTTGCTGCAGTTAAATTATAACTATGTTAGGCCAAAAAAAAAAAAAGGTTTGTCTCAGATGACCCGCGCGCATTCCCGAAACCGCCCGCGTAAGCTTTTTTTTTAGTGGATTTTTTTTTTTTTTTTCAATTTTTTTTTTTTTTTTCAATTTTTTTTCAATTTTTTTTCCAATTTTTTTTTCTTTTTCAATTTTCTCAAAATAATCTTGCAAAATCCAACTTTTTGACCAAACAAATGACGATCAGGTCTAAATTGAAAAAAAAAAAAAAAAAAAAATCCGCAGACCGCATTAGATTTTCAGTCTCTCATGTCATCTGAGACAAACCTTTTTTTTTTTTGGCCTTAACATAGTCATTTTCCACTTCTGCATACCAAGTCATAAGTTGAAGGTCAACCCCATATGGAGGTCAAAATTAACTTATAAGGGTAGGTTTCAAAATGACTTCCCAAAACAGTCAATATTTTAACTACATACTTTTAAGTGTGTAGCAACATTTACGTTGTTCCCACCTCCATCACATCCCGTATCACATCACTATCCACCTCCTCTCCATCTGTGTTGTCTACGAATCTAACTTCATGCTCTGGTTGTATACCAAATTTAGTCCGTACTGCAATTCAAAATTAGATGAGGTTTTTTTATCATATGAATAGGCTTGTATTCAGAGTTGGAAAATGTACAACAAAGTCAGAAAACACAGTTTTCATACACAACATTTTTCTCGCGAAGTGAGTTTGTTACTACTTTGGATAATGAAACAAACCTGTACTGGTACAAGTTCAGCATGCTTGTTGCAGAGATCAACTTATTTTCTAGTAAGGTCACATCATGGATATATTGCATTTTAGATAATCTTACAAAAAATTAAACTATTTTGAAGTTTTTTAATTGACACAGGTCTGCATCAGTTACATCGCATCTATGCCTACGTCCTGAAGTCAACGCAAAACTAGTCTTTTTTATCTTCCTTTCTGATCACCCCTACATATTCCAGACTCTTAAACTACGCCCCCTTTATTTTTCCAGCTGCTTCTCACCGAATCCCTCCGGGTTTGAAAGTCTCTGTTGTACACCAGTATCCAGTAGCAGTTGAACCCCCCCCCCCCCCCCCCATGGGTTGTAGGCAGAAGTTTTTGAGTTTGGTATTGCACTTATATTAAATGAGCACACTATTTCTCTGATTATATCAGCATGAAATTGTCTACTAAATCACTCTTACCTGTTCTTCACAAAACAGGGAAGGATATTTCTCTTTCTTTTCATTCATTCATTCATAAAAGGTTTATTAAAAACTGTTCTTGCAGCAAATACAAAGTAGCTGAATTACAACAATTTTACATATAAAAATACAATGATTAAAGGAAATAATATAATCTACTAAAATTAATTACATGAACCCAATCTTCACACTCACCGAATACCACTAAAACAACCAACACTCAAAAACATCCACACACACACATCCAACACCCCCTACCATTCAGACTCGGCTCATTCATTCATGCCTGGTTAATCTTCTCAGTGATTTCCTTCTCCTTCACATCAGCTCTTCTTGTTATGAATGTCTTGTTCCAGGACAACTTTGATTGCAACTTTGTCTTGCATAGCTTCTTTTTTAAAATTGTTATCAATGAGCGTGTTTCTGCTGGGCAAGTTACCGGTAATAAACGTTAAGTTTGCCCAGTAGAAACAGACAGAACCGGGCAATAATCGGTATTTTTGGTAATCCCAAAAACCTTAACAAAGCAGGTTTGGAACCAGCAATAATCGGCAATAAACCCAGCAGAAACAGAAAGGTGATTCTTAGCGGTTTGCGCTGTGAACCGTGTCACGCTGGGTTATACATATTATTGTAAAGCAATCTTTTTCAGGTGCCGTGGCATTGTTTGGTTTTACATAAGATCAAATGTCGTGGCCCATCGACTAGGATCGATAAACTTACCGGTAACTTTTCGCGAGCAGAAACAGGGGGGGATTAAAAACTGACCGATTGAAACTTAGCGTTTATTACCGGTAACTTTTTGCAGTGTCCCAGCAGAAACACGCTCATGTGAACTCCTTGAAACTCTGCTCTCCTTGATCTGCAAAATCTGTATATTATGATGTGTGCTGAAGAAAAACTCTCTGGAAACCTTCCCAATGAATGAGCTGCCAAGTTATCAGCAGCTACATAAGCCACAGTACCAAAAAAATGGTACCGACGTCCATGGCATTTGTAGCCTCTCTCGAAAGTCCCTCTGCAACGTAAGATCGGATGAAATGCTCCATGCAGTTAGGTGTAGGGTCTGGGCTGTTGTCAGAGGAATCGTTGTCTGGTTCGGATACATGAGGAGGTCCACTTAAAAACCTTGTGGGGCTGTAGTGGCTTGCCTGACGGTTGACCGCCTTCGACTCCAGGAGGGAGCCAGTCAGCCTGCACCAAGAGTTCTGATCCGTCTCCATCTGACGCCAGCAGTCTGACGGTATAAGAGGTGGGCTGAAAAACTCGGCTTCTGCCTCCGGTGGAGCAGGAAAAGACTTCGGGATCCATGCCTTTCTGGGGGAGCCCGGCCCGTCTGCTGCAGGTCCCTCACGTAGCGTTGGAGGGTCTTTGTCACCGGAATATAAGGACGTCGAGATCTTCTGACGGTGGCTTTTTCAGCTTCACATATTTCAGCCATTGTAATTACCCCCTGCGAGGAACCTGAACCAAACTATTAAACTCAAAATCTCTCATTGTGTACGAAAATCATATGTGAATAACATGTGATATAATGGTGTAAGTTCATCAGGATTGTTCAGCAGCAACGAATCATGTCATCGGGTGGGAGAAGGCCAAGGTCATCGACAAGGAAGCGCATAAGACCACAAGATGGTTAAAGGAGTCCATTTAGATTCGTAGAAGGGGAAAGGCAACTCTCAACAAGGATGAGGGGGCTTATCAACTCAACAACATTTACGATCAGTTAATCTCATCAAGACCGCCCCCTACTTCCGGTGGTCGTCAGGATAAAAAGCCTGTGATGAGAGCTGACGTCAAATAGTCTGATGAAGTGCTCAGTGTAGCATGAAACTGTCACAAGTGAGTATAATAATTTGTTTTATTATTATACTTCATCTAACCTTGGATTTGTCATATGAAAAACAATTTCTTATAATGTGATATAATATTTACTGTCAATGAAATATTTTACATGGAAAAGACACCTTCCAACTTTCAGTTAAATGCCAAACTATTGAAATAGCACTTTTCAGTGTGGTTGCTACAGGGCATATACCTTAGCAACCAAAAACTTTTTGATTTTTGGGCCAGATTTCTTCATTTTGGCATCATAGGAGTACATGTGAATTTTAGCCAAATCCAAGAGGGTCATTGTGGAAATTGTCAAAAATCCTGTTGATTTGACAATTTACATGGATTTACCATAGGGGAACCTTATGAACCCTTTATGACCATCTAATAATAATAATAATAATATTACCGTTCTTATATAGCGCTTTCCACAATGCAAGCACAGTCCCAAAGCGCTTTTTAAATCAATTATTATCGCTGCCAGTTAAGATATCAGAATCCTTTGGTCGCTACACTTAGGCGGCTACCAGTCGACAAGTGCACAAGCCTATCAGCACTACTTAGATTTTGATATCCTAACAGCTCCCCAAATATCGCTTGGGTCGACGAAGCAATTGAGACTAAGTACCTTGCCCAAGGATACAAACATGTTGGACCTAATGGGGCTCGAACTCACAACCTTTGCATCATGAGACCGGCTTCTTATCCACTAGACCACACACGCTCTATAGCTTACTTCTATTTTTATTACATGTATAAAAAAAGAAGAAGCTGATAATCAGTAATCTTAAGAAATCTTTAATTGAAAGAAAGCAAGTTTTTAAATCCCTTAAGGGCATGGGCATAGCAAGCGGGCTTGTACCCCGGTACCGTCAGAGGCCTTGCCCCCCCCCCCCCAAAAAAAAAATCACAGAATCCTAGCTACCACCTCTACCTATCCAATCACCCATCAAATATTACTATTATAAAACAATGATCAGCCCCCCTCAAAATTTCATCCTGCCCCCCCCCCCACCCCAAATTGCAATGTCTAGCTACAACACTGCTTAAGGGCTTGATTCCTACAAAACCTACGCCTCTTTAACCATGCTTTGCAGTTTTGTTTTCGAAAGTGTGGCAAAGCACCTGTATTTTTGACTCTTCTGGCTATCATATGGCAAGCTTTGAATGAAAAAGGTTTGGAGAATCCCTAGAACTTGAGAATAAATTTTTGGGTAGTCCATACTGAAAACATTGTAGACAGCCATTAGTATCAAGACAGCCACTGAGACGTCCTTACTCTGGCAATCCACAACACCTGTCTGCTACAACATATGTTGTACAAAATTACTTGTTGGCATGAAATTACTAGGTTTGAACTGTAAATATGTTGGTATACCATATTACTACATTCAAAGTACCACTTTCGTGCAGAAATAATGTGTCTACGCCTACAAATTACGGGGAAAAAATCCTGTTTTTTAACGTTGATTTTTAACAGTGTAGAATCCTAATAGAGCGTGGGTAGTGTACAAGGAAGTGCTGCTTGGGTGTAAGTGGCATCTGGAAAACAGCTTTGTACAATTGAAGATGCTCTGCTATCTTTGCCTTAAGCATATAGCTAGGTAGCTTCAATACTAATACATGGAGCTTGCAGAAGTTTGTAGACATCTAAGAGGCTGCACCGTAAAAAAGAAATCGTAAATTTTACGAGAAAATCCTGGCAGCAATTCTGCCAACTAATTCCCGTAAAATTAACAATGATTATTTAAAAGACCGTAAAAGAATTTACGGTTTATTCTCGTAAAATTTACATTTTTCCTGCAAATATATTTACAGTTTGCACTGTAAAATATACAGTATAATTGTAAACACTTTTACATTTTCCTGTAATTTGTTTTACAATTTAGTGTAAATTTTACAGTTTCATGTAAGAAGCTTTACGAGAAAATCCTGTAAAAGTAAAAATATACGGGAATTTGTTGGCAGAACTGCTGCCAGGATTTTTCCGTAAAATTTACGGAATTTTGTTTACAATATTACGACTGCATTGTTAAATTAACGGTATTTTTCTACAGTGTGGCAAAATTGCTGCCAGTATTTTACCGTAAAATTTACAGTATGCTGTAAAAATAACAGTATTTTACAAAAAAGTTCGCTATATACCACAATATGCATGTTTTCTTGTTTGAAGCATGTGTGCCATAGTTAGGCCAAAAAAAAAAAAATGTTATATTGGCGTAACGGGCTGAACAAAAATAGGGTAGGTAGGTAGGGATTTTTTTTTTTTTTTTTTTTTTTTTTTTTTTTAGCAGCTGTTTTTGAACAATGTTAACCGAGTTTAAACATTCCCTATTGTTTGTTAGAAGTACCCCTCAGTACAAGTCTATATACAAATAAAACACAATAAATCATATTTTCGGAAGGAATTTCCGTTTATTCGAG
Source organism: Ophiura sarsii (assembly GCA_035610835.1). NCBI lineage: Eukaryota > Metazoa > Echinodermata > Ophiuroidea > Amphilepidida > Ophiuridae > Ophiura > Ophiura sarsii. The sequence goes on along the minus strand of CM069456.1, from coordinate 13,207,849 downwards.
GAGCACCGTCGTATTTCGTTCGAGAAAAAACATTTATTTTTTTATTATTTTTATTTTTTAGGGTCGGTCGGTTGGTTTTTGTTTTGTTTTTTCACTGAAAAAAAAAAAAAAAGTGTAGGGTCGGGCGTATTTTTAGGGTCGGGCGGGTTACGCCAATATAACAATTTTTTTTTTTTGGCCTTATCTAAGTAACTATAGTTACACTCACTCATTAATTAATGTTTCTGCATAGCTGAAGTACACATTTATTAAAGTATGTGACTGGAGCACACATGCTCCACACAATTACACATGCATAAGATGCCAAGTTCCAACAGTTTATACCTGTACACAGATAAACAAGGAGAACATATTTGATACAAGTCATGTATTTAACAGTCTTTTTTTAATTCCGCATTTATAGTATCATAACAAATCTGATAGTAGTGGAATATGAGGGGTGGGTTACACAGGGTGATGTTTCAGAGGTCTGCAGCTAATTTGATGCAGATTAAATGCAGAGTAACTGATTTTGTTTAAAAAGGTGTCAAAATGATCAGGAGACCACTCTGTATCAAAATAGTTATGTAACAGACCTCTGAAATCAAAAACACCCTGTATAGCCCACCCCCTAATATTAACAATATCATTAGTGGATGTTAAAACTTGCACTTTCACAGGGTCAGAAATCCGCAGAAAGCTGCGCAAATCCATTTAGATTCTTGCAAAATAATTTGCGGGAATCTTCAGGTTCTCTTCCATTCACTTGGTATGTAAACTCAGAATGTTTGTTTGCGAGAATCAAGCAGATTCTCGCAACAGTGTTTAGGTGAATCTTTGACCCTGCTTTCATGAACTCATAACATTTTTATATTTATCAAATACCAAACAAACTAAAATGACACTAAATAAACCCAGGGGGCTCCCACAATGACATGTGTTATACAACCCCCTTATTTTTCACAAATCCTACACCCAATGAAACCATTTTTTCAGCAGCATACACCAAATGACCCTCTTTTGAAAATATAGGCCTAAAGACATAAAATTAAACATGCACATTTTAAAATTGTGTCATTCCAGCCCTATTCACCCAGGGGGGTGTGTTGCCGTGACCTCTCCGATTTTGCTCTTTTTGAACTCAGTAGTACGTCTTTGGGTGTAATGGATATATTCCAAACAAAAAAATTGAATTCCATTTCGTTACGAATTTACAGCCGCTCAAAGTTCGAAAATGGCCAAATTCGAGTGGCTGTTTCTAGTTTTGTTGCAAGTGACCACACACACCCTAAAGATTTTGGGGTGTATGGTCACTTGCAAAAATACCTAGAAATTCATAGCACCTCCACACGGCTGGTTACAGTCACCCGAATTTGGCCACTTTCGAACTTCGAGCAGCTGTAAATTCCTAATGAAATGAAATTCAAATTCTTCGTTCGGAATATATACATAACACCCAAAGATGTACCACTGAGTTCAAAAGAGTAAACTCGGAGAGGTCAAGGCAACACCCCTGGGTGAATTGGGCTGGAATGACCCAATTTTGTCCTGTAAAACCTTTTTTTGACTGTCAATTAGAAAAAAGGGACCGAAGAATTTCTACACTGATAGACCTTAGTGCTGTAGGCTACTCTGGTAGGCACTTTCAAAATCTTGAGGGTGTTTTGCTTATATCCTTAGAAAAATCCATTTTAAATTTGTATGTGTGTGCAATGGTGTAACAAAATATACGTATTGCACCAAGGGCACAGTTGCATGCAGACCAGTGAGGTTACGGCACACGCAGCAGTCTGTGATGGCAATTGCAATTTTGCAGTAATTAGAATGTCTAAAACTGAATTATTTAAATATTTAGAATGACTTAGTGTATGATAAATTCATTATTTATAGGTTCAGCATCGGGATGGTAAGAGAAATTATTGTGCACTCAATATCATACCGGGATCAGCCGCGCCCATTAATTTCTTGTACCATTTTGCCACTTAACCTAGCAACTAATAAATTTATGACAATGAAAACCACCAGGAAGGCATATCATCTGTATTATCTTTTTTGTCATATGAGTATGTAATGAATTTATTAATTATACTTAATGCTTTCTCTCTAATAGATTCTTTGCCTTATGAATATGCTATAAGGAATTTACAAATTTTGATTAATTGTTACAGTACATGGTTTACTACTTATTTTATTGTTTGATTTCTTTAATTCCTGGTAAACCACTTGTTTTCTCTTATCATCTGCTGTAATATAAAAAGGTACATCGTAGTTCACAACACCTTCAAAAAGATCATGACCAAGGCATGGGGGGCAACAGTAGCGTAGCCAGGGGGAGCAAGAAAAAATAAATGAAAAAATAAATGACCAGGAAAATCGGGAAAATGGACCCCCCTGACAAGGAAGGCTGGCTACGCCACTGGTTACCAATGCCATATAAGAATACACTTCTACTGTGTAAGACGTTTCTTCAAGAACCAAACCCATTGTAGTTCACAACACCTTATCATCTGATGTAATATCAAAGCTACATCGTAGTTCACAACACCTTCGAAAAGATCATGACCAAGGCATGGGGGCAACAGTAGCGTAGCCAGGGGGAGCAAGAAAAAATAAATGAAAAAATAAATTTATAGGGAAAATGGACCCCCTGACAAGGAAGGCTGGCTACACCACTGGTTACCAATGCCATATAAGAATACACTTCTACTGTGTAAGACGTTTCTTCAAGAACCAAACCCATTGTAGTTCACAACACCTTATCATCTGTTGTAATATCAAAGCTACATCGTAGTTCACACCACCTTCGAAAAGATCATGACCAAGGCATGGGGGCAACAGTAGCGTAGCCAGGGGGAGCAAGAAAAAATAAATTATCGGGAAAATGGACACCCCTGACGAGGAAGGCTGGCTACGCCACTGGTTACCAATGCCATATAAGAATACACTTCTACTGTGTAAGATGTTTCTTCAAGAACCAAACCCATTGTAGTTCACAACACCTTCGAAAAGATCATGACCAAGGCATGGGGGCAACAGTAGCGTAGCCAGGGGGAGCAAGAAAAAATAAATGAAAAAATAAATTATAGGGAAAATGGACCCCCTGACAAGGAAGGCTGGCTACACCACTGGTTACCAATGCCATATAAGAATACACTTCTACTGTGTAAGACGTTTCTTCAAGAACCAAACCCATTGTAGTTCACAACACCTTATCATCTGTTGTAATATCAAAGCTACATCGTAGTTCACACCACCTTCGAAAAAATCATGACCAAGGCATGGGGGCAACAGTAGCGTAGCCAGGGGGAGCAAGAAAAAATAAATTATCGGGAAAATGGACACCCCTGACGAGGAAGGCTGGCTACGCCACTGGTTACCAATGCCATATAAGAATACACTTCTACTGTGTAAGATGTTTCTTCAAGAACCAAACCCATTGTAGTTCACAACACCTTCGAAAAGATCATGACCAAGGCATGGGGGCAACAGTAGCGTAGCCAGAAAAAATAAATGAAAAAATAAATGACCAGGAAAATGCCCCCCCCCCCCCCCCCTGACAAGGAAAGCTGGCTACACCACTGGTTACCAATGCCATATAAGAATACACTTCTACTGTGTAAGACGTTTCTTCAAGAACCAAACACATGTTACAGTATTGCACACATACAAATTTAAAATGGCTTTTTCTAAGGAAATAAGCAAAATACCCTCAAAATTTTGATGGACCAAGGGTACCACCACATGATACCAAGAGCTGATTAGATCTAATTCTTTGTTATAAATAAATATTACAGGACCATGCAACCAGCAGATTTCAAATGCGTTTCATTTTCGAAAGGGAGCCCCCAAAAAAGTGTTCGGTAGCATTTTTTGCCAAGTTTAGGGTCATTTATCTCAAAAACTATACGGGCTATGATTTTTCTGCTTGCATTTTTTAAATCTACAGGAAAAATACTCCTACAGTTGAAATCTTCAGGGGTGTAGGACCTTTATTTCAAAATTTATGGACATTTAAAGATGGCTGATCATGAAATTGCACATTTTTAGGGGGGTCCCGCTGAATTTTCAAATACGCGTGCCGAGAAAACGAAACTTAATATATGAAGCTCAGATTTTCTATTCCTCAATGATATCTTTCAGTGAGCTGACTATAAAAAAATCTAAAAACATTGGTGAACACTTCGTCAAAGTTGGCATGGAATGCCCCAAATATCAACCACATAGCCTACAAGAAATGAGCATAGCAGCCGTAAAGCACTCAGTAATTAATTAACATTGTATATTTAAAGGTGGGTGACCCGATCGAAAGCCTCATCCCCCAATTTTTTCCATCAAAATTGAGATTTTGGTATGAGAAGAAAGCTCATATTTTTCTCATAACCCCTGTAAATTTTCAGGCCCAAAAAATGTTTACTTTAGATACTATGAACACAAATGTCTGAAAACATGGTCGACCATATTAACGGCAAAGTTCGCTAACACACGGTGGTCTATGGTCGCGAGTGCAGGTGCTTTTGATGCATGTTTTTGCTTCTCTTATCCAAACTGCAGGATCAGTGTAACTCCAAATTTGTAATTTGGTGTTATGCTTCCAGGTTAAATTAATATGGTATGAAAAAATCAGGTCACCCACCTTTAACCCTAATGGGAACCTCCAATCCCCATAGAAAACAACATCCTTACTTTATTAACGAAATTATATGGATAAAACTTCCAAGTCCGACAGTTTTATACATCAAAATAAAGCTTATAATTTTGAGCAGAAATTGAAAATAATTTCATCCAAATAATTTTCAGTCAAGGATATTTTTTTGCATGGGGATTGGAGGTTCCAGCTAGGTTTAATTCTACATTAAAAAAATTGAAATGTTAAACACATGTACAAGAAATTTATCATTTTTAAAACCCCGATATAACAAAATTTGGATTCTGTCCCATGGAACTTTGTTATAACAATGTTCCACTGTATTCTTACTCTTTGTAGTTTCCTGCATGGACCGTCTGATATATTATAAACTGTACTGTACTTGCATTTAATTAAAATACAACATGCATTTAGTACACTTAAATTATGTAATTATGAGGGCCTCGGATAAGATTGCTTGTCCTCCACATCTTTATGTGGATTGATGGGCTGTTCACTAAAGTTTGTTTTGTGTTTTCCCCCTTTTTAAAACAAGATACAAATAACCAAATCGCCTAAAATGGAGACAGTTGTATTTTTATACCCTAATAAAGAAGTGTAAAAGTCAAGTACAATAATAGTTTGCTCACAGCATGATTTTTGATCATTTTCACACTGCCAGTTAATAGCCATTGGTTGTTTTTGTTTTTGTCCGATAGAAAACTTTTTCTGATTGTCTGAAGTCAGATGAGTGTAATTTTTATTAAACTTCTTCAGTATGGCCAAATGTCAAGGTCAGTCAGTGGAGGGCAAGCAAAGATATTTTTGGCCTCATTAAGTACCATAATGTGTTGAATTTGAAAACCATATTTTCTGTAATAAACACTCCCCCCTCTAATATGAGACCTGTCATCACGAAATGAGAGTTAAGTTGCAAAATTTAATTTTGAGGTTTGTCCAGATTCATAATGCGCAGGAAACAAGCTTTAAAATGATATGCAATATGTGATAATTGCTCAATGCTTTCCCTGTCAAAAATCGAATTGAAGTTGCAAAATCCCTTTGTTTTCTATTGACTTTTGGCATGTTCATTGGACCGTATCTACTAATGCACACTGGCGACTTAACGCTCATTTTGTGGTGACAGGTCTCATATATGCCCATCCAACAAGTTCCTGATATATTTAAGTGGCAACTCATTAACACAAAGTTGACCGGAAGTTGGATTTTAGTTTGTGTTAACAGGATTTTTTGTGCTATCCATTCATTTATCATTATATGAAAGTAATACCAGTTTGTGTTATCAGGAATTTTGTGTTAAAAGGGTGTGTGTTAACGAGTTGCCACTGTACATCATTTACATGTTCATGCATGTATATATAATACACTGTACTTGTATCAATATCATGTCACACAGCTTAATGACAGTTGGGTATTTCAAAGTAAATGTCAAACAGCCAAAATTCAAACTTTACATATGAACTCTAATTTTGGTCTCATATTTTAGGTAGTCTGAAACTTCAGAAAATATTTTTTTCCAAAAATGATTCACATGTAATCAAAAATAATTTGCATAAAAAACACTTCGTAAGAGCATGTGAATTTCGGCTTAAAAGCCCCAAAACAGACTAACTGTGAAGATGTTATATTTTAAAACATTATACAGCAACTTGAACAGGATCAAAACTGGCAAAGTTGACAAAAGTCACTTGCCTAAAATAATTTCATCATCATTTTAAATGAGTTTCTCATTTTTCAAAAATTGTGCTCCTCAAATTTGATTAATCTGGGGTTTTTTTCGATTGAGAAAGGTTTATCAAATTCGAGAGGTAACATTTTTGAAAAAACTTTTTTCGCCGATACACATGGTTTATCGAATAAAATCATGAAACCAGCTTTATCGACGAGAAACCTTGTTTCTCTTTTCTTGTGCAAAGTATCTGCCTCTTGTGCAAAGTATCTGCCATACACATCTCATCTCTTTACAGTTCAAACATTTTAGCTGTATTATAATCCTGTACTGCATTTATGAGTGACAGCACCTTTGGGTGGATAGCATGCTTCTTCTTCCCTTGCACTTTCATCCCGTCAGGATTAATGGTAAAGATACATCTGAAAGAAATAAGCAAAATATGCAAATCAATCGTTTTCCAAATGTGTCAGATAGACAGATTTGCTTGGTGTAATTATGCAATTTTCTGCCCATTACAATGTGTCACACTATCAGTGTTCAAATTAAGGGGAAAATGATTATCTTGGTGGATAACCATGCATGTCATGAAAAGTGGTTATCTGCCAACTTCTACAAAGGTCATACTGCTAACCAACAACAAAATTTGGTGGCAATTCCCTGGGCCTAGTGACTTTCTAAAGTCTGTGCTTGAATGCCTACTTAATTCCAGTCTTGTGCCTGTGGGAGATATTGTCGGTATGACAGTTTATGGGCTGTACAAGCCATTTTTATGTGGTATTTGAGAATGGCACAGTTCAATGCATGAATAGAGAAAAACAAGGGGTACTAGCATCTGAACTTACAGAAAATCTGGGAATAGAGGGGCTAAAAAATTGATTTTTGAGTGAGAGAAACACATATGCAGGGTAGTGCTACCCTAGAGAGATAAACATTATGAAACATAAAATACCTCTGCACGAATTCCAATGTTGCTGCACTTCCTATGCTGTACTCTATGCTGAACACGTAAAACGACGCAAACAGCATTGCAAATCCATTCACAAAGCTATTGCAGGTAGTCACGACTTGTCCATCAATGGAGAGAAAAAATCTTTCTGCATAGAAGATATCCCCTGGGAAAGCGATAAGAAACACAAATTTAAATCTTTGGAATTGAGAATGAAGATATAACTTAGTCAGGACTCGAAAAAAATGTTTCTTTCCCGGGAAGCAAACTTCAAGCAGGCCAAACGCGTGTTGTAGAGTAAATGCGCACAGGATGTTTACACATGCTTCGATTTCGTCAAAAATAAGCCTCGCCCATTACGAAATGGTCTTATACCCCTGGCTCCCTCCGGGCTTGTCGAGTTTGGTTTATGGGTAATTTTAGTGCTAAAATAAATGTTGCCTGTTAAAAACGTGACAAAATAAAAAGAAATTTATTTCATCTTTTTCAAAATAAATGGGTAAGAATGAGAATACAACTATGATCCATGCAGGTCTGTTTTATAAGAAATATGGCCCGATAATGCATGGATGTAACCTCCGACGACCATTTACAACTCAAAATATAGTACAGCCCATGGGAGGGGTCACTCCCATGGGCTGTACTGTATGCGTGAGAATCGCATTTTCAAAACCACACTAAACACGGATTTCACCCTTGAATTAAAACACACCCTAAACAGGTTGTACCACGCCGTATGTAGACTACTCTGTAGTCCACTTGCTTTTGGGACATCAAGTCGTATTCAATATTTTGTCCATGATTTTCCGCTCCTGATCTTTCTAGTGCTCCTACTCCCTCTGTTTTGCTAGTTTCCCAAATGGACTACTGACATAAGATTCAAAGTCCTAAATCGGGACCACGTCCAGGCTGTACACAACCCGGGTACACAAATACCATGACTATTGTCACAGCGCTTTGTATACAAGGTATGCGCATACCTGATACCGTCTGGGTGTCATGAGTATGGTACACCTATTATGCTTGCAAGTATACATCGGGTGGTATACCGCTGGTTTAACAAACCTTTAATGACAGTGTGACTTGTGCCGGATTTTCGGGACACAAGTCTGTTTTACTCTGGTTTTCTGAGGAATTTTCCCCTGTAATTTCTCGCGATTTACCTACCCTTTTCAAACACGTATCAGCACAGCGATTTAGCTACCCTTTTTCCAAATTTCCCTGTTTTTGACACCCTAAAAGCTATATACGCCTAGCCACAAAAAATCCCCTTTTTCCAAGTTTTTCTTCTCACGCATCTGGTACAGCCCACAATGGGAGTGACCCCCCGGGGACCGATCTGAACAGATTTTGATTTATCCCTGATAACCTGCGATTTCCCCACTCATCCGATTCATAACTGAAGTTGTGACCTCAGAAGTAAGCAATTAACTTTAAGCGTATTCCCAAAAAACCTTGCAAATTTCTGTGTTAAATGTCGTAGGAAAATATAATATAATATGATACAGATTTTACAGTACACACGTTTAGAACAAGCTTTTAATTTTTGTTATAAATATAATTTCCTGACTCGAATCAAATTCTCTGGCCCGAATTGTTTTCTCTGGCCCGAACTGACCCACCCCGTGTAAAAAATGCCCGGACCAGACCGTCAAAATGGCAAAAATGCATTCCCGTCCTGCCTGAATTCGGTCAGGTCCGGGAAAATTTACTAGTCACAGGACTCTATAGCCAGCTACATCGTGAAATTACAAAGGTACTCACTCACCACAGGATACCAAAACTGGGGTGCTGGATGGCCCTTTCTCTAAGCTCTTCTCGGCATCAGCTTAGGTAGCAGTTGTCTGGAAGAGATAATTATAGTCAATTTTAATTGAGCATACACTGAACACTGGCACACCAGATTAGCCTACATACATGTACCAAAGTCTGGTAACCAGACCCAAAGTATCTCAAGATTCACTTATAAAGGCATAATGTGTGATTTGCCAAAACGAGCGCCCCAAATAATTCCTTGAATTCCAGATTTCTACAATTAAATCTACATAAAATAATAAACACATCATGAAAAAATGAGTCTAAGATGCTTTAGTTTGGACAAAATCTTAAATTTTGTATGTTTTGAATTTCATCTGACGTGCGTCAGACGAAATTCATAGTGCATTGTCTATGGGATATACACTTAGCTGTGCATGTACGTGATGTAACAAAATTTAAGATTTTGTCAAAACTACGGAACGTACATGTAGACTAATTTTTTTCAGTGTGTGCTTGTTATTTTACAGCTACACCCTTCTATGTATTGCGGTTCTTGAGTTACAGTGTAAATAGAATTGAAACAAGTTTTCTTCATAAAACTACACACATCTCAAGAACCACAGTACATACATTAAGCAATTCTTCAAAGTTTAGGTTTTGCATTCCATACCTATCGAAAACATCTACATGTAGGTTCACTAATCTACTAATCTAGACAATGAAAATACATTTTTTTGAGTGTTTCGACAAAACCGGGCAGCGTCACCTTAATTAGAGACTGAATTGGATGAATAGAAGGTCTTAAATAGGGTCTGATTCTGAATAACAGAAAGTAACCAAAGATATTCTCCATTCATGAAATTTCCACTATTATTTAAGACACTTTGGTCTTATTTTAAGACGTTTAGAAATACTAGTGATAGACTTCAAATCAATAAACAGACAGTGCACAAACAGGCTCAGGATTTAATGAGGGTTAACCGTTAATGTGTTCCATGAGTGTTCATCAATTTGCATCTTCCCAGTTTTGCGTCATGCATGATGCACATATTTTGAGACGTTGTGCATGATTTGAAAGACACAAGCATGGTCCTTATGATTCAAGTATTTTGTGAGGCAAGCCGAAAAACATTCATATCGCATGTAAACAGTGGGGACGGGACATTGGCTGTTTGCATGCAGCACATGTAGACTCTGTGTTATCAACATTTAGCTTACCTCCATTTCTATGAGCAATTCACTGCAGTCCTCCCCAAAATGGTTCATTACCATAATGACTAGTCCTGGTACATCAGGTGTTTCGTTCTGTAGTGCTCCTTTTGCTTTCGCAATGCTCTGTATTGTGCCGAGTTGATTTTTCTTAGCATGATCATGGAAAAATTCAAGTATGTTTTTGGCTTTCACTTTATAAGACTTTAGGAAAGTCTCTCTCAACTCCAATCCTACAAGATCCTTAAAATGACTTGCCATCCCTTCTTCTGTGAATAGATATGGCCACTCTGTCTGGATATCTGATATCTCTTCTTTGTCAATAATATCTCTTCTTTGTAAAGAGTAAGTATCTTTCATAGATTCTGATGCCTCATCTGCTGGAATTCCTCTTTTAAACATTGCCTTCATCTGTTCCTTCTTCTCCATATTTTTTTCCACCGCATCATCTGCTGTTGGAAGATCTGGCTTATAATTAATGCAGCCATAGCTATCAGTTGCTTTAGCTTTGCTTGCTTCACCACTGGCATTGGGCTTTACTGCGGCGGTACTTCTTGGGCTTGCTTTGTTTCCTCGGTTGGAATTAGAAACATTTTCTGACAGGTTCTTGAGTATTGAGGAATAGCCTGACCCAAGGGTGGTTTTACCATCCAAGATGGTGTCCTTAAAGGAATTTGGATACTTCTTGACAATTCTCTGGGCAACAAGTTCCAATTGCTTCTTCTTTGGTTGGGGACAGACTTTACGTATGTCTTTAACTATAATGCGTATCATCTCTCTTCGTTGCGCAGGTAAAGGTCTTTCACCTTTCAATATTTTTTGCCTAAATTCACGGCTCATGGAATCCCATGGAATTCGATACGAGCTAAAAAAGCCTCCACATAAATTGCTGTCAATAGGCCTACTGATAGCTCTTGCATTGCTGTCTGCAACTGTTACTGCATTGCTGCATGAAGGGCTTTGCTTTGCTGGAATACTACATTTAACAGCTTGTTGTTCATCTGGTTTTGCTGAAAATGATAAAAACATTTACATTTGTTTTGTTTCCAAAGATTATGCATGCAATTAAGGTAACAATTTGGACATGAAAACAACAATTACAGAGCAGACAGTGCGGTCTTTGTGTATGGGGGGGGGGGGGGGGGGGGGGGGGGGGGGGGGGGTGTTAAACCCACAAATGACGGTTTCAGCAAATTACCCTCCCAGAAGAAATTTTCAATCCCACAAGAATGACACCCCTACCCCCCACTGGAAAATCCCCCCCCCCCCCAATAACTCCACCACATGAAAAAAAAGTGCAAAAATTGACCTAGTTTTATACCAAATTACGCTCATTTTAAAGTTAAAAGTCAAAATTTTTGCACGCTTCGCGGGAATTTAAGATACTCAAGGAATAATTCCATTTTGTGTCCCCCGTCTTCAAAAACTGGCTACGCCACTTCCCCCAATGAAATATGACAAAGACCACACTGCAGATGGACATCTAGAATAGGCTTCAATGCTTGTTTGATGTTTGTTTTACATTTAACTTTTCCTTTCCCATTCATGGAAAAAGAAAATTAAGCAAACAAACATGTACACAAATACCGGTACCTAAAAGATTCAATTTCTAAAAATCAGTGTTGATTGAGTATACGTGTACATTTTGTAGGACTACATAGAACATTTTTCCCCTTTTTCTTTTTTCCTGAAATGCTGTTAAGGAGGGAGAGCTTTAGGAACTCTGGAGCAATAGCTCTCCTTTGGTTGATTTTGAATAATTTTGTTCTTTCTTTTCAAAAGGTAGGGCCTACTAAACATTTTATTTAGCTTTTTATTTAACTCTACCAAGCAGGGACTGCTGTTTGAAGGCAGGAAGAGCGATTGCTCCCCTTCCTCCCTTGAGTGCTTTTTGGTGGAGCAATTTTAAGAGCCCCTTGCTTAATAACCTAGCCACACATCTTTGACCACACAGAGTTCTTACATTGTTCCCCCTACTGCTCCCCTTGAGAACTCCAGGGAAGCTATTTTTGGCTCCCCTGCAAATTTCAAAAGGCAGTCCCTGCCAAGTTATTCAGTTATTTTGGGATGGCTTCAAAACTCAACCTCCAGTTCTATGCTGTTGGGACTGGTTTCTACTGTTCAAACAGTGACAAGCGATTCAACTGTCAGGAACATTCTAGTCAATCAGTAATTGAGTTCTGAAGCATTCCCTTATTATGTAGACATATAAAAATAAAGTCGACAAATTTCTTTTCCCTGTGAGTTTCCATGGGACTTTTTTTTTTTATAGTACCGTATTCTCCCTATTAAGCGCCCAGGGCGGTTAGCAAAGTCATTTTGGGTGGGCGCTTATTATGTTACCTTTTTTGAAACTCATTTATTGTTGAGACTGTCGAATTCGGCAAGGCTGCGAAGATATTAGTTTGGTAAACATACCAATGTTTTGTTTTAGCTCATAGAAAGAGAAAAAAAAGTATGATTTTTCAATCACATTCCATGAATAGTTGTGAAAGACAAATCAATTTTGTTCAAAAACTGCATAAGAAAAAAACGATTCATGGCCAAGTTTTACGGAATCAGAATTTTATGGCGATGGGGGAAACCCTGTTACTAGGGAAGGGCAAATTGATACTAACGCTATCGGTATATTGCCTACGGTAATTTGAAAAGGTGGGCACTTATTAGAGATTGTTTGTTGGTAGTCATTGAGAAAAAGAGGGGTGGGCGCTTATAAGGTCATGGGCGCTTAATAGGGAGAATACGGTACATGTACTTACAATTGTCTTTCCATGCTTGGATGAGTTTACGGATTTGGATTGGTTTCAAAATATCTGCAAAATCCTCTGGTGTTACTAGCTTCAAATCATCTGTACTTTCAAGGCCAGCATCATCTACCAACGTTACTGCAATTAGTGATGCATCTTCCTTTGATATTGACGGTAAAGTTGACTGTACTGACAAAGTTACATGTTTCTTCAGATCCATTCTGGTACGTGCTGGAATGTCTACATATCACAAGAAATCACAAGAAATGGCATGTTTCAGTGGAATAACTTTGGGTATTTTATATGCTGGGAGAGGATAGTAGTCTAGCAGGTCTTCACTTTTCACACATGCATATCTTTTGTTTCCGTTTCTGTCATCACAAAGTAAATATACCTGCAAGTCAGGGTTGAATTCTGTATTGTGAATTCGTACCACAAAGTATACATCAACGTTTTTCATCAGTATGAAAATTATTTCTCCAAAAGACAACATACATGTGTTGTCATCGTACTCAACAGGAAGATAATCCCCTTTCCTGTATGTTGTGCCCAATAATGTCAACTGATACGTAATCTGGTCTTCAGCACAAGCATTTATACCAACCAAAGCATCCCGGACAGCATCTGTATATGTATCCACGTCTAAAGAAACCGCTTGCTTTGTTTCCATGATGATTGGAAAATATGCCCCTGCACATCGATATGCTTGCAGTGACTGATGTTTTTCTGTTAATGTTGAACACACACTCTTGAAGTTGTGCAAACGCCTAACACATTGCTTGAAATAAGAATGTTTGCTTTCAAACCTCATTGTCCATGATCTCATCAATGGACCATGCTGTAAAATCAAACTTGGATAATGCTTTAGAAAATGATGTTTGGGTTTCATTCTATGATTAGGAAACAGGTTGAAACGCATATCAAGATAGTCATCAATACTACAATTTAAGACAGCGATTTGAGATTCAGTGATTTGGGGTGCACACACAAGGTCTATTATTTCCCGCAACCTAAGGAAGAGTTGCCAGTAGTCATCAGCTGGTTCACGTATTTTGTTCCCAATTAACAGTGGTAATAGGCGCACAAGACACCAGTTCTGCACTGCTTGTCCCCCTAACTTGTCAGCATTCGGTTGAATTGGACTCGGCTGGTTGCTCTTGTCTGATTTTGCGTATTTAAAGCTTGAAATTCTCCGATTCAAATAGCTGTAGGTAAACCACTTGTTTTCTCTTATCATCTCCTGTAATATCAAAGCTACATCGTAGTTCACAACACCTTCGAAAAGATCATGACCAAGGCATGGGGGCAAACCACCTCTACAAACATGATAGTAGTTAAGATCATTAAAGACAGAGTCAAATTTTACCCCTTGAATATTGTTTACTCCTTCTCCTTCATTCGCCAGCTCTTCCAAGGCAAGATTGTAATTCTCTTCAGTGCGCTGTGGACCAATACTACATGGATTTTCATGGAATTCTTCACTTTCAAGAAGGCACCATCTACACCAGTACTGTACCGTGCTGAAATTTTCCACGAATCCCCCAATACAGTGGGAGCCCAAATTATCCCCTGCAATAGAACAGATGGTGCCCTTAATAGGATGTTCATGGCCAGCAATAGTAATTCCATTCAATTCAAGATCCTTGAGATCTTCAGTTAACGGGCTAAAAACTGCATGTTGTCCGAAGTATTTGAAGTCTTTTTCTTTACAAAGAAGCACAAGAATCATTTGATCTATATTTGATCTGATATAAGGCCTATAGTTGACCAGTGTCAAATAGACTCCCAAAATTTTGTGCTTTTTCCTACTAGATCCTATTGGATTGCAGACCTCGAAAGAGTCCTGGTAGAGAATCAATCTCAAGGCATCTGGGTTTTCATGAAAAAATGGATTATCTTTAAACGCTGAACCATCAGTTATATCATGGAATACTTTCAATGACTCATCTCTATGCTTAAGGCCATGGTAAGCAGGATATCTTGTTTTTTCATATTCATCTTGAACGCACTTGTTCCTAAATAAAGCCTTCAATGATTCCTTAATAGGGACGTATTGAAAGGAGCATTCTCTATTTAAGTCATTTTCGCCAAGTTCAACTGTAACTGGTTCAACATAATCTAATTCCTTCTTAAATGTTGCTTTGCGCATATGATCTGACCGCAGCGGTCCATCACTAGCTGCAATTAGGAGATCATATGATGATATTTCTTCTACCAGATCCTTGACAGTTTCTTCTGCAATATCATGAGCATTCAAACTTTCTTGCAGCTTGTTTAAAATAATTGACTTGCCAAGGGTGTGAACCTCTCGAAACTCTTCTACAATAAGTTGTATAGTTGACGCAGGAATCAGGTATTTTGCTTCTAATTTGATATAAAATCAAATCAAATTTGTCAGATACAAGTCTGCAGCATTATCCGTTTCTTGTAATACTTCAAACTCATATCGTTCATCATCAATGTCATCATTTGGTATATCAATGTTCTGATCATCATCTTGATTTTCATCATGTTGCCTTAAAACTTCTATTGGAATTTGTCGAGTTGCATAAGATTGGCGATGGTATCTTGAAAGATGTGCTGTAAAAGACGGTTTCTTTGAAAAGCTTGAATCACAGTTGTTGAATGGACATGATATCTGAGTCCCGTTATCAATATGTTCTTTCAGATGCTTGATAAAACTGCAATAATCATCACATAATTGTCGACAAAATACAACAGCACATTGCAAGGGTAAGTCAACACCATTGCCTAGCGTAGGTCTACCAGCTGGGGTACCATGATCACGCTGCACGTGACTATAGAAACCTTTGTACGATGAGAATCAACGATTACAATTATTGAAAGGACAGGGAAATGTTTGATTGCATTCATTGCGGTGGTATCGGCAGTGTGCTACATATCCCCGTAGGGTTTGAAGTTGTTGTTCACAGTATGTACACAGATAAGGTCCTTCCATGAATGAATATGATGAATATTGAACCTGCAAGGAAAGACAGAGAGTACACAATATTGCAATAAACAACCACTAATTGTGGTGAATATTGCTTAGAAATAATAAACCTACCAATGTGGTATCATCGGTAAGAACGAGTAACGGAAACACCCAGTGGTTCAGAATAGGAAGAGGTGTAAGGCAAGGATGCATTCTGTCGTCAAGTTTTTTCAATGTCTACGCTGAGGAAATTATGAGAGAGGCACTGGAAGGATTTGAAGGCGGTGTGAAATTTGGTGGTGTGAAATTTACAAACCTCAGGTATGCTGATGATACCACATTTTTATAAAGCTAATACTGTAGGGAAGATATTTGTACAACTTGATGGCCAATATACAGGGTGCTATAAAAAAATATACAGGGTGCAACAATGAAATTTCAGTGTTAAAAGTATGCAACTTCATTGCCTTGTAATTCCTTACCACCTATTTCAACTTCAATAAAACAACTTTATTGTATTGGGGACAGTGTAGGCTTCCAAAATATGCAAACTTGTAACACAAAATTATTTTGTCCAACCGATGTACAGGGTGCTAAAAAACGTACATTTTTTATCCAGAATTTATTAAATCAAGCGGCGTGCGCAGCGATCTAATGAATTCAGAGATTTTTCTCTTTGCCGTACTTATCACGGTCGGGAAAATCCACAAGTATTTCTAGCGGGGAAGTTCCTGCGTCACATTTTAGTACATGCGGTATACGGTGATAATATTTCCAAATCAGTTTTTCTTGGAAATTAAAGAAGTTTTAGCCATTTAACCAACGGTTACACACATTGGAACATTAAAGATGATATCCGAAGCAGTAAGAAAAAAATTATGTCAAAAAAGTTGAGACATTTTGATTTATAAATACGACGGAGCTGTAAGACGAGCTATGGAACCAGAGCTAAAGTATTTCCACAGACATACACTGGGAACACACACAGAGAGTTGACAGGCACATCGCAACCGAACACAGATTTACATGCTCGGTATGTTTCTAGATAATTTAGTGCATTAAATTAGAATGTTTATTAATTAATACGGGGTTCAGGGTCGAACCCCATTGGATTTAGGTTATCCAAATATCACTAAGCTCATTATAATGATTGAAAAACAAATCCAATTTAGCTCATTTTTTAATTCGCTGCGCCCACCGCCTGCTGCAAATAATGCATCCACTACTGTATTATAATAGCGTACACTGTTGTTGCGTTGCAAGAATTTACACACCGCTTTACGAACAATTACAATTTACATTTTTGAAGAAGCTTACATGTACTAAGAGAACATAATGAATAATGAAAAAAAACCTCTTGTCATTTGAAAAATGCCCCAACGCAAATCTAAACTTTCATACCTACTCTTGGCCTTAACATCGACAAAATACATAAAATGTAACATTGAATTTTCCAAGTTCAAATTTTCAAAATCATAAAATTTAGGGTGACTATTTTTGGCTTTCGCCCGATACTTAATTCTAAAAGCAGCGATAAAATTTCCACTGCATCGTGCGTGAAACACTGGATGAAGCATGACGCTCGATCGAGCATTTGGTCTGACTCCCGACTGAATATCATTAAATATAGCGTAAACAATACATGTATAACAAATGCACTGAATAGCACAATGTAATTTGTAGTTATTAAAAAAAAAAATCAACTTTCTGAGTACGGATTATTCTGGGACACCCTGTACTATTAAATGTAGGCTCACAATGTAGAGGTCTACGTACATCATGTACATGGCTAGCTCTGGCTCCATAGCTCGTCTTACAGAGAGCTATGGATTGTACTATTCGACTGCTCCGTCGTATTTATAAATCAAAATTTCTCAACTTTTTTGACATAATTTTTTTCTTACTTCACTTCAGATATCATCTTGAATGTTCGAATAATGTGTAGCCGTTGGTTAAATGGCTAAAACTTCTTTCATTTCCATGAAAAAATAATTTTGAAATATTATCGCCGTAGCCTATTATAGGGCCTACCTGATACACTAAAATGTGACGTCGGACCCTATGATGGTACACTTCCCCGCTAGTACATGGCCTACATGACAATTGACATACTGTAAAAGTGGAAATGTTCGCGCTACATTTATTTTCGCGCTTTTCGCGCTAAATTAAGCTAGCGCGAAATTTAAAACACGCGAAATATTATGCCCACAACTGTTACGATTATAAACAGCCTAATCTCCTGAATCTAGTAGATGTAGTAGCAGTGCACTTATCCCGGTCTGGTTGTGGTGGCCATTGACCTAATTATGATGCGTATCATATTACCATGATTACGTTACAAGCTCATTTTCCACGGGATTTGTGACCGTACTTGTTGCGTTATCGCCAGGGACGCCAACTAAGTTGCTTGAACGGCCGCCATGATGGAATGACTTTCCTCAACGATCGATGCATCGCGCTGTCAAAATAGAACTTTACATTAATCGAAACCCAGCAATTTTTATTAAACAATGGTAATTATAAATCTTTAATTGAATAGGCTTCTAGTTGCGGAATATATTTATTCATGTTCAAAAAATATTTGAGGTCAATTTTTCACCGAAAAAAGCATTTTAAAACTTCAAGTAATTATATCTCAGCAATCCCTGGTCGGATAAATTTTGAACGAGGATGCAAAGTTCGCTAATTTTATCAGTAGTCGATAGGTCAATACCGCATTGTGTACAAAATGGCTATATCGCGCTAGCGAATACGGAAAAGCACGCTCAGTAGATCGACCACAAATGATTAAATACGGATAGGATCGTTTATGAAAATTAAATATAGGAAAAGTATCTATATAAGATATTTTAACTATAGTCTAATTAATGATTGAACGAACATGACGGAAATAGCGTATTGCGTAAACAAGATCGTACTGCGTGTGCTGCGATTACTGCGTTATGCGTACCTCTATTTACTGCGTTGTTGCGTGAAGCGCTGTCAACCCCCTGCGCCGGCACCCACACGCCAGCGCTGCTTCAAATCGATCGCGTATCTCTTCGCTGCATGTACGCTGTGTAAACTGTAAACAGTGTTCGTTCAATCATTAATTAGACTATAGCTGCGAAACGAAAATGAAAATCTATTGCGAACTTTTGAGAGTATGATGTCGGGAATTTGGGGTGTTTGTCACTGTAGTTTGCATTTGATCAACACTCATGACGGTGTGTGTGCGCAGCCATGTGTTTTTGTACACTGCGTTAGTTTGTTGGGAGTGCGAGACCCCTACTTATAAGTTAATTTTACATTGATTTCTTGGCAAAATTTAAATACTATACATGTATAGTAGAAACCACAATACCTTTTACAATTTTTAACGCGTAGTACGCTCTGACTCGGCTGCGCGTGGCCGTGGGCGGGGCCTATGCTGATCTCACGCTTCACCACACGCCAGTACGTGATCAGGGTTCATACACTTTCCGAGCAAAAAAATTCAAGGACTTTTCCAGGACTATAATTGAAGAATTCCAGGACCTTCTCTAGTATAATCATGCATGTATCAACCAATTTTTAAACAATCATACTATTTGCCTCTTCAAAACCATATTGGGGCATTTAAAACATATTTTTGGGGAGCACATTTTGAAATTCCAGGACTTTCAAGGACTTTTTTCGGAATTTAAGGACTTTCCACAATTCCAGGCCTTGAAAATTAAAAATTCTAGGACTTTCAAGGTTTTCAAGGACCCGTATGAACCCTGGTGATCACGCAGTACGCGCTAAACGCTACACACAACAATAACATTGTAAAAGGTATTGTGGCTTTGACTATGGCCTAGTACCAATTTGTTCTGAATTTTTTTAGTGCGCGAATGCCGAATTTAACAACACGCGAATTAACAAAAAAGTCGCCAAGCGCGAACATTTCCACTTTTACAGTAAAGTGTTTCCACTTAAAAACATGTAGGCTTACACAATCCACCAATCCACTGGCACTGCGTACAGAAAGTTGTACAATCATTGACATTCACACACTTTTTAGTTTTTCAATAGAAGCTTTCATGTACTCATCAGTAGGCCTATAGAACTTACGATACTACGATGCGTGCACCCGACAATCATGACAATGCAGTGCGAAAAGCTTACGAAAAATACTGATTTACAGCATTAACACCTTACAGAAAAAAATGGACAACAACAAAAATAATAAGAATTCCAGAATTTTATAATATACTTATAGTATTTTATCAATTTATATCAGGATAGAGGTCATTTATGACAATTTTAACGCTTACCGTCTGCAGCTTTCTTCCTCACGAAAAACCCGCCGAAAAGAAAGGAAAATCTTCAGTCGTAAGTGAGCATGCGCAGTATAGGACGCCACCAATCATTCACAAAGAATACAGGAACTCGATGTAAAATCCAATAATTTACATGATTTATCGGAAAGAAACGTAAAATTTACGTCACTTCTATGTAATTTGCGTAACATTCGCAGGATGTATTTTTTTACAGGAAATTCCTGTAAAATACGTTGTAATTTTTTACGGTGTACTCTGTGTGCTGATGAAATGTCTGTTGAGTTTAGTAACATTTTGTAAGATTTCACATGTTTGTGTGTCACCAGGACCAGATTTGTCACAAGATTATCGACCATTTTGACGCAGCATTCAAAATATGAGACTACTACACATAACAGGCATACCCTGTGTGCTGATGAAATGTCTGTTGAGTTTAGTAACATTTTGTAAGATTTCACATGTTTGTGTGTCACCAGGACCAGATTTGTCACAAGATTATGGACCATTTTGACGCAGCAATCAACATATGAGACTACTACACGTAACAGGCATACCGTGTGCTGGTGAAATGTCTGCAGGGTCATCTTCTCACTATTGTAGAACCCTTCAAGTAATTTTTTCAGTTCCTCTCTTTCCTTCTGCAACCTTGATCAGTTTACTCGCAATTTGTCAAGAGATGCTGTCATCTCCTTTGCTATGGTAACTTTGTACAGTTGAAAAGTTTCAAAGCAGATGTTCAAAACACATTTTAATTCAAAATATTATATGCACCATTCTACTCATCATAAAACAAAACAGAATCAAGGTATATGTATATTGTAAACTAATATTTAAGTGGAAAAGAATACACTGGAAATTAAACTTAGATAGAGATTTGATGACAAAACCAAAAGAATTACATTAGAGCGTGATCCAAAACTACTCGATACCTCTAATTTGCATGTGAAAATGTTATCGGGTAGCTACCCGATGGCCACTCGTCAACCACCCGGTACCTCATTTTATAGACCTGCAGGTTAAAAAAACCATTTTTTCAAGTTAATGAAATTTCAATCTGCATTTCTATTTTGTTTGTTAATGGTCCTTTTGTAAACTTTATTTTAGCCGGTATTGACCTTGGACATTTTCAAAAAGAAAAATATTTAGTAGTGCATTATATCTTTGGGTTGAAAATAAAGCCTGACGATTGAAATTATTCTGTTTTTTGTTTTGTTGTTGTTGATCTTTTAACTAGTTCATATTATAAAACAAAATGTATGCAGTTTACTTCTCCTGTTATCTCTTGGCCTTTTTGATGACACTGTGAACCTTTTTTTTCTCGTAATATCATCACTCGGGTACTTCTCCTTAAGGTGTTTACCTAGCCGGCTGAAGCGAGTAGGATCAAAGTGATCTTTAGCTGGGCGGTTGTTATTTGACTTCTGGCCTGTGACACTCTTTGTAAGAATGTCCTCTTTACTGAAGAGTCAGTGTATAGCCATTATACAATGGCTCAGGTGAGGTTTCCCCCTGTGAACAATGATAATAAGAAAAATAATAATTTAATCTATTTTCAAAGCCTACCAACTACAATATGTATAAAGGTATACTCAGTGATCTGAAAAAGAGGGGCTCTCACATTTTTCTAAATTTGATCTTTGTACATCTTTTTTTAGTATCTGTAAGTTACTAATTTCCCCAAACAAATCAGGCTGAAATTGCTTAGTTATGAAATGAGAGCATTTTTTTCTTCTTAAATTTTCATCTCAGAGAATTCAACAATGTTTTTCAATGGAGCGAAGAAATACACATAATCAAACTATAGACTTGAAAGACACTAACTAGCTTAGCGTTTTGTATCTTGTTACAGCAGATTATTCAATGTTGTCACAATTGAAAGCAATGTTTGAGTTGGTTGATCATCCTCCAGCTGTAGAATGATTTTTTCTACAAAGAGAGCAGATTTTGCCACTGCCTTTGGATTATAACGGTTGAAAGCATATGGCTGCAATATAGCAATAAAATGCATGGATGATATCATTGGATGTTGTCACCACCTACCTCCCCATCAACCACAGTATCAAACTGTGTAGATGTTGTTATAGATGAATCACATTTGATGACTGGAGACTGAGTTGGAACCTTTATGCCAAAGAAAAAAGATGGAAAGAAAAGAACAAATTAGATTATTTAATCAAACATTGACTGATTGATGCAAATATTTAAAATCATTTGTTATATTTGTTCCGCTATCTCGCAACTACCCTCCTGGATGGCCGAGGCTTTGACCTGCAGGCCAACAGACGGGTCTATAGTTTACACATGTATGACTGATAATTAGAGAATAAAGGTATTGTTTTTAGACCGTACCCGTGTTATATTGTCTGACATAAATGCGGACGATAGTATTATTTTAAGTAGAACAACGACGCCGCAGGCGGAGTTGTTCTACGCAAAAAATAATACTATCAAACACATTTATGTCAGACAATATAACACGGGTACGGTCTAAAAACAATACCTTATTCTCATTCTTAAACAATCATACTTTAGACATGTATCAAAGAAATAAGTACATTTTATTGTCCACATTTGACAACTTTTACCCCTGCTGGGATCGAATAGCCCACAAACATTCCATCCAATCATATGCGATGAGTAAACCATGCGTAAGCGTCGCAGCGCCGGCATAAACGCAGGAAAAGCGCTAAAGACGCACTGCAGAAGTGCGCGTTATGGAGCAAACCACGCATTGTGAAGGTCGGGTGCGCTGTTAAAACGTAAGCCCCACCTCTCCGTGTTCTATTGTCTCATCTAGATGTCGCCGATTTCTCTGAGAACCAATGAGATTGCTTAAACTTTCTTAGCTGTTTAAGAATGCTGATCAGATGCGTTCATACAACTCCTGATGTAGGCTATGAAATAGCTTTCTATGATCAGATCACACTTACCGGTATGAAACGCTAAAAACCATATTAGTGACGAATATAGTCCGTTTTCTGTCGTCTACATAGTGTATATGGATTTCCTCTTACTACACTCTCAGAATAAAAGGTTCAATTTAGAACCTAAAATGGTTCTAAACTTTGTCCTCTATATGGAACCCTCACAGGTTCATTGGAAGAACCATTTCATTTAAGAACCTTTATGAAAGGTTCTTTTAAGAACCCCAAAAGGTTCCTTAATGTTGTCCTCTATATAGAACCCTAAAGGTTCTTTAACATCTAAGAACCCTATCGAGAGGTTCTGTAAAGAACCTAAAAAGGTTCCACGATTTTGTCCTCTATATAGAACCCTAAAGGTTCTTTAACATCTAAGAACCCTATCGAGAGGTTCTGTAAAGAACCTAAAAAGGTTCCACGATTTTGTCCTCTATATAGAACCCTAAAGGTTCTTTAACATCTAAGAACCCTATCGAGAGGTTCTTTAAAGAACCTAAAAAGGTTACTCAATTTTGTACTTTATAGAACCCTAAAGGTTCTTTTAATATATATAGGAACCCTCTTGGAAGGTTCTTTAAAGATACAAAAAAAAGGTTCCTCATTTGTTTTCCACACAGAACCCTCAAATGTTCAACATTAATTGATGAACCCTTTTGGGAGGTTGTTCAAAGAACTGATAAAGGTTACACCTAAGTTGGAATCTTGAGGGTTCTGAAATGTTGAAGAACCAGAAATTCATAGGTGAATGGTTCTTTGATGAACCTTCAACTGAACCCGTCGACCAGTGGAGATGTTGCTGTAAGCAAGTACACCTGGAAATAAATCAAATTGACCATCATATGATTAAGAACTGCATTGAGTTTAATTCGTCTAAAAGATAAAATTCAATAATGCACAATTCAATTCACAAATTTTAACAATAAATCTTAATTTAAGTACTACAAATATTCAGTAAGATCAGTAATTGACCAATTCCTTATATCAAACAATTTAAACTTGAAATTCTCTTTAAGGCTGGTATTAAGGGGGGACTCAACAAACTTTTTGTTGAATTTATCGAGCACTGTAACTTTTGAACTATTGATCAAGTACATATAAAAGTATACATTTTTTATATAAAAATGTATACCTTTATATGCATTTGATCAATAGTTCAAAAGTTACAGTACTCGATAAATTCAACAAAAGGTTTGTTGAGTCCCCCCTTAAGAACTGCATTGAGTTTAATTTGTCTAAAAGATAAAATTCAATAATGCACAATTAGAAATTCGATTCACAAATGTTAACAATAAATCTTAATTTAAGTACTACACATATTCAGTAATTGACCAATTCCTTATATCAAACAATTTAAACTTGAAATTCTCTTTAAGGCTGGTGTCAACCAAGGGAAAAGCAAAATTTCAAAAGCCTGTAAAAGAACTTCTTGTGTAAAGTGCACAAAAGTACATTGTATACATATTTAAAAAGGAACTGAGCCACAGAATCTATTTTGGCATCAAAATTGACCGAAAAATGGAATTTTCAAAAAAAGTGTAAAAAAGCTGAAATTTGGTAGAAATCATCCTTAAATAGTTATTTAGGTAAGTTTTTTAATTTTTTTTGTCTATTTATATTGTTGAAATTTTGACCCAAAAAGTGCCAAAAATTGCGATTTTTGGATAAAAAACTAAATGTTGGCACTTTTCCGGGTCAAAATGAAAAAAATATGGATTTAGACAAAAAAAAGTTCCTAGATAACTATAATAATGATGATTTCTTTCAAATGTCAGCTTTTCTAAGCATAAAATAACTTCAGGAGTGTGACAAAACCATTTGTAAGCCAACAATTAACTTTTTTGCACTTTTTTGGAAATAACAAATTTGTGGTCAATTTTGATGCCAAAAATAGATTCTGTGCCTCAATTCCTTCCCAGATAGATATGTATACTTTTGTGCACTTTACATAAGTTATGTTTTTAGTTTTGCTTTTCCCTGGGTTGACACCAACCTTAAATTCAATTCACATGCAGTGCCAACAATAAAACCATCTATAAACAGCTCAAGGCTGGCCGCCTGGCGTCAATCCTAAAATCAACAGTACATGTATAATAGAGTGCATAACTGATACACTATGATTTTTCTTTTTAAATCTAATGTGGCCGTGGTAGGCCTACTCTTTTAAGGTGGTACCATTGGATATAGATTTTCTTTATATTGAGATACGTAGGCCTTCGTCTGCAGATTCCAGAACTGAAAATTGTATTTCCAGTTGCGGAGATATTTCATGTCAAAGTGGCTCAGGACCAACAACTCTGGCAACAACCTTTTTATTTTCATTGTTTTTTACTAAGCAGTGTTGCCAATATGGCGGCTATAATGCATAAAATATAAAAGTAAAGTTTTTGAATGGAAGGAGATGACCTATGGTAGTGAAAATTGGTGTATGGGTAGAGCAGATGAAGAGCTAAAAAATTACGCTTGCGTTTGGCTAATTTCCTTTTGCATAATTAATTAGGGCCCTAATCAACTTGTCTAATTAGTGTACCTAATTAATTATGAAAATGGAAATTAGCCAAACGCAAGCGTAATTCTTTAGCTCTTCATCTGCTCTACCCATACACCAATTTTCACTACCATAGGTCATCTCCTTCCATCTTAAAACTTTGCTTAAAACTTTTATGCATAATTAGCTGCCATATTGGCATTACTGCTAGTAAAAAACAATAAGAATAAAAAGAAAGTTGTTGCCAGAGTTGTTGGTCGTGAGCCACTTCAACATCTCGGCAACACTGTCCGATTGAAATGAAATTTTCAGTTCTGGAATCTACAGAATAAGGTCTATAACATATTCCATTATAAAGGAAATCTAATTTTTTGACACAGCCAATAGGGCTAGCTGCCATATTGGCATTACTGCTAGTAAAAAACAATAAGAATAAAAAGAAAGTTGTTGCCAGAGTTGTTGGTCGTGAGCCACTTCAACATCTCGGCAACACTGTCCGATTGAAATGAAATTTTCAGTTCTGGAATCTACAGAATAAGGTCTATAACATATTCCATTATAAAGGAAATCTAATTTTTTGACACAGCCAATAGGGCTATCTTAAGAAAAAGATTGACAAAATTGCAGGCAAGTAGATAAAAGTGGCATGATACAGCCTGACGATACTTGGCCAAGTCCTATCCTTATATTTCCTTTATGAGATACTGTAAAAGTCAACATTGCCATGAGAAGAAATTTCTGCAATTTTGGGGATTTTCCACATCAATGTGCAAGAATTTAATTTTGCAGTATCAACACTTGATGCCCTGTAGTTCACAATAAAGGCACAACATCTGTTGGCATATTAATAGTAGCAGGCCCGTAACTAGGAGTCACAAAAGGGGGAGGCGAATTTAAAAAAAAGGGATAATATGGCGCGTTATCACTGGCCGTCGACGCAAGGGGAACCTTAAGGAGGCTGTCAAGTGTCAGCGACACCCTCCGTAAAACTGCAATAACTTCTTTAATATTCAAATACTCTCCATACAATTATACATTTTGTTGAAGGGAAGGGTTCAATAAATCCATTTTTCAAATAAAATTTCACTGAAAATCATGATTTTTTATTTTTGCCCAAAAATGCCTTTTTTTGGGCCATTTTTTTTTCTGTCAACCTAACAAAATCATTTTTCGGTAAAAAATTCCAAAATTTCACAAAAAGCATCTTTATTAATGTATCTGGGAACCCTTTTTTTTTTTTGACTTAATTTTTTTTAGTTTTGAAATTATTGACCAAAAAGTGCCAAAAATAACTTTTTTGAGATAACAAAATATCAAAATTCACTTTTTTGGCACTTTTTGGTCAATAATTTCAAAACTAAAAATTTTTAAGTCAAAAAAAAAAGGGCATTTTTGGGCAAAAATATGAAAAACTAAATTTTCAGTGAAATTTGATACCAAAAATGGATTCTCTGACTCATTTCATTAAAAAAAGTGTATACTTTTATGTACAACATATAAATATATTAAAAGTTACAGTGCTTGAAAAATTCATGCAACGACACTTATGTGCCCCTCAGTTGTAGAAAAAAATTGTTCAATTTTAGTCCAAAATTGCCATTTTCGGCTACAAAAGTTTTGAAACTTTATGTTAAAATGCTGAAAAAGGGGGCATTTTTAGGGGGTTGACGGAAAAGGGGGGGGGCCTGCCCTCCTCGGTTACGGGCCTGAATAGCAGCAACTTCACTTTTAGGCCTAAAAAAATAAATGTTATGTTTGTCCAAATACGAGTCAAAAAAATTGGGTCGATCAATTTTAAAAAAAAAATGTTGCTATGAAAACGCACATAGAACACTCAAAATGAAAAGTACACAAACTTGATATATCAAGCAAAGATGTTAATCTTAATGAAAGAACCCAAAATACATATTGCATCAGTTTTAAGATGTTTTTACATTGACAATTGAGATTGATTATAACCCTGATTTTATTGAAAAATATAGAGTAAAAACCTTTTCACAATTTTTGTGTTGGTCGCGTTTGGACAAACACAACAAACAAATTTTAGGCCTTACCAACATAAGTCAAAGTTTTTATCATTACTAAATTTCAGCGATTGACACCTCGTTATTTAAAAAATGCAACAAAACCTGCGGCGACTCGCAAGAACACTTTTAGAAATATGGTTCCATAAACTTGTCATGGACACAACTTTGAGCAATCTTTACAATGACATGTCATTTTAAAGCTTGTAATTTCAGCATTTTTAACATCAACAAAACAGAAAAAAATGTCTTGTGCGACTCACGGCTGGTTTGGTTTTAGTGGGTCAAATATAGATGAAAAACAGACTAAACCTGTTTCAATCTAAACCTGTTTCAATCTAAATTTGTAAGGTTTTGGTGCAACATTTGGAAAAATTTGTGGCGATTTGACATTTCACAGATCATCAAAGATTTGGTCCACCACATTTGATTCTCTTTCAGGACTGAGAAGGACATAACAATGCCTCCAGGGCATTAGTTTGCCCTTCACAATCCTAAAAGTGAACCACATACAGTCATGTAGTGTTTGGTGGAGATGCGCACAGCTCCTGGCCCTCTGAATAACAGATACCAGATTTTTAACAGACCTTTATTTTTAAGGCAAGTGAGAGCAATCGCTCACGCATGCTCTCCTAACTGCTTCATCTGCAAGTGCTTAATATCACTGCCCCACATGGCAACAGATCCATGGAAGCCTACATGTATAATAAAGCTCTCCATGAGATTAACGGCAGAGCTTTGTAATGTCCCCTACTA
Source organism: Ophiura sarsii (assembly GCA_035610835.1). NCBI lineage: Eukaryota > Metazoa > Echinodermata > Ophiuroidea > Amphilepidida > Ophiuridae > Ophiura > Ophiura sarsii. The sequence goes on along the minus strand of CM069456.1, from coordinate 13,179,489 downwards.
CTTAGTCCAATACAGTAAAATGCTTTCAGTCTCAGTATGCTGTCAACTTGTAACGCATGGGAATGTAGTTCAAATCATTATCAGCATCATGGTAAATATCAAGTGCATGATGATCTTTCTCTTCACCAGGCAATAATACAATCCAGTCATTTGTTTTTTTGACTCTATATGCATGCATGTGCTCCTCAAATTTGCCTGGAAATACTATACATCCACACAAATACCATATATTTCTGAAGCTGATCAAAAATTTGATTTGCATAAAAACTGGAATATCTTCAGCTTGTACAAACTTGAATACAAAACAATCTTCCACAAGATATTTTACACTATTTATCTCTAGTTCATTGCATATCCACAGCTCATCCTTGTCGCTTAGGTACAAATTGCTTTCATGCCACTTGTTTCTTAAAGCCTGTTGTAATCTATCTGGTAGACTTTGAATGTCTATTTGCTTGCTGCTATTTGCAATAGCTCTACCAAGTCCTGTTTTAGTACAATGCTCCCAGCACTGTTTTTGCTGATGCCTCTCTGCAAGAGTTCGAGCTATATTTATGAAATTACAGACAACATGAGCAAGTTTTTTGAAGTATTGGTGCTTTGCCTCAAATTTCATGCACCACAAAAGTATCAGAGGCCCAAACGTTAACATCAAGCGAGGATAATGGATAAGGTAGTGCACTTTACAAGGGATATTGTCGCGATAGGAGGCGAATAGTTCAAGAAATTCAGCAATCACATTTGTCAGATATTCACCCCAAGATTTACGATATACTGGTGCCATCAAATAATCAGCCATTTCTCTGCATAAGAGGTAAAACTTCCAATCATCATCTCCAACAGGTACCTTGTTACCTATAATCATAGGCAGCAGACGGAAAAGACACCACTTCTCAGAGGCCTTGCCAGAGAGTCCATTCTTAAGCATTGACCTAGTGATGTTTGGTGGTTTATTTCTTTTGTCATTCTGTCCATATCTGAAGTTTAATATCCCAGAATTCACATCATCCAGGGAAAGTGGTACCTCATTATCATCTACTAATGCTTCGAGAACAATTTGAAGTACCATTGGAAATACGCCTTCTAAACAATCATGCATAATGTCAGGTGGTAGAGCTTCAGTCACATTGAATGAGTCTATAGCACTAAATGCACTCCTTCCAACAACACCATAAACAGATCGGTTGGAAGGATCCACTTCCACAGCATTAAGATGATACTCATGCACAGCTTTGTTACGAATTACACAACTATCCTCGGACAACTTGAATGCAATGTCTTCCTTTCTTGTCATACACACCCTACACATACATCCAGAGTTGAAATGTTTTTGAAACCCGCCAATATCATGAGCAGACAAATTGTCTGCAGACAATGTTGATATGGTGCCTTTGAAATGTATTATTTTGCCTTGATACATAACATCCAGTCCAACAGTTTTGAAGACTTCAAGATCATGTAAAAGAGGGGCAAGTATGACTTTGTACGAGTATGTTTTGCCTCTGTCATTATTTGCCTGACTCTCTACATATGCATAACGGACAAGCAAACATAAGTAGATATGTTCCAGTTTTGAGCGAAACTTGGGATGGATGTTCCCAATAACGAAGTATACAGCACTCAATTTGTGCTTTCCTCGCTTTGATCCTAGTGGGTTAACCACTTCAAATTCATCAATGTAAAACTGAAGTTGTAGTTTTACACAATTTAATTCTGTAGAATAAAAAGAGTGATTTTTTAAAATTTCTCCATCTCTGTAATCACACAAAACATCTGGATCATGGTTGTGCTGTCTTTCACGTTGAAGAATATGTGATACAATATCCTCATTACCTAGAATGAACTTTACTGTCTCCAGTATGGGAACATACTGCATACTCTGTTTTTTCTGGTTGGTATTTACACCAAGAGCAATTTCAATGGGTCTAATCATCCCAAGCTGCTCAGTGCAGTACTTTACAAGATTGTGTTCTGTTGCAACTTTACCATATGCTTGTGTGATCATATCAACCATAACATCACATTTTTCTTTGGCAGTAGCATTTTCATTTTCAGAACACTGGAATTTAAAAGACCTTTGAACAAATTCAGTTAAAATTTCTTGCATAGTACCACATATTTCACCTGTTACTACAGAAGGAATAACATGTTTCTCCCTCATTTTCAAGGAAAACATTGTCATTGCCCGTGTAAGGTTTCCAACAATGTTCTCTTCACTTATGTGATCCTCTTCATCATCCTGTGAACTGTCATTATCACTGCCAAAATCAAAAATATGATGATCTTGCAATTGGTCAACTTCCACTAAGTCTTCTTGATCTATCGCTCCAGCATTATCCCTGTCGACAGATTTCCAAACATTTGAGTGCTTTCTAGATAGATGCTTTTGAAAGGAGGCCACTTTTGAATACTCACTCTCACATTGATTAATGCCACATGTAAACCGAAATCCTGGTTCATGTTGGTGCGAAACAGCCAAATGCTGACAAAGCTTCTTAATAGTAAAAAAGAGTTTTTTGGCAGGTAATTTACACAGAGAACAACTGTATGGTAGCGGCATGATGCAGATCCCTCAGTTTCAACCTATGTGGAGAGAAAAAGAATACAAAAATAACAATTAATCATGTTGCTGCAAAGCAAAAGAATAATATTTTTAACTACAGGTAATTACCATGCACTGAATGATTAACTCATAAGATTCAGTAGCTGGAAATTAGTAAGATCATGACTATTTCCAAGGGTTTTAAAGTATCTAGGGCCTACAATCCTGTTCCGTTATAAGAAGGAATCCAGACGCCTTATGACTGTTTTAATTTACTCAACATTATGTGGAAGCTGTCATCTTGACAGACATGTACATCAGAGGGTTGAGTTCTTGTACCTCCTGAATTATTCAGAGCACCTGGTAAATGCCAAGTGGTGCAACCTTCAAAGCTATGGCTAATTTTTCTGCTATCAGGTACTTTCATAGCATGTTGCATGGTGTGCTCAGATACAAATCTAAAATATATCACTCTTGTCAGCCTAAATAAATCCTTGAGTACAATAAGTCAACCCTCAATGCGCAAACAGCAAGATGGTTGCCAGTCTGGATTCGTCTTACATTTTTTATTCTTTCAAACTTCAAATTGGATTGGGCATCATCTTCAAGACACAAAATGTTGGGTGCCAAGAAACCAAGAAATTGTACAAAATAGGACACACACTCTATATGGCATGTCCTATCATAAAGCAGCATTTTTTTCTAAAGATACACAAGTAAAAACAATGGGCCTGGCTACACGGGAGCGCGGATCTACATTGATGTGACATTCCGGGAATCTATATTGTATTGTGATCCTGTGTTGCCAGCCACATTGTGACACACTTGGGGCACATCTTAGTTCCTATACTAGCATTTTGATACACAATTTTGACAAAACCGCATGCAACCTTTAATCAATGTTCATCAGGTTTTTGCAGTGTACATTCTGCAACCATGTACTGTATATCCTGGTAACACTAAATTTGAACATAGATTTCTTGTTGTGTTCATCTCTTTCTCTTTGGTTTGGTTCATCATAATAAAGCCCTATAGTGACACATATTCTGCACAGTTTTCTACATGTGTGCATCAGCTCTAGTTTTTTCTGTGGTTTAGTCTCACCATATAATACAGGTTTGACAACCACACAACAAAATTATAGCTTTTATTCTCGGCAATTAATTTATAATAAAGCAACAAACTTACCTCTTACAAAATGGCCCCTGCCAATCTCAGGACTGTATTTGGTGTACAGCAATTTGTATCTAATTTCAGGAGATACTTCTGAATGAAAGTAAGCGTGTTGACTACTTGCACTGGGATGATATATCAAATATGTAGTATGTTGCTAACAGTAGCGTCAATGCACTTCTGATTGTAGACACCCTAGGAATCACATCAACTCCATCTACCTGGATCTTCAAAGAGTCGGGTTCCAGAATGTCTCCACGTACCACGACGACAGGTGATGGACTTATGATCTGTTGATTTTGAGAAAAAATACAAAAATCTGGGTGTTTGTTATATGAACCACAGCATAGAATTTGGGTACATCTGATTTAAAATAAAAAAGGAAGAAAAAAAATAAAATTATAATAATGCCCCTCTCCCATTACAAGCCATGTGTGGATGTAGACTATGGTCTGGTTTGTAACTTCTTTGTGGCACCACTATAACTTTGGAATTGAGTAACAAAAAACTACTCAAGTCAATTTTGAGGTAATATAGCAATTTATATAACACATAAAAATATTCCTGTCATTTTATTGGTTGAACTACATCACGTGACATAAGATATTCTGACCGTTTCCCCTAATTCTTCATGCCAGGGCAAAAAGTGGATATAAAAAAGTACTATTGCCCTCTGACGTCACTTTTGAGGGCAATAGTACTTTTTTACATCCACTTTTTGCCCTGGCACTTCGAAATATCCGCCATTTTGTGGATCCACGTTATACAGTAACTCTATGGGAAATTAGCGCTGATTTTCATATAATTAACCATATCTCAAAAACTTTACATTAAAACACCTTACATGTAGTGAATCAATGATAGGTAATATAATAACGATTCCAAATTTGTATAATATATATAATATATTATAAATTATATAGGGTGTTACATTAAAACAAACCCTATAATGTTTGTGTTTTTCACACCAAAAATACTTACTCAAAAAGAGTTTTTCATTTATTTGTGTAATAGCTCTTTGTTTTGAAAATGAATTTAAAATGACAAGAAATATTTTTATATGTTATATAAAACAAATATTTACTGCTCTGTATTCGGTAAATGGTGCAAAATAGGTCCCCTCGGTGACTGGAGACCGTGGGCCTACTATTTTCCCTCGACCTCCGGTCTCGGGAAAATAGTAGGCCCACGGTCTCCAGTCACCGAGGGGACCTATTTTGCACCATTTACTTCATGAACAGTAAATATTTGTATACTGTTTCTATTAAATCAACCATGCTGTTTTTGCACTAATTAGCATAAAGTAGCATCTTGCATCTTCCAAAAAACACTATATCAAGATGGTACAGATTTTGAGTCCTCGTGTAAAACAGAGTACTTACAACTTAGAAGATTTTGATCTGAGTAACATCATCAGGGAAAAAAAATGCTTTTCTGGTAGATTATTCATCACTCTTGGCATCATATATTTAATATTATGAAACTTCCATAATAATTAATCAATCTACATCAGAATATTTAAAACAGTACGTACCTTGTCATCTGTAGTAAAGATGAACTCCGTCTTTTCATTGAAAATGGCTGGCAGGCCAGCAAGTGCCAAAATATTGTCTAATTCTGTTGAAAGAGATTTTAGGTTTCAGGTTAGAATACTTACAGACTCATTCTTCTTGTCTTGTCATATTATAGAATGACCATCAAATATCATTTCACAAAATGGGTTAATTACCACGCATTTTGCCTTTGAGAAAGAAGAGAGCTTTAGTGAACTTGGTGAAAGATGAATTGTGCCATTTACAAATTACACACTGTGTGAATGGGGTCTGAACCCCACCCTTTTTTACTGAAACACCCTTTTCATTTTAAGAATCACACACCCCACCCTTTTCCCTAAATTTATTAGTTCTAAAGTCAAAATTTTGCCAGTACATGGTGAGATGAAATACTGTATGAAATGCCAGAGTGCTAAGCACAGTTTGATTAGGCCAAAATGTTGTAAGTTATCTCATCCTATTTCTCCTCAATGTTTGGTGGAGAATGATCATCATCTAAATCCCACCCTCGCTCCATCCTTTTTACCAAAACACCCTTTTCATCTACAGAATCAAAAAGCCCCCACCCTTTTGAATTTGTTGTGATTTTATTTACCCCACCCTTTCTAAAGCGTGGGCTCCACACAGTGTTACAGGCTTGTGAAATGGGACAGGACCATGACCAAGTAATCTGGTGGGTGTATTTCACACTCACAAAATATTAATACTTGTATAGCACTGATAAATAGAATATGCTAAGGGATTGCATTGTGCTTCGTACCTTGTATCTCTTCCGCAAGTGCAACTTCCTTCTTACATAGGTTTCTGTCAAGAAGTTTCTTTGCAGCCTTTTTGGTTGCAACCTGCTGCGCTAGCTTCTTTCCAAGTTTTTCCATGGACGAGTTTGTAGTATCCTGACCCTGCCTCTGAAACCGAACACCAATGACCTATGACACTTACAATACTAAGGCCACGTGTGGGCAGAACTCTACTGTGTGTGACCGTAGCAAGACGTGCTTACCGATACAAGAATAAATAATCAGTTATAAATATATATTACTATTTCTCTGAGTGAGACCTTTATTGCTTTATTACACTGGCGACGAAGACGGGATACCTTTAAATTATTTGTGGAAGAGAAAAAACCGGAATTCATGGATATTTTTCTCTTTGAACATAGTGCAACCACTTTGCAACCAACACGTGTACAATGGCTGGTATGGGTATGCCACTTATACCACCGTTTGACGCCGTTAGTGATCCAACATCTCTCGCAACGCGATGGAAAGACTGGGTAGACAATTTCGAGATGGCAATGATCGGTTATAACATAACAGCAGATAAACGGAAGAAGGCGTTATTGCTTCATTTTGGGGGCTCATCGTTGAAGGATGTATATTCAACACTTGGTGCAGTGGATGAGACCGACTACAAACAAGGTGTCGATATGCTGAACAAATATTTTCAGCCGAAACGAAACAAGATATATGAGTCCATCTTATTTCGTCGTACTACTCAACGTCGCGAAGAGACAGTAGACCAATTCGCTACTCGCTTACGCAAGATGTCAGCAGTGTGTGCGTTTGACAATACTGACAGAGAGATTGTCAGCAGTGTGTGCGTTTGACAATACTGACAGAGAGATATTAACTCAAATAATGTCAACATGCACTTCTCAAAAGTTGAGACGCCGGGCATTAGAGAAGGAGCTGTCCTTAGAGCAGCTATTAGACCTGGCTAGAGCAGTGGAGCTATCGTCGATGCAAGCGCTAGAGATATCAGGTAACACTAACAATGATGAACTTTCACATAGTCATAGTGTGAATAAAGTTCGTGCACAGCAGCAACCAAGGCGCGGTAATTTGACCTGCTGGCAATGTGGGGGAGAGTATCCCCATAGCGATGAGCGTGCCTGCCGAGCTTATGGCAGGAAGTGTTATAAATGTGGCGGGATGAACCACCTAGCGGCGTTTTGCAGATCGGACGTTTTTGACAATGACCATGACCGAGATCGTGCTGAGAAAACCACTGAGCAAGAGAGAGTGCACAACATTATGTCAGCGACTCCACCGGTTGATACCATAAACCTGGATGCTGGATTGGATGAAGACTATTTGTTTTAACATTCGTGACAACTCTACTTTGTGATCTATCTTCGTGATACTGGAATTCTTTGTGAAACTTTCGTTGGTGACAACTGTGTGGATGAATCTTCGTGATACCGGAACTCTTTGTGAAAGTGAAATAAGTGATTCGTGGCAATTCTTGTAAAACTGAAAGTTTGTGATGGATATTTAATCAGAGGTCGAGTAAAGTCTTCGTGATAAACGCTTCGTGGAACTCTTTGTGAATCGAGATAGGCGCTCGCTCCGTGGAACGATTTGTGATGGTGTGAAGCTAATCTTTATCATTGCGACATTCGTTGTCATTAACTTTTGAACACTGTTTATGTTAATATTGTGTGGCAGTAAAATGATGGTTTGTTGTTCTATAAAAAGGGGAGTGATGTAGTATCCTGACCCTGCCTCTGAAACCGAACACCAATGACCTATGACACTTACAATACTAAGGCCACGTGTGGGCAGAACTCTACTGTGTGTGACCGTAGCAAGACGTGCTTACCGATACAAGAATAAATAATCAGTTATAAATATATATTACTATTTCTCTGAGTGAGACCTTTATTGCTTTATTACAGAGTTTATCTCTTGTGCAATATTGACACCCTTCATAAGGTAGACTTCATAGCAAAGCTGAAAGCAAGCACATGTAAAATTGGTCACTTTATTAAATATTGCATTTTCAATATTTGTTCTGTACTTTGAGCCATGCATTTCACATGTTGTGTCTAGAAAGTAAACAAGGTAATCATTACATTCCCAACCCTGAACACTTTTAGACTGGTCAGTGATTTGACATTACGCCATTAATAAATCATCTAAGATCCTCTTGGACAGGCCTATGAAGGATGTAATAATGCCTCCAGGGTATAAACTTGTCCGTCACAATCCTAAAAGTGGACCACATAATGGGTTGTGGACCAAATCATCTACCAGCGTGTTTCTACTGAAGTATGGTGCCGGGTGCCTTCAGGTCTTTCCATTTCAAGTGCCCACAAGAGACAGAACTGGGTAACAAATTTTCGGTGTCTCATATGGCACGCCACGTGGGACTTTATCCATTGAGAAAATAAACCTTCCCCGAGAAAAATAAAACCGGACCGAGAAAAAAAAAACCTGACCGAGTAAAAAAAAACCTGACCGAGAAAAAAAAAAACTGACCGAGAAAAAAAAAACCTGACCGAGAAAAAAAAAACCTGACCGAGAAAAAAAAAACACAACCGAGAAAAAAAAACACAACCGAGAAAAAAAAACACAACCGAAAAAAAAACACAACCGAGAAAAAAAAAGCACCACCGAGATAGAAAAAAAACATCACCAAGAAAAAAGAAGTTCATGGAGAAAGAAAATCACAAACAAGAAATAAATCGTTAAGTTTTAGTCTCTTTATATCGAGTGAGGCTAACCAACTGTGTAAAAGACTAGACTTCGCGGGTAGGGTACGTGGGTGTAGGATGTACGGCGTAACGGTGGGGGGTATTTTTTACCGTAAACAACATTTGAATAGGGGAAACTTATGGGCAGAAAGTCGTATACACATACATCATGAAGAAATTTATATACGGTATGTGCATATAGTAAGGCAATGTATTACATGCAATTAGTGTAACAAGTTCTATGTCTTATTGTATAAATTAAATGTCATTTGGCTCGGTGTCTTGGTGTCCTATGTGTCATGAGAGGGTTTTATACTTTTATTTGTATAAATGGCTCGGTGTATTGGTGATGGTGTCTGATATGTCATGCGAGGGTTTTATACACATTCTACATTAATGTTTTTATTATTTGATCACTTAAATTCCGGTTCCCCCCTGATGCCACCAAATGAATTGACAAACTCTATGTATTATTATGCAAAATATAGCCGGTTGTGCCATGGGACTAGTTTGACCCCCCCCCCCCCCCCCGGTTGACATGTGGGTGGGGTGGGGTGGGGTGGGGTTGGATGATTGACCAGTGATTGCACCAGTAGAACAATTTTAGGGGGAAATAGGGGAAAAGAAGAAAAAATGGCAGGGGAAAAGAGCGCTCAAAACGCGCGAACATTTTGGGTTTTATTGTAAATATTGCCTGAAATTAGCTTAATTTGTTCTGAATTAGACATTTCTAACACGGTTGTCATTTTATTATGCATGACATGGGGAGGGGGTGATTACATAGGCCATCCCCATGATCAACTATCAATTCTTTTTGGGCCTGGGAGGGGCCGGGGAAAAGGGGGGATATTTTTTTTTGTAGGTATGAAGATTTTGTTGTTGTTGACATTTTACGCTAAAATTGTCATATTTTGTCTTGGTATTAAAATGACTGGTTTCCACGGGGTTTCCAACTCTGAAGAAATGGGTGTTTGACTGCTACAAATTATGGCAGTGTCTCAGAAGGTTATTTATTTATTTTTCTAAAATATTTCATTTTATTTTAACTTTGCAATCCCCTATGACGAATTTCCTGAGTAGAGGTTATTCTAAAAAGTAAAGTCAAAGGCCAAACGTTGATGAAGTCTGTACGATGGCAAATGCAACACATGGACGGTTCATGTGCAAAATCGGAAAAAGGGGTTCTGACACCACGCTCAATTCAAAGCTCGGCATTTCAAAAACCTTATGATTTCACCAATTAATGTAAAATATGTTTGATTGTATATCCCCAAATCTTCATCAGCCATGTTTTGAGCCAATACATGATTGTTTTTTGATAAGCTTTCCGGTTTTGGACCAGTTTTGTTGGGGACACGTTATAATTGGGAGTAGGCCTATATAGATATTTATAATCTAGATGGTGGTCTAATTATACTGTACAAATAGAAGACCGTTGCCTAAAGTATCAATTGCCACACAACAGGGGGATGGCTATGGCGCGTTGTCAATGGGTGAGTTGATGAAGTTGTGAACGTGTGCGAGTTATGGATCGAGGGGGTTGAGAATGGGGTGAGTTGGCGTGTTCATGAGTTGTGAAGTAACTTCATAAAATGTAGATAACGAAATGATGTGTTTTAACCCTAACCTTCCTGGACCTTTTACAAAACCTTACGGTGCTACAATCTTGTAACGCGCGGCGGCCCCATCAATCTCGTGCCACGCTCAGCGCGTGGTTTAAATTCACTGAAAGTCAACTGATTTTACAAATGTTGATTATTTAAAAAAAAATCGTCCCAGCCCACACCAAGCGAGGTACGTTACTAATTTAGAGTAAGGTACTCTTCTTTTTGATTTAAACGAAATCATGCATTTATAAATTCATGTATGCATTGCACTTTTGATAATTTTTAAATAATGGGCCCTCCCCCAAGACATTTCTGGATCTGCCCCTGGACTGAAAGACATCGAAATCACTCAAATACATCTATAATTTATCATGTTTATTGAGCGCTAACCATTTGGCGGAGATCGTTAGTTTTTTACAAAAATCGTGGTTCAAACTGAATAAGCTTGGTGTTCATTTCAATTCTGTTAAATAACGTTCGTAAATTGATTTACTTGGCATGCTTGGTGAAAGTCCTGAATTCACCAATGTTTTATGAAGGAGTACCATTAGGCCTAAACCTTCAGGGGAAAAGAAAGTTCTTCAATTATGTAAGGTGCACTAAGGTGCATTGAAACTAAATCACTCCACAACTCGCTACAATTTCTTTTTAAAAACACCTCACCAACTTACGATCCAAATCAGCAACTCGACCATCTACAACTCGCTACTTGAGACAAATCTGCGGTATAATCTAAGTCAAACAAGATTAATAATGTCTCTCTGATGGGTACCCTCTGTTAGGCTATAGTTGTTAACGCAGTCTGTTTTACCCAACAAAGACGGTCCCGTTTGCCTCACTCAGCTGCAGCTGTGGAGGAGACTATTTCTCATCGGCGTGTATTTCTCATCGGTGTGGTTTTCTCGGCTGTGTGGAGTTTTTCAGTTGCGTTCTTTTTTCTCGATAGAACATTTTTTTCTCAGTGAAGATATTTTCTTCTCGGTGAAGATTTATTTTTCTCGGTGAAGATTTATTTTTCTCGGTCAAGTTTTATTTTTCTCGGTCAAGTTTTATTTTTCTCGGTCAAGTTTTATTTTTCTCGGTCAAGTTTTTTTTTTTCTCGGGCAAGATTTTTTTTCTCGGTCAAGTTTTTTTTTTCTCGGTCAAGTTTTTTTTTTCTCGGTCAAGGTTTTTTTTTCTCGGTGAAGTTTTTTTTTCTCAATGGATAAAGTCCCACGTGGCGTGCCATAGTCTCATATGTGTCTTGGGTAAAACTCTCAGTAGAAACACCAGTGAGTGTCGGTTGCCAGGTGTTGGCAATTACATTGAGCCAGTGTGTGACCCAAATTCATTACTTCATGTGTGATGAATTGGTTTACCGTCAAGCTTTTAATGACACATCCATCTGCTGGTTTTGCCAGTATATAATAACAAGCAATTATTAACACAAAATAAATAAATAAATAAATAAATATATTGTGGCAATTTATGTGCGACCAACCAAAGGCATACACTGGTCAAACAAACCAAAAAACATTTAAAACAGAATAAACACGATGAAATAAAAGTAAATCTATTTCAACTTGTGTGGGACAGACAATTCTTACATATGGATCTCTTTCCCTTAAAGTGCGTAGCTGCCCGTGTATTTTATTTATTGATAAACTGACCTATGTAAACATTTAATGTTTTTACTTCATTATGTTACAATGGCATATCTCAATAAGTTGAATTTTTATCCATAGAACTCATTCTTTTGCCCCCTGTCCTTGCGTATTGATTGTCAAAATTGTAAACAACTTGATCTGCTTGCTTGACCTGATGACATCATTGGTCCATTGTTGCTATGATCGCTGAATGTAAACGCACTGGTGATTGCGAGAGGCGCATGCAACGCGGTGTCGATGCATTTTACGCACCATCGCGATCACACGGAAAATGTGCGTTTAGCTCACGCACGCTAAATTTCGCGGACTTTTTGTAGTTCTTTGGGCCCAATGACGTCACCAGGGTCAAACCTTTGGTTAGCGGAATTTGTTCAATTGTTGTTTTAGATGGCTCAAAGTACCAATTTAAATCTTAAGATACACTTTCCTGACGAGTATATTTAAAAATCGTAACGGGGTAATATCTTAATATAAATATATAATAAATTGTATTTTACAATAAACACAAAATCGGCGAAATTTGATTAATTTAATAGCTATGGCCTTTAACGTGCTAATTTACATGCATGTAACTTACTATTTTTTCAAGAGAAAATGCCGGGAACTGATCTACAGCCTCTTGTGTGGTTGCTTTCCTGATAACTTCCTGCCTGTGGTGGTATGTTCTCGTCCAATGGTCTTTAATCACTTTAACACTTGGCGTCACTTTAGACATTTCTTTTGACATTATCTGAACATGCTTACGGATGGACGCATCATCCTCCCCTTCATCAGAGGCCTGTAATGTAAAGATATCAATTTCAGGCATAAAGATTTTCTTAACCAAAACATTGCACCACATGTTCAAGGGAGGGAAAGCAGAGAACGAATGGAGGAGGAGCAAAAAAAAGAAACCACCTGCTTTTACCTGATTACAAACCTGGGACCCTCCGCACGCAAACCACTTGGGTTCCCAAACCAAGAAGGGTTAGAATTTCATTGACAGCAGCGTGAATCCATTAAGATTCTTTGCAAAGAGATTCTCCTGCTTTGGATTTGTGTATGGAGTTCAAAAACTTTGCACAAATCTACTTGGATTCTTGCAGTCAGCCTACCAGGGTCAACATCCATTAGGTCAGCCTTTCAGGATTTATCTCCACCTCCCTTCTACTAGTCTAGTTCCCTAATCAGTATTGGAATAAGTATCTTTAGCCTATCAAAATGCTACTAATTTTAGAGATTTTACTACACAATTTTGAAAATATATAGTACTTTTTTTCTCTATACATTAATGCATTAAACTATTAAAGTATGCAAATGTACCAACAGACAAGTGATGTTAGCCAATTTTGCTGTGCAAACATTTTGCACTAATTCCAACACTGCTAATAATGCACATTAAATCCACCATTATAGTGCAGAAATGTGGCAGCAAGTTTGAAACAATTGTGTTCATGGCCAAGGTACATGTATACCGTATGTATTCAGAAGTTATGTGATTTGTACTTACTTTAAGTATGGCTTCAACAGCATTGCTGACAGTACTAGATCTACCGGCTTTCTTGATACGAAACTCTTCTGCACTAGTGCCTTCCGTGAATTCCGCCTTCCTTTTTCGACCGTACTTGGCCTTCATTGCATTGACAACTTCACTATCTCTCAAGGGTTCTCTTTCTTTCTTGAATTTATTTTTGATGCATTCAAGGAGAAGGTTCTGAAAAGAAAATTGAAATTTGATCATGAAAATAACTTTGCTTCATATTAAACAGGACTTTCCTTTTGAAAATCAAAGTAGAACCTCAGAAAACCAAGAAAAAAGATATCCTGTCAGCGTTTATTTACCCGGTATCGCATCACAAAATACAACACACTTTTGAATAATTGCTATGCAATTCTACAAATGTATAACATAAAACTGTGATGAACTTGAAAAAATCACCTACTAAAAAATGTTTTTATTTAAGTTTCTTTTCCAAAAATCAACACAAAATCAACACAAAAACCACCAGTTTATTACGACCAGCCATAATTTGTGCATGTACACCAGATGATCATTGAAAAATTGCTATGCAATATTGAGAAAATGCTACATAAAACAATGAGTGCATAGCAGTTTTTGTGATACAAATGAAATGCTGCAAATCGAATGCTGTATAAGTTGTATTATTTACTATTTCAAGTCAGAAATAAGACTTTATTGACAAGGGGTACAGGATTTTGCCCAGAACCAAGAGCTATTTGGTTGAACCTGGGGTTAGTTTACAATGTGCAAATCTGCATCAAATCAACAGTGTCAAACATAAAAAAAGCTTTTATAAACTATCAAGAATTAAGTACGCTATACACAATCAGGTGACATTATGAACTAGTTTTCGGAGAGAGAGAAAGAAAGAAAGAAAAAAGAGTGAGAGAGAATGACAAACAAAACAAATAAACATAGTTACTCAAGAGGCCAGTTCAACAATAGTTTCTGTTACACAGAAGTCCATTAGTTTGTATTTTTGAAAGAAGATTTTCCCTAGTTAAAGTAATTTCCCTACATTGAGAATGATAATCATCGGGCAAATAAGGAATAAGCAACTGGCCCAATGCAAACAGAGATGTGACAGCTGAGTATTCAAACTTGGAAGTTCAACAAAACTTTACAAAAATAAACAACAAATTCATGAAAAAATAATCTGTAAATAGAATTTGGTGAATACCTAATTTTTGACCAGGATTTTCAGTCTTTAAATGTAGGTAGAAACCAAATTGTGGGAGGGTAGTTCATTAGCTGTACAATAGGTCTACTTACATAGCCAGTGGCACTTTTGTCCCGCAAGAATGGGTATGCTGCCAAGAGTTTTAAAATCGCCTCTGCGTATTGTGCTTTTGTGATGTACCTGTGTGAAATAATGTTAAATTTGTTTCAATTTCATCATTTTACGGGATATAAATCAAACATAACATGATTACAATAGTCTCTTCCCCTTCTATGAAATTATATAAAACTTACACTAAAATCAGGGGTTGTCTTTTAAGGGGAGGGAGCCCAGGACGATTGCTCTCCTACTCTACTTGATCCATTTCACTATTTTCAGGCAGAGCGATTTATCACTCCCGTCATGTTGAAGAGGGTGAACAAATTCATTTCACTCAAGATTTCAATTGTGCTTCCCTGCATAATTTGTGACCAGATCCATACCCAGCCTGTTATAGGTATATTAATACCCCGTTCAGACACGTCAAAAAATCATCTTTAGTCGTCTTTCGTCGAGTCGAGTTAAGTTCAAAATTCGCTTGTGTGTGAACAGGCAAAGTCGTCTTCAGTCATCTGTCGTCAAGTCGAGTTGTCAACTCTATAAATAGCAAGTTAAGTCGTGTCGACAACTAGATGTAATGCGATGTAAGACCACTTTGCACCTATTACCCCCGTTCAGACATACTCAAAAGTCGTACCTTTCGTCGAGTTCATTTTTATTTTTCGACGCGACTCCGGATTTTACATGTAGCTCTATGGGGAAGGTGACCGAATTGAAGTCGACTTGAAATCAACACAAATTCGGAATCGCAGTGTGTGTGAACAGCCCCGATACGAATTAATTTATGCTAATCCGGAGTCGCGTCGAAAATAAAAATGAACTCGACGAAGGGTGAACATAGTAGACTGATCAATTCTGAATGACACTTACAATTCATATTTTGACATTGCCTCGTACATGTATGTGACCAATTTTGTCCTCACTCCGCTCTTCCCAACTCTCTTGAACCCTGGATCCTTATCCTCCAGCGACTGCTTCAGTTGTCGAGGCATCTTGGGGAGTTTAAACACAACTGGCCACCCCACTGCTGATTCTGTTTCTGTCCCAGATTCTGCATTCTGATTTCTGGAAGTGTTTAACATGGTTTTACATAATACAGGATGAGTAAAAAAAAGGTACATCCTTCGTTCAGGGAATCATTTTGTATGAAGGCATCGATAAATTTCAGAAATATGCTCAGGCTAAATGTTCAAACAAGGTAGGATAAGAACAGTCAACAGTAAAAGCTGCCATATGAAATGCCATGCTCGTTACAAGCTTGAAACATGCTCGTTACAAGCTTGAAACATGTTCGTTACAAGCTTGTTACAAGCTCGTTTTTGAAACAAACCGAGCTTGTTACAAGCTCGTTTTTGAAACAAACCGAGCTTGTTACAAGCTCGTTTTTGAAACAAACCGAGCTTGTTACAAGCTCGTTTTTGAAACAAACCGAGCTTGTTACAAGCTCGTTTTTGAAACAAACCGAGCTTGTTACAAGCTCGTATTTGAAACAAACCGAGCTTGTTACAAGCTCGTATTTGAAACAAAACGAGCTTGTAATAAGCTTATTTTTGGCGAGCTAAAACGAGCTCAAAAATTACAAGCTCGTATTTGAAACAAACCGAGCTTATTGCGAGCTACGAGCTCGTATTTGAAACAAACCGAGCTTGAAACAAGCTCATTTTTGGCGAGCTACAAAATACGAGCTCAGAAATGACAAGCTCGTATTTGAAACAAACCGAGCTTATTGCGAGCTACGAGCTCGTATTTGAAACAAACCGAGCTTGAAACAAGCTCATTTTTGGCGAGCTACAAAATACGAGCTCAGAAATGACAAGCTCGTATTTGAAACAAACCGAGCTTATTAAGAGCTACAAGCTCGTATTTGAAACAAACCGAGCTTGTAACAAGCTTATTTTTGGCGAGCTAAAACGAGCTCAGAAATTGGGAGCTCATATTTGAAAGCTCACAATCATACCTGTTACAAAAAAACAAGCACGTATCCGGGAGACAAATACGAGCACAAATCTGCGAGCTCGCGATGGATGTGCACATGTTAACGGGATTGCTAACCACAGCGCCGGACTTCACACGCATTTAATAGCACGTTCCCATCGCGCCGTAGCAGCGCGATAGATAATGCATTCAGCGTTCGATGCGATATCTCAGCTACAGTGTGTTGATCGTTATTTACCTCATGCCATAACAGAGCGACAATGCAATGTGTTGAAAGTACGGTTACGGCTGGCAAATGCAAATCCTGAACCTGCACCTATGGATGAGTTGTCCCGGGGATCCAGGGTGCAGGGAACCAGAATACCGGTGTTCATGTTTCCTTTCTCCAAGTTTGAAGTCAATCGGGCAACTTTTACGATTTGACCCCTGGATGACCTTTGACCTCAGATGACCTATGCAAATTAGACCGCCAAAAAAGCAGCCACAATGTTTTTCCATGGCCTACCTATCGCTGAAAGTTTGAAGTCAATCCGTCCATCCGTTCAAAAGATACAGTATTCTGGAAAAAAGGCTAACCAAAAATGCTAACCAAAAGGCACACACGGACGGACGTCACATACATTAAGCATGTTTTACTGCCGGCAGGCATTACTAGTGAGCTTTGCATACATACAAGAAGAAAAATAAACAGGGGTTCTGTACAACCAAGGAGTTATCATATAGTTAATATAATAACTCATTGGTACAGTTAAGCCCAAGAAGGCAGGGGCAAAGGTGCATGACTGATTGTGTAGCAAATCAGGAGCATACTATCTATAGGCCCTAGCCTAGCTCCAGGCCTGACACTAGCCTAGCCCTAGGCTAGGCCTATGCAATATAAAAACCTTCTCAAACTGGTAAACTTCTCCATCTAGGGAGCAAATATTGGTACCATAATATACTGAACAGCCCTTGTAAAGGACTGACTAGGTAGCAAATCAAGAACATATCACCAGGCCTGATACTATGCAAGTGAAAACCTCTGTTTAGGCAGGCATAGTCAGTGCAAGGGAGCAGAATTATGCAGTCAAAATACCCTAAGCAAGTAATGTAAGGGTGCAGAATTGTGCAGTTCAATTACTCTGACTGAGTACCAGAGTCTAGGCATGAAAACTGCTCTGATGCCTGAAGGTCCTGACATAACTACTAATATTAATAACCCAGTAACTAATACAAAACCTGAAATCAGAGAAAGGCTTCAGTTGCATGATGTACAAAGAGCAAAGAGAATATTCCCACAGGCACAGCCATGAGAAAGTCTTGCAGGGCTGGTTGCTATGAATGACACTCAAAACAAAAGAGGGCGCTATTTATGAACAACCACCAGAAGGGGTCACACACAAAGCTATATATTCTGTTTAGGTACACCTCTTGGCTAGTATAATACAATCAGTTATTAACCTTCCCATTTGGTGAGAAATAAATTTGATACACATTAATTCTTTGAAATTGATTATAGTTACGTTGCATTGATTAAACTTACAAACTAAGTTTTGAAGTGCAAGATTTGCAAACTCAAAAATGTACGAGCTTGCATGCAGACTATTAATTTAATTCCAAGTCCGAAGTTTATGTGCTCGTAACAAGAAAGCGCGCAAAATGTGTGCAAGCTTGCAATATTACATGCTCGTAAAATGCGCATAAAATGATTACGAGCTCGTAATTGAGAATGTGCTCGTAATTTGTGCTTGTAACAAGAAAGGGCGCAAGATGTTTGCAGCTCACAAATATTACATGCTCGTAAAAAGCGCGTAAAATTATTAAGAGCTCGCAATTGAAAAAGGGGTCGTAAGAATCAAGCGTGCAAGATGCTTGTAAAAAATTGTAAGCTCGTAATTGACAATGTAAGCTCACACATGCACGCAACGTGCACATTTTCCAGCTTTTGATCGTAAATGTGATTACGAGCTTTTGCACATATGAGCTAGTACGAGTTCACATTGCTCCGAGTGAGCTCGTGTGAGCTTTCTACGAGCACATACGAGCTCGTAACATGCTCACCAAGCACGTTACAAGCTCGCTTTGTTGATTGCATTTTCGTAAGGGGGACAACACTGCAGCACAGGGGTTGCGTTATATGGGGTCAAGGGGCCTATGGCGCACACATTTTTGTTTTGGTGCACAAAATGAACATTCAGTATTGTTTTGTGGGTCATATTTTCCAATACACTTCCATTGTGTTTGCATGAATATGTACACTAAAAAAGTGGCCATTTTGACCCCTAAGTTTCGAAGCTAGAGCTACCCTTGCTGCAGCAGATGTTTAGAAGGCTGGTGGACACATAAAGACAATGTCCGATTTCAACCAAATTGTGTGTATGTGTTATTTTTAGGTATAATGGCACAGATCTATAATGATTAACAAAAACAAACAAACAAACAAAAAGGGGAGACGCTTTTGAAAATCACTGTACGATCGAGTTGCATGCACCCTAAAACTTACTCATCAGGAGTCACCTCTTCTTCTTCATCCATGTTTCCTTTACCATCCAAACTAACCAAACTACTGAACTTCAACTGATCCGCAATGCTATTCGGGAATAAGTCCCGCACCATTCTGTCCGATAATTTAAGACAAATGGCACCAGTCATGCAGTTTGCTGAAAAGTAAATAAAACAAATTACAATCAATTACAGACACAGTTTTGTTGCAATTGAAATGTTCTTATTTTAAAGGTAAAAGTAGGTTCAATACGGTTTCTTCTGCAGTGAAATTTTGCATGTTGTCAGATTTAGGTCTAAAGCATAATTTTTATTTAGACAAAATGATCATGCCAAAAAGTGCACGTTTTGTTTTTGTTTTTGAATACACAAAAATTGCCAATCATGTAGGCTACTTCTAGGTTCTGTGTTCAGTCCTATAAAAGTGAAAGACTAGGAGGACACTGCTGCGACACAACAAACGCACATGGCCAACCACATATATTCTACTTTGCAGTCCCGTATTTCGCCTGGATCATTTTTACTGTCACTGTGACCTAAGCCCATTCCTACAGAGCCATTTTTACTGACCATGTTGTGGGTTATTTCACATTAAGTGTACACTTCGGTAGAAGTGGATTGATTTTATCCTTTTTGGTTCAATATTTAGCATACACTTCATTGTATTGGTGGTTTTATTTGATGGACTATATCAAGACAAAGCTACAGGTGCATTTTCATAACATTTCAAATATTATTTTTGTTAATTTTCAACATTTTTTGTGCATTTTTAACAGAAGTTGGATTCTCATTTCACATTTCAAAATAAATTTATTGATATCTTGTAGGAATTAATCAACATTTATGTTGAATACTGTTATTATTTGGTAGGTATGAACATTGTACAACATTATGAAACTTAGTTGACAAAATTTGACCCATAAATGTGGAAATTACAAACATTCTTGTATAAGGTAATTTTTCCGTTATTAAAAGTTGATGTCCTCTCCAGTATTGGGGCCACCAGCAATACGTTAACTTGATAAGTAAATCCCAGAACTTGGTTTATTTAATCTTCGGAATGGTCATTTGAAATTTGCTAAAATTTGTCCACGCCAAATTAAATCCTTTTAGCCTACAGTATATCCTGGAAGTCATTTTTTACTTACAACTGAAACGTTCAACGGTATTCACATCAAAACCATTTTGATGCAGCCACTCTTCCAATTCATTCTTGCTCAGTTCAGACAAGTTCTGCAAAAGAGTTAAAAATAATAATGCTCACTCATAGGTAAATTAATAATTGAACGAACATAAGTACAGTTGCGTGAACGCAGCTACCACTTACGCGAATTATATAGCGCTGGCGCTAGCGCTGGACTTGTGCGTACTTTCATGCTTCGGCGCAGCATCATCGAATGTATGTTACGCCTCATGCAGCATACGCAGTACACGCTGTTTGGATTTGTTAACGCAATACGCGATAACGCAAGTGTTCGTTCAATTATTAATTTACCAATAGCCTATAATTATTTCTTAGGCCTACTGAATTTGCTACTGCATGCATCTGCATCTAAATCAAATCCCGGTGGTTTCAGTCAACATTGACTTTAGGGCAATTCCGCGCAAAGAAGGACATTACAAAAAAATGGAAAAAGAGCTGTAACTTTTGAACTACAAGGACCACCATTGTAAATTTGGTATCAAATGAAAGATATTATCAAGCTCTATCAAATTTATAGCTAGGCCTATCTTTTATTTACATTTAAACACATTTACTATGATATTTCATGAAAAAACAAGATTTTTGGTCCAATTTTGTGATTTTTATCAAAAAAACTATAATTCTAAAATCCTTTGGCCAACCCCTTTTGATTGTTTCATTGTGTGTTACTTTTTGTCGAGTTGCGAGTTTCGAGTAGCGAGTTTCGAGTTGCGAGTTTCGAGTTTCGAGTTGCGAGTTTCGAGTCAAAATTTCGAGTTTCGAGTCAAAATTTCGAGTTTCGAGTCAGAATTGCGAGTTTCGAGTCAAAATTTCGAGTTTCGAGTCAGGATTTCGAGTTTCGAGTTTCGAGTCAGGATTTCGAGTTTCGAGTCAGGATTTCGAGTTTCGAGTCAGGATTTCGAGTTTCGAGTCAGGATTTCGAGTTTCGAGTCAGGATTTCGAGTTGCGAGTTTCGAGTCAAAATTTCGAGTTTCGAGTCAAAAATCGACTTTTCGGGTTTCGAGTGTCTGTCTAAGTAAACGTGTAATGCAATTTAACTGTAACGTGTTCAGATATGAAGATATGGTTGAAATTCAAACATAATTAGAGACAACTTTGATTTATCAGTTAAGTATTTCTTTATTTTGTTAAAGCATGCATTTATTGTTTATATTCATCACATAAATAACATGCCTGATGTCAAAATGAGACTAAACATACACATGAGCACACATGTATACATTCACATGGAAATCCCGCCATCAATTTTCTTCCAGTTATGAGAAAATAGTTTAATTGAGTAGTTTTATAACGTGAACAGATGTGAGGCTGGGTTGAAATTCAAACAATTTTAGAGACAACTTTGATTTATTAGTTAAGTATTTCTTTATATAATTAAAGCATGCATTTATTGCTTATATTCAACACATAAATACCATTCCTAATGTAAAAATGAGACTAAACATACACATGAGCACACCTGTATACATTCACATGGAAATCCCGCCATCAATTTCCTCCAAATTATGAGAAAATAGTTTAACTCGGTTTTTCAACATTTTCGATTTTCGAGTTACTTGACTCGGTTTTCAAAATTTTCAATTTTCGAGTTACTTGACTCGGTTTTCAAAATTTTCAATTTGCGAGTTACTTGACTCGCTTTTGAAAAAAAGTCAAAATGCGAGTTAAGGCTGTAATGTTCAAAGTAAACATTTAATGCAATTGAGTAGTTTTATAACGTAATCAGATGTGAGGCTGGGTTGAAATTCAAACAATTTTAGAGACAACTTTGATTTATTAGTTAAGTATTTCTTTATATAATTAAAGCATGCATTTATTGCTTATATTCAACACATAAATATCATTCCTAATGAAAAAAGTAGACTAAACATACACATGAGCACACCTGTATACATTCACATGGAAATCCCGCCATCAATTTCCTCCAAATTATGAGAAAATAGTTTAACTCGGTTTTTCAACATTTTCGATTTTCGAGTTACTTGACTCGGTTTTCAAAATTTTCAATTTTCGAGTTACTTGACTCGGTTTTCAAAATTTTCAATTTGCGAGTTACTTGACTCGCTTTTGAAAAAAAGTCAAAATGCGAGTTAAGGCTGTAATGTTCAAAGTAAACATTTAATGCAATTGAGTAGTTTTATAACGTAATCAGATGTGAGGCTGGGTTGAAATTCAAACAATTTTAGAGACAACTTTGATTTATTAGTTAAGTATTTCTTTATATAATTAAAGCATGCATTTATTGCTTATATTCAACACATAAATATCATTCCTAATGAAAAAATTAGACTAAACATACACAGTCAAAATGCGAGTTAAGGCTGTAATGTTCAAAGTAAACATTTAATGCAATTGAGTAGTTTTATAACGTAATCAGATGTGAGGCTGGGTTGAAATTCAAACAATTTTAGAGACAACTTTGATTTATTAGTTAAGTATTTCTTTATATAATTAAAGCATGCATTTATTGCTTATATTCAACACATAAATATCATTCCTAATGTAAAAATTAGACTAAACATACACATGAGCACACCTGTATACATTCACATGGAAATCCCGCCATCAATTTCCTCCATATTATGAGAAAATAGTTTAACTCGGTTTTTCAACATTTTCGATTTTCGAGTTACTTGACTCGGTTTTCAAAATTTTTAATTTGCGAGTTACTTGACTCGCTTTTGAAAAAAAGTCAAAATGCGAGTTAAGGCTGTAATGTTCAAAGTAAACATTTAATGCAATTGAGTAGTTTTATAACGTAATCAGATGTGAGGCTGGGTTGAAATTCAAACAATTTTAGAGACAACTTTGATTTATTAGTTAAGTATTTCTTTATATAATTAAAGCATGCATTTATTGCTTATATTCAACACATAAATACCATTCCTAATGTAAAAATGAGACTAAACATACACATGAGCACACCTGTATACATTCACATGGAAATCCCGCCATCAATTTCCTCCAAATTATGAGAAAATAGTTTAACTCGGTTTTTCAACATTTTCGATTTTCGAGTTACTTGACTCGGTTTTCAAAATTTTCAATTTTCGAGTTACTTGACTCGGTTTACAAAATTTTAAATTTGCGAGTTACTTGACTCGCTTTTGAAAAAAAGTCAAAATGCGAGTTAAGGCTGTAATGTTCAAAGTAAACATTTAATGCAATTGAGTAGTTTTATAACGTAATCAGATGTGAGGCTGGGTTGAAATTCAAACAATTTTAGAGACAACTTTGATTTATTAGTTAAGTATTTCTTTATATAATTAAAGCATGCATTTATTGCTTATATTCAACACATAAATATCATTCCTAATGAAAAAATTAGACTAAACATACACATGAGCACACCTGTATACATTCACATGGAAATCCCGCCATCAATTTCCTCCAAATTATGAGAAAATAGTTTAACTCGGTTTTTCAACATTTTCGATTTTCGAGTTACTTGACTCGGTTTTCAACATTTTCAATTTTCGAGTTACTTGACTCGGTTTTCAAAATTTTCAATTTGCGAGTTACTTGACTCGCTTTTGAAAAAAAGTCAAAATGCGAGTTAAGGCTGTAATGTTCAAAGTAAACATTTAATGCAATTGAGTAGTTTTATAACGTAATCAGATGTGAGGCTGGGTTGAAATTCAAACAATTTTAGAGACAACTTTGATTTATTAGTTAAGTATTTCTTTATATAATTAAAGCATGCATTTATTGCTTATATTCAACACATAAATATCATTCCTAATGAAAAAATTAGACTAAACATACACATGAGCACACCTGTATACATTCACATGGAAATCCCGCCATCAATTTCCTCCAAATTATGAGAAAATAGTTTAACTCGGTTTTTCAACATTTTCGATTTTCGAGTTACTTGACTCGGTTTTCAAAATTTTCAATTTTCGAGTTACTTGACTCGGTTTTCAAAATTTTCAATTTGCGAGTTACTTGACTCGCTTTTGAAAAAAAGTCAAAATGCGAGTTAAGGCTGTAATGTTCAAAGTAAACATTTAATGCAATTGAGTAGTTTTATAACGTAATCAGATGTGAGGCTGGGTTGAAATTCAAACAATTTTAGAGACAACTTTGATTTATTAGTTAAGTATTTCTTTATATAATTAAAGCATGCATTTATTGCTTATATTCAACACATAAATATCATTCCTAATGTAAAAATTAGACTAAACATACACATGAGCACACCTGTATACATTCACATGGAAATCCCGCCATCAATTTCCTCCATATTATGAGAAAATAGTTTAACTCGGTTTTTCAACATTTTCGATTTTCGAGTTACTTGACTCGGTTTTCAAAATTTTTAATTTGCGAGTTACTTGACTCGCTTTTGAAAAAAAGTCAAAATGCGAGTTAAGGCTGTAATGTTCAAAGTAAACATTTAATGCAATTGAGTAGTTTTATAACGTAATCAGATGTGAGGCTGGGTTGAAATTCAAACAATTTTAGAGACAACTTTGATTTATTAGTTAAGTATTTCTTTATATAATTAAAGCATGCATTTATTGCTTATATTCAACACATAAATACCATTCCTAATGTAAAAATGAGACTAAACATACACATGAGCACACCTGTATACATTCACATGGAAATCCCGCCATCAATTTCCTCCAAATTATGAGAAAATAGTTTAACTCGGTTTTTCAACATTTTCGATTTTCGAGTTACTTGACTCGGTTTTCAAAATTTTCAATTTTCGAGTTACTTGACTCGGTTTTCAAAATTTTCAATTTGCGAGTTACTTGACTCGCTTTTGAAAAAAAGTCAAAATGCGAGTTAAGGCTGTAATGTTCAAAGTAAACATTTAATGCAATTGAGTAGTTTTATAACGTAATCAGATGTGAGGCTGGGTTGAAATTCAAACAATTTTAGAGACAACTTTGATTTATTAGTTAAGTATTTCTTTATATAATTAAAGCATGCATTTATTGCTTATATTCAACACATAAATATCATTCCTAATGAAAAAATTAGACTAAACATACACATGAGCACACCTGTATACATTCACATGGAAATCCCGCCATCAATTTCCTCCAAATTATGAGAAAATAGTTTAACTCGGTTTTTCAACATTTTCGATTTTCGAGTTACTTGACTCGGTTTTCAAAATTTTCAATTTTCGAGTTACTTCACTCGGTTTTCAAAATTTTCAATTTGCGAGTTACTTGACTCGCTTTTGAAAAAAAGTCAAAATGCGAGTTAAGGCTGTAATGTTCAAAGTAAACATTTAATGCAATTGAGTAGTTTTATAACGTAATCAGATGTGAGGCTGGGTTGAAATTCAAACAATTTTAGACACAACTTTGATTTATTAGTTAAGTATTTCTTTATATAATTAAAGCATGCATTTATTGCTTATATTCAACACATAAATATCATTCCTAATGAAAAAATTAGACTAAACATACACATGAGCACACCTGTATACATTCACATGGAAATCCCGCCATCAATTTCCTCCAAATTATGAGAAAATAGTTTAACTCGGTTTTTCAACATTTTCGATTTTCGAGTTACTTGACTCGGTTTTCAAAATTTTCAATTTTCGAGTTACTTGACTCGGTTTTCAAAATTTTCAATTTGCGAGTTACTTGACTCGCTTTTGAAAAAAAGTCAAAATGCGAGTTAAGGCTGTAATGTTCAAAGTAAACATTTAATGCAATTGAGTAGTTTTATAACGTAATCAGATGTGAGGCTGGGTTGAAATTCAAACAATTTTAGAGACAACTTTGATTTATTAGTTAAGTATTTCTTTATATAATTAAAGCATGCATTTATTGCTTATATTCAACACATAAATATCATTCCTAATGTAAAAATTAGACTAAACATACACATGAGCACACCTGTATACATTCACATGGAAATCCCGCCATCAATTTCCTCCATATTATGAGAAAATAGTTTAACTCGGTTTTTCAACATTTTCGATTTTCGAGTTACTTGACTCGGTTTTCAAAATTTTTAATTTGCGAGTTACTTGACTCGCTTTTGAAAAAAAGTCAAAATGCGAGTTAAGGCTGTAATGTTCAAAGTAAACATTTAATGCAATTGAGTAGTTTTATAACGTAATCAGATGTGAGGCTGGGTTGAAATTCAAACAATTTTAGAGACAACTTTGATTTATTAGTTAAGTATTTCTTTATATAATTAAAGCATGCATTTATTGCTTATATTCAACACATAAATACCATTCCTAATGTAAAAATGAGACTAAACATACACATGAGCACACCTGTATACATTCACATGGAAATCCCGCCATCAATTTCCTCCAAATTATGAGAAAATAGTTTAACTCGGTTTTTCAACATTTTCGATTTTCGAGTTACTTGACTCGGTTTTCAAAATTTTCAATTTTCGAGTTACTTGACTCGGTTTTCAAAATTTTCAATTTGCGAGTTACTTGACTCGCTTTTGAAAAAAAGTCAAAATGCGAGTTAAGGCTGTAATGTTCAAAGTAAACATTTAATGCAATTGAGTAGTTTTATAACGTAATCAGATGTGAGGCTGGGTTGAAATTCAAACAATTTTAGAGACAACTTTGATTTATTAGTTAAGTATTTCTTTATATAATTAAAGCATGCATTTATTGCTTATATTCAACAAATAAATACCATTCATAATGTAAAAATGAGACAAACATACACATGAGCACACATGTATACATTCACATGGAAATCCCGCCATCAATTTCCTCCAAATTATGAGAAAATAGTTTAACTCGGTTTTTCAACATTTTCGATTTTCGAGTTACTTGACTCGCTTTTGAAAAAAAGTCAAAATTCGAGTTAAGGCTGTAATGTTCAAAGTAAGCATTCAATGCAATTGAGTTGTTTTATAACGTAATCAGATGAGAGGCTGGTTTGAAATTCAAACATTTTTAGAGACAAATGTGATTTATTAGTTCAATATTTCTTTATATAATTAAAGCATGCATTTATTGCTTATATTCAACTCATAAATACCATTCCTAATGTATAAATGAGAATAAACATACACATGAGCACACCTGTATACATTCACATGGAATGTCGAGTTACTTGACTCGGTTTTCAAAATGTCTAATTTTCGAGTTACTTTACTCGCTTTTAAAAAAAGTCAAAATTCGAGGTAAGGTTTGATTTGAAGACCTGACAAATTACTAGATATTTATACCCATTTAAATGAATTTCTATGTGTGAAATATTTTTAACTTTTACCTGAAATTTGGTGTAACCAATTGAATGTTTGAATAGACGGTCGGAAAAACGTGAAACAGTGTACATTGCAGAAAAATGAAAAAGATACGCACATAGAAATTCATTTAAAATTGTATAAATCTCTAGTAAATCATCATGTCTTCAAATTAAAATTGTAAAACTTTTAGCAAATCGGTCAATTCTTTTGGCAATCGGACATGGCGCCAAATTTTGCTTGATTAAAAAAACGATTTTTTCTTTTCTTTTCAGGATCGGGTCAGCGTCTTTAATGTTTGGTCTATCATTAAAACAACATTATGTACATACAGTGCATATGTGTTAAATTTTATGAAACCTCGAGGTCTTCGCTTTAATCTGATATCAAACATTTTGGATTAAATTAGAATATTAATCCCGTTACAAATGATTCAAAGAGGCATGTGTGATCCGAAATGGGACTATTGTGGTGCAGAATTCGGCACCCCAAAATTATTTAGAGGGAGCACACCACTTGCAACCGCGATGATCGCTTCCGCTCAGAGTTCATCGGAGTTGAGTACGACAATAGTTCCTATATAAGTGAAGAATTTGGACTTTCTTTTGGATTATAAATCTTTTGTTTTTGTTTGTACGGGTTCTATGGAATGTATACTATCTGTTTTGATCGTCAAACTAGGCAATTTGCTCTCAAGTGTAACATTTGATGACCGATTTACACATACGGACAATACCGGGCCTAGAGGGCGCAAAATGTGTGTAATATCAATACGTTTTATATTCAGGCTTATAGCAAAAAATAATGACGGAAAAAGTGTTTTGAGTTTCAGATATGTTGAGAGGACAAAATTTCCAATAACATATCAAAATTTCATAAAATAATTGATCCGCGATTTCAAATACAGCCTGTTAAAGAAGACTCTTTCAACGTGTAAGTCTATGGGACAGCGCAATAGTGTTGTACTCCCTTAAAGGCAACACACGGAGCTACACAGGTTCCCCTCGGCGAATGGATTTAATCGCTTGTGTGCATTAATCAATGATTAAAATAAAAGTCGGGTCCGACAAAATGCCCGTGTCGGGATGAAGCGCTAATTTTGAAAACGAAATTGCCGGGCAATGGCCAGAAGGGAGGGGGGGGGGGGGGGGGGTGGATAGAGGGCTTTGACCGGCCTTAAAATTGTCGGACAATGCGTTATTTTGATTTTGGATGTAAAGTGCATGTCTTTGACAACAAAATGAAATCATTTTTGTTGGGATTAATGTCAATGAAAGTGGTTCAAATCTTATTTAGGCCTTTAGAGAATGTGTGCGCGACTTTTTGTTTGTAAAAGCGGCAAAATAGTGATTTCACGCTATGCTTGGCCATTGGTTATCAGATCATATCTCAAGAACGGGTCATCCAATATGCATAATGTTTTGTCAGTTTATTTAAAATTTTGTATAGAACAAAATGAAATTAATTTTGGGTTGATTTTTCAAAACTTGGTGCTCTTTAAGGCAACACACGGAGCTACACAGGTTCCCCTCGGCGAATGGATTTAATCGCTTGTGTGCATTAATCAATGATTAAAATAAAAGTCGGGTCCGACAAAATGCCCGTGTCGGGATGAAGCGCTAATTTTGAAAACGAAATTGCCGGGCAATGGCCAGAAGGGAGGGGGGGGGGTGGATAGAGGGCTTTGACCGGCCTTAAAATTGTCGGACAATGCGTTATTTTGATTTTGGATGTAAAGTGCATGTCTTTGACAACAAAATGAAATCATTTTTGTTGGGATTAATGTCAATGAAAGTGGTTCAAATCTTATTTAGGCCTTTAGAGAATGTGTGCGCGATTTTTTGTTTGTAAAAGCGGCAAAATAGTGATTTCACGCTATGCTTGGCCATTGGTTATCAGATCATATCTCAAGAACGGGTCATCCAATATGCATAATGTTTTGTCAGTTTATTTAAAAAGTTTGTATAGAACAAAATGAAATTAATTTTGGGTTGATTTTTCAAAACTTGGTGCTCTTTAAGGCAACACACGGAGCTACACAGGTTCCCCTCGGCGAATGGATTTAATCGCTTGTGTGCATTAATCAATGATTAAAATAAAAGTCGGGTCCGACAAAATGCCCGTGTCGGGATGAAGCGCTAATTTTGAAAACGAAATTGCCGGGCAATGGCCAGAAGGGAGGGGGGGGGGGTGGATAGAGGGCTTTGACCGGCCTTAAAATTGTCGGACAATGCGTTATTTTGATTTTGGATGTAAAGTGCATGTCTTTGACAACAAAATGAAATCATTTTTGTTGGGATTAATGTCAATGAAAGTGGTTCAAATCTTATTTAGGCCTTTAGAGAATGTGTGCGCGACTTTTTGTTTGTAAAAGCGGCAAAATAGTGATTTCACGCTATGCTTGGCCATTGGTTATCAGATCATATCTCAAGAACGGGTCATCCAATATGCATAATGTTTTGTCAGTTTATTTAAAATTTTGTATAGAACAAAATGAAATTAATTTTGGGTTGATTTTTCAAAACTTGGTGCTCTTTAAGGCAACACACGGAGCTACACAGGTTCCCCTCGGCGAATGGATTTAATCGCTTGTGTGCATTAATCAATGATTAAAATAAAAGTCGGGTCCGACAAAATGCCCGTGTCGGGATGAAGCGCTAATTTTGAAAACGAAATTGCCGGGCAATGGCCAGAAGGGAGGGGGGGGGGGGGATAGAGGGCTTTGACCGGCCTTAACATTGTCGGACAATGCGTTATTTTGATTTTGGATGTAAAGTGCATGTCTTTGACAACAAAATGAAATCATTTAATTTAATGATTAATGTCAATGAAAGTGGTTCAAATCTTGTTTAGGCCTTTAGAGAATGTGTGCGCGACTTTTTGTTTCTAAAAGCGGCAAAATAGTGATTTCACGCTATGCTTGGCCATTGGTTATCAGATCATATCTCAAGAACGGGTCATCCAATATGCATAATGTTGTGTCAGTTTATTTAAAATTTTGTATAGAACAAGATGAAATTAATTTTGGGTTGATTCTCAAAAATTGGTGCTCTTTAAGGGAGCACACCACTATTGCAACCGCGATGATCGCTTCCGCTCAGATTATAAATCAATTTTTTTTTTTGTACGGGTTCTGTGGAATGTATACTATATGTTTTGATCTTCAAACTAGGCAATTTGCTCTCAAGTGTAACATTTGATGACCGATTTACACATACGGACAATACCGGGCCTAGAGGGCGCAAAATGTGTGTAATATCAATACGTTTTATATTCAGGCTTATAGCAAAAAATAATGACGGAAAAAGTGTTTTGAGTTTCAGATATGTTTGAGAGGACAAAATTTCCAATAACATATCAAAATTTCATAAAATAATTGATCCGCGATTTTCAGATACAGCCTGTTAAAGAAGACTCTTTCAACGTGTAAGTCTATGGGACAGCGCAATAGTGTTGTACTCCCTAGAGAAGTTAAGTGCTACCTTAGAACACAAAAAATATGTTGTTGTTTTTCAACTTATGATGCTTTTGGAATGATTTGGACGTTAGTTTTAAAGATAAATCTCAATTTTTATAGAGATTGACGCATTTAAACAGAAGTTATAGGCCTAAGCGATTGCAATGGGTGGGCTATTTTGGGGCTATTTTACTTTGGTAGAAATTCGCTGATCATCAAATGTTGACCCTCTAGATAACCATCTTGCTCATGATGTTTGAAGAAAGTTGCAGAAACATATTCATCATATACCGCCAGTCATGGAACTTTCAAATTTTTCTTGAGGTGCAACTTTGCTCCTTACTTTGGGAGTTGAGGAGCAACTATGTCAAGTTGAGGTGCAATTTCCAGGTGCATTTTACAGGGTTTTAAAGTGAAGCAGGGTTGTAAAACAGTGTGAAAATGTGGGTAGTATTTGACTTGTAGTTTGCATGTGAGGCTTGATATGAATAAAAATGTATAATTCAAGGTTAAGAAAATTGAGATAAAAACTCCGGGGGGGGGGGGGTACTCAGGTGACAAGCGGTATTGGGGATGTGCCAAGAAATTGTGTCCCATTTCCCCCTCTGGTAAATAAATGACCCCTCTCAAACCTTAATTTTGGTAAATCAATGGGTCGTCATTTTTTGCACAATCCTATTTTCGCGAAATTTTCGAAAAAAATCTCAAAAATTTTGGAAAAATTAACATAAATTATGCAAACAATTCTCAAAATCGGGGCAAATTCTTGAATTTTGGTAAAAAATACGGTTCCAATTTTGGGTCCAAATTTGGTAAATGCATGGGTCATTTTCCCAGCGGCACATCCCTACCAAAAACAATCTTGAGTACTGTACAAAACCTCTATCGCAGTTTTGCACCAGCTTTTTAAAAATGAATCGCAGTTCCACATTTTTGAGTCACAAATTGCGATGCGATACGAGAAAATTCTAAGACTGTACCGCATTTAAATGCTATCTTCAGAAGATAGCAAATCGTAAATACCATTTTATAGGAAAGTTTTAAGCTCATTTTGGATAAGTATGATAAGTCAGCACCCGCGCCGTGGTTGCTATAGAGCGTGAATCAAGCGCCGACGCACATTTTTGGTGAGTTATTTCTACGCTCTTGACGCGGGTTTAGGCTCAGATAACGCAGGCGGCAAGCCTTCGGACACTATGCACAACTGGAATTTTATTACTAAACATCTCGGGAAAGACCTCGAAAGCAATGAAACATGAAAATCAGAAATGAAGAGTGATTGTAATCGAAATGAATGTCAGGTCTAACATCAGCACATAAGTCAATTACATGATGTTTCTATAAAATCGCTATAACTAAAAAACTCTTGACCAATTTCAATGAACATTTGCTTATCTTGAATATTTTTCCATGACTTAAGGCTTGATAAGTTGACCAAAACCCTTTTCTACATATATACGATGTTTTTATGGAGAAAGTTTGTGTTTTTGCGAAATGTACGAAATAATGGTGGAGAAGGTGAATTTTATATGATTTTTCAGAAAATCACGCATAAGTAATTTTTCTTTCGATAAATAATTTTTAGAAAAATTAAGTAAAAAGAAAAGCCTTGTCGTAAGAACATCTCAAAATTTCAAGATCATATATTGTGTTTGTTCGAAGTTATTAACCATCGAGTACCATCAAAAACGAGCAAAATGTGATTTTTATTTTGTAAAAGTGGCCACGGAAGTTTTTGTACATTTGCTTATTTTGATGTTTTTTCGTTGAAATCAAGCTTTAAAAGTTGACAAAAAACCTTTTTAAACGTGAAACAGTGTACATTGCAGAAAAAAAGGGGAAAAAAGATACGCACATAGAAATTCATTTAATATTGTTTAAATCTCTAGTAATTCATCAGGTCTTCAAATTAAAATGGTAAAACCTTGAGAAAATCGGTCAATTTGTTTTGCAATCGGACATGGCGCCAAATTTTGCTTGATTAAAAAAACCGAATTTCTTCGAAGGATTGGGTCAGCGTCTTTAATGTTTGGTCTATCATTTAAACAATATTAAGTACAAACAATGCCTATGTGTTACATTTTATGAAAGCTCGGTGTCTCTGCTTTAATTTGATGTCAAACATTTTTGATTAAATTACAACATTAATCCCGTTAAAAATGATTCAGAGGCATGTGTGATCCGATGGGACTATGGTGGTGCAGAATTCGGCACCCCAAAATTATTTAGAGAAGTGCTACCTTAACTCCTTTTTTAATATGTGTATCACTTATTAATACAAATCCTTTAAAAAGGAAAGGCAGTAGCAAACTGACTCAAAAAGTAGGTCTCTGAGGCGCGAGTAGTAATATTATAGTCATGATAGTAGAAACAGTAAGATATGCGCGCGTAGCGCGCCAAATTTTGGAAATTGTTGCCCTCTAAGCCTTTAGTTTTGGACACGTTTTCCTGTATATGATAGTAAAGAGGAAGTATCTACAAAGATATTTGCGCGTAGCGCAAGAAAATTTGACATTCGAAACTTCTGAACTAAAAATGTGATTTACGAAAGGGTCTGAAAGCCTATATAAGAATAAATAATTAATCTTTATTTATATATATATTATCTGAACAATCCTGAGGAACTTTCACCAAGTTATTGTCTAAAGCCTTTTTAGGATTTATAACCTCATGAAACAAAAACGATAACATGCGCGCGTAGCGCGCAACATTTTGGAAAAATATATAAGGTATGGTATAAATGTTGACTATTAGAGTTTTGAACACGTTTTCCTGTGTATGATAGTAAAGAGGAAAGTATATAAATAGATGTTTGCGCGTATCAGTACAGAAATTGTACTGATTGTTTCTTTAATTAAAGTATTTGTATTGGTATCAATTATATCCAAGCATTGGTAGCATTTGATTAGTTAATTTAATAAGGCCTGCTTCTTTCAAGATAGTTTCTGGATTTAAAAAAAGGGAATGTTATTCCTCAAGTTAGTACAACTGTGTACATTTCTGTAAATAATAGGACTTAGATTAGATGAAAACTCATGGTTTCATTCAATTGCTTCATACCTCTTTTTCGCTGATATTGTGGTCATACTGTTGATCATATGTATTGGTCTACCCGGAAAGCTTTTAATTTATATTTGATTTAAGCACTTGTCTGATTTGCAAGCATACGATTCTTTTTGAAAATAAGTTAATTGTAGTAATGAATTGCATAAGACCCATATTGGATATCAAAACATAAAGTACCCACATTAATACCCCGTGTATTTTTAATCGGGGTGTTGTAATGAGACAAACAAATCCCTTTTTCTTATACAGTAATGCGGTTTATTACAAACAAAATTAAATTGTCCTCATTAGCATAAAAAGGGTTATTATTTGTTTAAATAAGGCCAAATTAAAAAATAGGGTTGTCTCAAAGCTCCCGCGAGCGTTAGTTTTAGGGTGCGCGTTAGTTTCCTTACAAATCAGAAACAAAATATTTTATTTTTATTTTTATTTATTTTTTTCCAATTTTTTTTTTCATTTTTTTTTTTCAAGAAGAAAATGACCGAAATCAAACTCAAAGCCTGTTTCATTTTCAAGCATAATATTCAAGGATAATATTCAATCACATATTCAAGCATTAAAGCACACTTGCAAAACAGTTTGCTGTACAAAAAATACCAGACATGATATATAAAATAAAAGAGACATGACCCAGATTTGCATTTCTGTATTTTATTTTTATGTACAACAATTTCATATGGTAAAAATAGCAATTTTAATGATCTTTCACAAAGGAATTTCGCAATAAAAAAAAGAGAATTAAAATATAAAAAAAGAGGAAAAAAACCGCATTCCGCATTAGGTGTTTGACAGCAGAGTAGCTTTGAGACAAACCATTTTTTTAATTTGGCCTAAGTATAGTTAAATAATTATAGTTTGATTACATGTTATCTTATAATTATGTATTTTGGTTCGGCGGCAGTTGTATCTATTTTTATTTTTCATTGACCAGGGGGGGGGGGGGGGGGGTGGGGAGTCTAGACTAAGCCAATTATCATATTGACTTTTTACCTAAAAACCTCAATTTTAAGAAAATCATATAAAATCATAAATGTCACGTTTTTTACTCATACATTCCTCCCAAAAAATGTGGTCATCATTTCTTCTATTTATTAATGTAATACTATAGCAAAGACATAAATTTAGCGACGTTTTTTTCTTTTTCTTTTTCCAATTAGGCCCAAAATTTTGACAAAATGACATTTTTGGCCTAACAAAAATTATGACATTTTTTTGGGGGGAAAATGAGCATGGTGTATACTAATTTTTAGGAATTTTTGATCAACATCAAAACGATTTGTTTAAGGGTTGCATAAAGCATTTTCGGGGCAAAAAAATGTGTTTTTTTATGATTTTCTCAAAAATGCAACTTTAGGGTAAAATCCGTTAAAACTTCATATACATGTATAATTTGAAATAAAGTGTATAACATACCGTATGTGTTCAAAATGCATTTTCATGCCTGGTATTGGTATCCCGGAGAGGGGATGGGGAGGGGGGGGGGGGGGGGGGGGGCTGTCAAGTGTGGCATTGTACATAGTTCAGCTAACATGATGTCTGCTGGATAATGGTCTAACAATGATGTCTGCTGGCTGACGGTCTATTATCTTAAAGTACTTACATATTTATACATAATGTAGATAATAGACTTATTATGGAGGAAGAACCCATTTGTTGCATTTTTTCTAAAACGCATACAACAGTATTTTTAAGTTAAATATGTGAAAGGCATCCGTCGACTATCTCTGTGGCAGTGGTAAATTCTGGCTCGACCCACCTCAAATATAGCCTATATTGTAAAAGAATTCAAAACATTCAGATTATTTGAGACAATTTCCCAGGTAACTTTTATAGTTGGATTGTTATTACCTATTAACTAAAAAGGGCGCATGAGTTCGTGGACATCCCTATCTTGAAGCTGTTTCGATTAAATAACTGCAATAGAACATTAACATGGGAAGTTAGTGTCCTTTGAAATTTACATAAAGAATCTAGATGGAATCTAATCCTGACAAATTATTAAACCCAACCCTATTTTTATTTTCTGAAAGGCAACTAAACGACATTTAAATTCCATTTCAATTGTCTTCACGTCTATTCAAAAAAGATGTAGATAATTAGGACTCAATAATTATTTTGAAATGGGCTTGTTCTTTCCAGTAACTGTATTGTTATAGATGATAATTGTATATGTAAGTGCATGGAAGTCTGATTGTATATGAGTACAAATTAAGGTACATTTAAAGAAACATAATACATTGTATATTGATTGATATATGTTACATAACAAAATGCGTACCATAAAGGTAACATTACGTGATAATGTATCTACGCAGTCTGTACACGTTAATTATTAAGAAAAAAAACATGTTAAATACGATTTAAAAACTACACATATGGAACTCTTTATTGTAAGAATTTAATGTTTATGTTTTGCTGTGGTTTTCGAAATAAAACAATAGATTGAAATTGAGTATTGAAAATTAGTGTTTGTGTATTTGAAGAAAGTTATGGTATTTTCATCAGGTGAAATCTCCTAGCCATCTGCATCATGAGGAAACTTGACAACATTGTTCGACAGGATTAAACATAATGAACGATCAGTCGGTACTATATATCCATTTAAAAAATAAAAATTGGAGTCGCCGAGACAGAATTATTTCAAAATGAATGATGGAGAAAATATGATTTCAACGTATTCGGATGCCCACAGATGTTGGCGGACTACCATGTTTAATGACATGATAATCCACCGGACTACCATGTTTTCCCCTTAATTTACACACTGTATTAATTTCAATTTCATTGTTAAAGTTCAACATAAAATTTTTATTTAAAAGTCGTAACAGTGAACCTCAACACCCAGGTTGCAAAGTTCAGAATTATATGTGGAAATTCCCTAGATCTAATCCAACATCATAATATAAATTGAAATGGTTTCAACTGTGATCTTATATAGTTATTAGTAATATCATTATAGTTATACATGTATTATACTTATGTGCATCAAATTATATATTGTAACTTCCGTGACTGTATATAATCTCATCTCTCAATATTAGCATAGGCCCTATGGATTAAATAATTTGGTCTTAAAAATCAGTACCAATACAGCCAAAATATAATTTAAAATATAACTAAATAATATCACTTAATTTGGACTCATCATAATTAACAAAACAGTAATAATCCATGTTTTTATAGTAAGTTTACAATCAAAACAAACATGACCTTAGTGACCTTAGATATACCTAGTAGTAGTACCATAGGTAGTACATTACACTCAGTAGCGTAGCCAGGGGTTGGCGAAGTGGGCGACTCGCCCACCCTGACACAAAATTGGAGAAATTTTGGAAGTAAGGGGAAGGTGGGAGGAAAAGAAAAGGGGAAGAGGGAGAAAGAAGAGAAAAGGGAAAGAGTAAAAGTAGTACACATCACATGAAATGATTACCATCTCAAAGGAAGAGGTTTGTAATTATTTTTGATTTGTTGTTCTAAAATGTTAACAGACAGTCTAAATATCTAAAAAATGTTACAAACTAAATCCGACTGGGATTTAGAGTGGCGGATTGATACCAAAAGTGGTACGAAACCGGGGATTTCGGGTGAAAATGATGGGGGCGCTGTTTATGGGATCGTAGCGAAAAATCTTATAATGATGGGTCGCCAAAAACATGGTTTAAAATAAAGTTAAGGAGTTACTGAAAATATTGATATGCAACATTACCCCCACAGTGTGCTATGGCTATGAAGAAACGCCCTTGAACTTGGCCTAAATTACGTGTGTTTCAATACGAGGCTGATTTAGTGAAGTGCCCCCTTAGAAGGGCTTCCAGGACCCCATAAACAGCGCCCCCATAAGGACCATCCAAGTATTTCAAAACATCAACAGGTAGCGGACGCGCCCGCCCGACGCAATCCTAGATTTGGGCAAAAAAAGGAGGGGGGGGGGGGGGGGGCATGCCTTACATAACAAATTAGCATGAAACATTGTTTCAATCTGCGATTTGTCACTTTTATTTATAACTAACACTTGAGTGATGAATTTGCTTCAACATTTTTGATTTATTTTCTTTGTAAAATCGATGATATTCGCTGTTTATGGGATCGAAGCGAAAAATCTAATAGTGGTGGCTCGCCAAAAACATGGTTTAAAATAAAGTTAAGGAGTTACCAAAGTGTGTTATGGCTATGAAAAAAAACGCCCTTGAACTTGGCCCAAATTGCGTGTGTTTCAATACGAGGCTGATTTAGTGTAGTGCCCCTTAGGGTAGCACAACACTATTACGTTCTCTAATAGACTTACGTGCTATATTATTCGATTTCAAAGAGCTCTCATCATTTTGTGCTAGCGTTTTGATCACGTATGATGTCAAAACATGAAAAACTATTGTTCATTTTACGTGATCTTATCTTCAGAGAGGAACTATTGTCGTACTCAAGTTTGGTGAAACGGTCGCGCACGACTGTATTAGTGGTGTGCTACCTTAGACTTCCAGGACCCCATAAACAGCGCCCCCATAAGGACCATCCAAGTATTTCCAAACATCAACAGGTAGCGGACGCGCCCGCCCGAAGCAATCCTAGATTTGGGCAAAAAAGGAGGGGGGGGGGGGCATGCCTTACATAACAAATAAGCATGACAAATTGTTTCAATCTGCGATGTGTCACTTTTATTTATAACTAACACTTGAGTGATGAATTTGCTTCAACATTTTTGATTTATTTTCTTTGTAAAATCGATGATATTATTAGCACGTGCCATAGCAAATCGGCAAATTGAAAACAACCCGACAAATTTGATCATTTTATGGGCCCGCCCGCCATGCGTGTTTGTGTTATATTTTAAAAACGGATCACGTAATGAATATGAAATTTATGTGTTGAATATAAGCAATAAATGCATGCTTTAATTATATAAAGAAATACTTAAAGGTTGTTATTATGATCACTTTTGGATACATCGATCGAAATGGAGTTTTTGGTATCAGATGAAAGCCCCTATTTTTCTCATTACGCCTGTGAAATTTTACGTGCTACAGATGTTGCTTGTAAAAGTTATAAGCAAAAACGTAGCGAAAGTTCGGTAACCACAAAGTTCACTGTGTGTGAGTCTATGGACAGATTTAATGTGAACTTTGACATCTCAAATTAGAACCGCTTAATAATAATACTAATAGCTCAAACTTTGGAATTAGACTGTTCTAATGATGACTGTTCATATAGAATAGAAAAGAAAATGTATTAGATCGGGTAAAAAAATCATAATATGCCCCTTTAACTAATAAATCAAAGTTGTCTCTAAAAATGTTTAAATTTCAACCCAGCCTCACATCTGATCACGTTATAAAACAACTCAATTGCATTAAATGTTTACTTTGAACATTACAGCCTTAACTCGCATTTTGACTTTTTTTTAAAAGCGAGTCAAGTAACTCGCAAATTGGAAATTTTGAAAACCGAGTAAAGTAACTCGAAAATCGAAAATGTTGAAAAACCGAGTTAAACTATTTTCTCATAATTTGGAGGAAATTGATGGCGGGATTTCCATGTGAATGTATACAGGTGTGCTCATGTGTATGTTTAGTCTCATTTTTACATTAGGAATGGTATTTATGTGTTGAATATAAGCAATAAATGCATGCTTTAATTATATAAAGAAATACTTAACTAATAAATCAAAGTTGTCTCTAAAATTGTTTGAATTTCAACCCAGCCTCACATCTGATTACGTTATAAAACTACTCAATTGCATTAAATGTTTACTTTGAACATTACAGCCTTAACTCGCATTTTGACTTTTTTTCAAAAGCGAGTCAAGTAACTCGCAAATTGAAAATTTTGAAAACCGAGTCAAGTAACTCGAAAATCGAAAATGTTGAAAAACCGAGTTAAACTATTTTCTCATAATTTGGAGGAAATTGATGGCGGGATTTCCATGTGAATGTATACAGGTGTGCTCATGTGTATGTTTAGTCTAATTTTTACATTAGGAATGATATTTATGTGTTGAATATAAGCAATAAATGCATGCTTTAATTATATAAAGAAATACTTAACTAATAAATCAAAGTTGTCTCTAAAAATGTTTGAATTTCAACCCAGCCTCACACCTGATCACGTTATAAAACTACTCAATTGCATTAAATGTTTACTTTGAATATTACAGCCTTAACTCGCATTTTGACTTTTTTTTAAAAGCGAGTCAAGTAACTCGCAAATTGAAAATTTTGAAAACCGAGTCAAGTAACTCGAAAATCGAAAATGCTGAAAAACCGAGTTAAACTATTTTCTCATAATATGGAGGAAATTGATGGCGGGATTTCCATGTGAATGTATACAGGTGTGCTCATGTGTATGTTTAGTCTAATTTTTACATTAGGAATGATATTTATGTGTTGAATATAAGCAATAAATGCATGCTTTAATTATATAAAGAAATACTTAACTAATAAATCAAAGTTGTCTCTAAAATTGTTTGAATTTCAACCCAGCCTCACATCTGATTACGTTATAAAACTACTCAATTGCATTAAATGTTTACTTTGAACATTACAGCCTTAACTCGCATTTTGACTTTTTTTCAAAAGCGAGTCAAGTAACTCGCAAATTGAAAATTTTGAAAACCGAGTCAAGTAACTCGAAAATTGAAAATGTTGAAAACCGAGTCAAGTAACTCGAAAATCGAAAATGTTGAAAAACCGAGTTAAACTATTTTCTCATAATTTGGAGGAAATTGATGGCGGGATTTCCATGTGAATGTATACAGGTGTGCTCATGTGTATGTTTAGTCTAATTTTTTCATTAGGAATGATATTTATGTGTTGAATATAAGCAATAAATGCATGCTTTAATTATATAAAGAAATACTTAACTAATAAATCAAAGTTGTCTCTAAAAATGTTTGAATTTCAACCCAGCCTCACACCTGATCACGTTATAAAACTACTCAATTGCATTAAATGTTTACTTTGAACATTACAGCCTTAACTCGCATTTTGACTTTTTTTTAAAAGCGAGTCAAGTAACTCGCAAATTGAAAATTTTGAAAACCGAGTCAAGTAACTCGAAAATCGAAAATGTTGAAAAACCGAGTTAAACTATTTTCTCATAATTTGGAGGAAATTGATGGCGGGATTTCCATGTGAATGTATACAGGTGTGCTCATGTGTATGTTTAGTCTAATTTTTACATTAGGAATGATATTTATGTGTTGAATATAAGCAATAAATGCATGCTTTAATTATATAAAGAAATACTTAACTAATAAATCAAAGTTGTCTCTAAAATTGTTTGAATTTCAACCCAGCCTCACATCTGATTACGTTATAAAACTACTCAATTGCATTAAATGTTTACTTTGAACATTACAGCCTTAACTCGCATTTTGACTTTTTTTCAAAAGCGAGTCAAGTAACTCGCAAATTGAAAATTTTGAAAACCGAGTCAAGTAACTCGAAAATTGAAAATTTTGAAAACCGAGTCAAGTAACTCGAAAAATCGAAAATGTTGAAAAACCGAGTTAAACTATTTTCTCATAATTTGGAGGAAATTGATGGCGGGATTTCCATGTGAATGTATACAGGTGTGCTCATGTGTATGTTTAGTCTCATTTTTACATTAGGAATGGTATTTATGTGTTGAATATAAGCAATAAATGCATGCTTTAATTATATAAAGAAATACTTAACTAATAAATCAAAGTTGTCTCTAAAATTGTTTGAATTTCAACCCAGCCTCACATCTGATTACGTTATAAAACTACTCAATTGCATTAAATGTTTACTTTGAACATTACAGCCTTAACTCGCATTTTGACTTTTTTTCAAAAGCGAGTCAAGTAACTCGCAAATTGAAAATTTTGAAAACCGAGTCAAGTAACTCGAAAATTGAAAATTTTGAAAACCGAGTCAAGTAACTCGAAAATCGAAAATGTTGAAAAACCGAGTTAAACTATTTTCTCATAATTTGGAGGAAATTGATGGCGGGATTTCCATGTGAATGTATACAGGTGTGCTCATGTGTATGTTTAGTCTAATTTTTTCATTAGGAATGATATTTATGTGTTGAATATAAGCAATAAATGCATGCTTTAATTATATAAAGAAATACTTAACTAATAAATCAAAGTTGTCTCTAAAAATGTTTGAATTTCAACCCAGCCTCACACCTGATCACGTTATAAAACTACTCAATTGCATTAAATGTTTACTTTGAACATTACAGCCTTAACTCGCATTTTGACTTTTTTTTAAAAGCGAGTCAAGTAACTCGCAAATTGAAAATGTTGAAAACCGAGTCAAGTAACTCGAAAATCGAAAATGTTGAAAAACCGAGTTAAACTATTTTCTCATAATTTGGAGGAAATTGATGGCGGGATTTCCATGTGAATGTATACAGGTGTGCTCATGTGTATGTTTAGTCTCATTTTTACATTAGGAATGGTATTTATGTGTTGAATATAAGCAATAAATGCATGCTTTAATTATATAAAGAAATACTTAACTAATAAATCAAAGTTGTCTCTAAAATTGTTTGAATTTCAACCCAGCCTCACATCTGATTACGTTATAAAACTACTCAATTGCATTAAATGTTTACTTTGAACATTACAGCCTTAACTCGCATTTTGACTTTTTTTCAAAAGCGAGTCAAGTAACTCGCAAATTGAAAATTTTGAAAACCGAGTCAAGTAACTCGAAAATCGAAAATGTTGAAAAACCGAGTTAAACTATTTTCTCATAATATGGAGGAAATTGATGGCGGGATTTCCATGTGAATGTATACAGGTGTGCTCATGTGTATGTTTAGTCTCATTTTTACATTAGGAATGGTATTTATGTGTTGAATATAAGCAATAAATGCATGCTTTAATTATATAAAGAAATACTTAACTAATAAATCAAAGTTGTCTCTAAAATTGTTTGAATTTCAACCCAGCCTCACATCTGATTACGTTATAAAACTACTCAATTGCATTAAATGTTTACTTTGAACATTACAGCCTTAACTCGCATTTTGACTTTTTTTCAAAAGCGAGTCAAGTAACTCGCAAATTGAAAATTTTGAAAACCGAGTCAAGTAACTCGAAAATCGAAAATGTTGAAAAACCGAGTTAAACTATTTTCTCATAATTTGGAGGAAATTGATGGCGGGATTTCCATGTGAATGTATACAGGTGTGCTCATGTGTATGTTTAGTCTAATTTTTACATTAGGAATGATATTTATGTGTTGAATATAAGCAATAAATGCATGCTTTAATTATATAAAGAAATACTTAACTAATAAATCAAAGTTGTCTCTAAAAATTTTTGAATTTCAACCCAGCCTCACACCTGATCACGTTATAAAACTACTCAATTGCATTAAATGTTTACTTTGAATATTACAGCCTTAACTCGCATTTTGACTTTTTTTTTAAAGCGAGTCAAGTAACTCGCAAATTGAAAATGTTGAAAACCGAGTCAAGTAACTCGAAAATCGAAAATGTTGAAAAACCGAGTTAAACTATTTTCTCATAATATGGAGGAAATTGATGGCGGGATTTCCATGTGAATGTATACAGGTGTGCTCATGTGTATGTTTAGTCTAATTTTTACATTAGGAATGATATTTATGTGTTGAATATAAGCAATAAATGCATGCTTTAATTATATAAAGAAATACTTAACTAATAAATCAAAGTTGTCTCTAAAATTGTTTGAATTTCAACCCAGCCTCACATCTGATTACGTTATAAAACTACTCAATTGCATTAAATGTTTACTTTGAACATTACAGCCTTAACTCGCATTTTGACTTTTTTTCAAAAGCGAGTCAAGTAACTCGCAAATTGAAAATTTTGAAAACCGAGTCAAGTAACTCGAAAAT
Source organism: Ophiura sarsii (assembly GCA_035610835.1). NCBI lineage: Eukaryota > Metazoa > Echinodermata > Ophiuroidea > Amphilepidida > Ophiuridae > Ophiura > Ophiura sarsii. Next base: position 13,135,519 of record CM069456.1, on the reverse strand, counting down.
CGAAAATGTTGAAAAACCGAGTTAAACTATTTTCTCATAATTTGGAGGAAATTGATGGCGGGATTTCCATGTGAATGTATACAGGTGTGCTCATGTGTATGTTTAGTCTAATTTTTTCATTAGGAATGATATTTATGTGTTGAATATAAGCAATAAATGCATGCTTTAATTATATAAAGAAATACTTAACTAATAAATCAAAGTTGTCTCTAAAAATGTTTGAATTTCAACCCAGCCTCACACCTGATCACGTTATAAAACTACTCAATTGCATTAAATGTTTACTTTGAACATTACAGCCTTAACTCGCATTTTGACTTTTTTTTAAAAGCGAGTCAAGTAACTCGCAAATTGAAAATTTTGAAAACCGAGTCAAGTAACTCGAAAATCGAAAATGTTGAAAAACCGAGTTAAACTATTTTCTCATAATTTGGAGGAAATTGATGGCGGGATTTCCATGTGAATGTATACAGGTGTGCTCATGTGTATGTTTAGTCTCATTTTTACATTAGGAATGATATTTATGTGTTGAATATAAGCAATAAATGCATGCTTTAATTATATAAAGAAATACTTAACTAATAAATCAAAGTTGTCTCTAAAATTGTTTGAATTTCAACCCAGCCTCACATCTGATTACGTTATAAAACTACTCAATTGCATTAAATGTTTACTTTGAACATTACAGCCTTAACTCGCATTTTGACTTTTTTTCAAAAGCGAGTCAAGTAACTCGCAAATTGAAAATTTTGAAAACCGAGTCAAGTAACTCGAAAATTGAAAATTTTGAAAACCGAGTCAAGTAACTCGAAAAATCGAAAATGTTGAAAAACCGAGTTAAACTATTTTCTCATAATTTGGAGGAAATTGATGGCGGGATTTCCATGTGAATGTATACAGGTGTGCTCATGTGTATGTTTAGTCTCATTTTTACATTAGGAATGGTATTTATGTGTTGAATATAAGCAATAAATGCATGCTTTAATTATATAAAGAAATACTTAACTAATAAATCAAAGTTGTCTCTAAAATTGTTTGAATTTCAACCCAGCCTCACATCTGATTACGTTATAAAACTACTCAATTGCATTAAATGTTTACTTTGAACATTACAGCCTTAACTCGCATTTTGACTTTTTTTCAAAAGCGAGTCAAGTAACTCGCAAATTGAAAATTTTGAAAACCGAGTCAAGTAACTCGAAAATTGAAAATTTTGAAAACCGAGTCAAGTAACTCGAAAATCGAAAATGTTGAAAAACCGAGTTAAACTATTTTCTCATAATTTGGAGGAAATTGATGGCGGGATTTCCATGTGAATGTATACAGGTGTGCTCATGTGTATGTTTAGTCTAATTTTTACATTAGGAATGATATTTATGTGTTGAATATAAGCAATAAATGCATGCTTTAATTATATAAAGAAATACTTAACTAATAAATCAAAGTTGTCTCTAAAAAATTTTGAATTTCAACCCAGCCTCACACCTGATCACGTTATAAAACTACTCAATTGCATTAAATGTTTACTTTGAATATTACAGCCTTAACTCGCATTTTGACTTTTTTTTTAAAGCGAGTCAAGTAACTCGCAAATTGAAAATTTTGAAAACCGAGTCAAGTAACTCGAAAATCGAAAATGTTGAAAAACCGAGTTAAACTATTTTCTCATAATATGGAGGAAATTGATGGCGGGATTTCCATGTGAATGTATACAGGTGTGCTCATGTGTATGTTTAGTCTAATTTTTACATTAGGAATGATATTTATGTGTTGAATATAAGCAATAAATGCATGCTTTAATTATATAAAGAAATACTTAACTAATAAATCAAAGTTGTCTCTAAAATTGTTTGAATTTCAACCCAGCCTCACATCTGATTACGTTATAAAACTACTCAATTGCATTAAATGTTTACTTTGAACATTACAGCCTTAACTCGCATTTTGACTTTTTTTCAAAAGCGAGTCAAGTAACTCGCAAATTGAAAATTTTGAAAACCGAGTCAAGTAACTCGAAAATCGAAAATGTTGAAAAACCGAGTTAAACTATTTTCTCATAATTTGGAGGAAATTGATGGCGGGATTTCCATGTGAATGTATACAGGTGTGCTCATGTGTATGTTTAGTCTAATTTTTTCATTAGGAATGATATTTATGTGTTGAATATAAGCAATAAATGCATGCTTTAATTATATAAAGAAATACTTAACTAATAAATCAAAGTTGTCTCTAAAAATGTTTGAATTTCAACCCAGCCTCACACCTGATCACGTTATAAAACTACTCAATTGCATTAAATGTTTACTTTGAACATTACAGCCTTAACTCGCATTTTGACTTTTTTTTAAAAGCGAGTCAAGTAACTCGCAAATTGAAAATTTTGAAAACCGAGTCAAGTAACTCGAAAATCGAAAATGTTGAAAAACCGAGTTAAACTATTTTCTCATAATTTGGAGGAAATTGATGGCGGGATTTCCATGTGAATGTATACAGGTGTGCTCATGTGTATGTTTAGTCTAATTTTTTCATTAGGAATGATATTTATGTGTTGAATATAAGCAATAAATGCATGCTTTAATTATATAAAGAAATACTTAACTAATAAATCAAAGTTGTCTCTAAAAATGTTTGAATTTCAACCCAGCCTCACACCTGATCACGTTATAAAACTACTCAATTGCATTAAATGTTTACTTTGAACATTACAGCCTTAACTCGCATTTTGACTTTTTTTTAAAAGCGAGTCAAGTAACTCGCAAATTGAAAATTTTGAAAACCGAGTCAAGTAACTCGAAAATCGAAAATGTTGAAAAACCGAGTTAAACTATTTTCTCATAATTTGGAGGAAATTGATGGCGGGATTTCCATGTGAATGTATACAGGTGTGCTCATGTGTATGTTTAGTCTCATTTTTACATTAGGAATGATATTTATGTGTTGAATATAAGCAATAAATGCATGCTTTAATTATATAAAGAAATACTTAACTAATAAATCAAAGTTGTCTCTAAAATTGTTTGAATTTCAACCCAGCCTCACATCTGATTACGTTATAAAACTACTCAATTGCATTAAATGTTTACTTTGAACATTACAGCCTTAACTCGCATTTTGACTTTTTTTCAAAAGCGAGTCAAGTAACTCGCAAATTGAAAATTTTGAAAACCGAGTCAAGTAACTCGAAAATTGAAAATTTTGAAAACCGAGTCAAGTAACTCGAAAAATCGAAAATGTTGAAAAACCGAGTTAAACTATTTTCTCATAATTTGGAGGAAATTGATGGCGGGATTTCCATGTGAATGTATACAGGTGTGCTCATGTGTATGTTTAGTCTCATTTTTACATTAGGAATGGTATTTATGTGTTGAATATAAGCAATAAATGCATGCTTTAATTATATAAAGAAATACTTAACTAATAAATCAAAGTTGTCTCTAAAATTGTTTGAATTTCAACCCAGCCTCACATCTGATTACGTTATAAAACTACTCAATTGCATTAAATGTTTACTTTGAACATTACAGCCTTAACTCGCATTTTGACTTTTTTTCAAAAGCGAGTCAAGTAACTCGCAAATTGAAAATTTTGAAAACCGAGTCAAGTAACTCGAAAATTGAAAATTTTGAAAACCGAGTCAAGTAACTCGAAAATCGAAAATGTTGAAAAACCGAGTTAAACTATTTTCTCATAATTTGGAGGAAATTGATGGCGGGATTTCCATGTGAATGTATACAGGTGTGCTCATGTGTATGTTTAGTCTAATTTTTACATTAGGAATGATATTTATGTGTTGAATATAAGCAATAAATGCATGCTTTAATTATATAAAGAAATACTTAACTAATAAATCAAAGTTGTCTCTAAAAAATTTTGAATTTCAACCCAGCCTCACACCTGATCACGTTATAAAACTACTCAATTGCATTAAATGTTTACTTTGAATATTACAGCCTTAACTCGCATTTTGACTTTTTTTTTAAAGCGAGTCAAGTAACTCGCAAATTGAAAATTTTGAAAACCGAGTCAAGTAACTCGAAAATCGAAAATGTTGAAAAACCGAGTTAAACTATTTTCTCATAATATGGAGGAAATTGATGGCGGGATTTCCATGTGAATGTATACAGGTGTGCTCATGTGTATGTTTAGTCTAATTTTTACATTAGGAATGATATTTATGTGTTGAATATAAGCAATAAATGCATGCTTTAATTATATAAAGAAATACTTAACTAATAAATCAAAGTTGTCTCTAAAATTGTTTGAATTTCAACCCAGCCTCACATCTGATTACGTTATAAAACTACTCAATTGCATTAAATGTTTACTTTGAACATTACAGCCTTAACTCGCATTTTGACTTTTTTTCAAAAGCGAGTCAAGTAACTCGCAAATTGAAAATTTTGAAAACCGAGTCAAGTAACTCGAAAATCGAAAATGTTGAAAAACCGAGTTAAACTATTTTCTCATAATTTGGAGGAAATTGATGGCGGGATTTCCATGTGAATGTATACAGGTGTGCTCATGTGTATGTTTAGTCTAATTTTTTCATTAGGAATGATATTTATGTGTTGAATATAAGCAATAAATGCATGCTTTAATTATATAAAGAAATACTTAACTAATAAATCAAAGTTGTCTCTAAAAATGTTTGAATTTCAACCCAGCCTCACACCTGATCACGTTATAAAACTACTCAATTGCATTAAATGTTTACTTTGAACATTACAGCCTTAACTCGCATTTTGACTTTTTTTTAAAAGCGAGTCAAGTAACTCGCAAATTGAAAATTTTGAAAACCGAGTCAAGTAACTCGAAAATCGAAAATGTTGAAAAACCGAGTTAAACTATTTTCTCATAATTTGGAGGAAATTGATGGCGGGATTTCCATGTGAATGTATACAGGTGTGCTCATGTGTATGTTTAGTCTCATTTTTACATTAGGAATGGTATTTATGTGTTGAATATAAGCAATAAATGCATGCTTTAATTATATAAAGAAATACTTAACTAATAAATCAAAGTTGTCTCTAAAATTGTTTGAATTTCAACCCAGCCTCACATCTGATTACGTTATAAAACTACTCAATTGCATTAAATGTTTACTTTGAACATTACAGCCTTAACTCGCATTTTGACTTTTTTTCAAAAGCGAGTCAAGTAACTCGCAAATTAAAAATTTTGAAAACCGAGTCAAGTAACTCGAAAATCGAAAATGTTGAAAAACCGAGTTAAACTATTTTCTCATAATATGGAGGAAATTGATGGCGGGATTTCCATGTGAATGTATACAGGTGTGCTCATGTGTATGTTTAGTCTAATTTTTACATTAGGAATGATATTTATGTGTTGAATATAAGCAATAAATGCATGCTTTAATTATATAAAGAAATACTTAACTAATAAATCAAAGTTGTCTCTAAAATTGTTTGAATTTCAACCCAGCCTCACATCTGATTACGTTATAAAACTACTCAATTGCATTAAATGTTTACTTTGAACATTACAGCCTTAACTCGCATTTTGACTTTTTTTCAAAAGCGAGTCAAGTAACTCGCAAATTAAAAATTTTGAAAACCGAGTCAAGTAACTCGAAAATCGAAAATGTTGAAAAACCGAGTTAAACTATTTTCTCATAATATGGAGGAAATTGATGGCGGGATTTCCATGTGAATGTATACAGGTGTGCTCATGTGTATGTTTAGTCTAATTTTTACATTAGGAATGATATTTATGTGTTGAATATAAGCAATAAATGCATGCTTTAATTATATAAAGAAATACTTAACTAATAAATCAAAGTTGTCTCTAAAATTGTTTGAATTTCAACCCAGCCTCACATCTGATTACGTTATAAAACTACTCAATTGCATTAAATGTTTACTTTGAACATTACAGCCTTAACTCGCATTTTGACTTTTTTTCAAAAGCGAGTCAAGTAACTCGCAAATTGAAAATTTTGAAAACCGAGTCAAGTAACTCGAAAATTGAAAATTTTGAAAACCGAGTCAAGTAACTCGAAAATCGAAAATTTTGAAAAACCGAGTTAAACTATTTTCTCATAATTTGGAGGAAATTGATGGCGGGATTTCCATGTGAATGTATACAGGTGTGCTCATGTGTATGTTTAGTCTCATTTTTACATTAGGAATGGTATTTATGTGTTGAATATAAGCAATAAATGCATGCTTTAATTATATAAAGAAATACTTAACTAATAAATCAAAGTTGTCTCTAAAATTGTTTGAATTTCAACCCAGCCTCACATCTGATTACGTTATAAAACTACTCAATTGCATTAAATGTTTACTTTGAACATTACAGCCTTAACTCGCATTTTGACTTTTTTTCAAAAGCGAGTCAAGTAACTCGCAAATTGAAAATTTTGAAAACCGAGTCAAGTAACTCGAAAATTGAAAATTTTGAAAACCGAGTCAAGTAACTCGAAAATCGAAAATGTTGAAAAACCGAGTTAAACTATTTTCTCATAATTTGGAGGAAATTGATGGCGGGATTTCCATGTGAATGTATACAGGTGTGCTCATGTGTATGTTTAGTCTAATTTTTTCATTAGGAATGGTATTTATGTGTTGAATATAAGCAATAAATGCATGCTTTAATTATATAAAGAAATACTTAACTAATAAATCAAAGTTGTCTCTAAAATTGTTTGAATTTCAACCCAGCCTCACATCTGATTACGTTATAAAACTACTCAATTGCATTAAATGTTTACTTTGAACATTACAGCCTTAACTCGCATTTTGACTTTTTTTCAAAAGCGAGTCAAGTAACTCGCAAATTGAAAATTTTGAAAACCGAGTCAAGTAACTCGAAAATTGAAAATTTTGAAAACCGAGTCAAGTAACTCGAAAATCGAAAATGTTGAAAAACCGAGTTAAACTATTTTCTCATAATTTGGAGGAAATTGATGGCGGGATTTCCATGTGAATGTATACAGGTGTGCTCATGTGTATGTTTAGTCTAATTTTTTCATTAGGAATGATATTTATGTGTTGAATATAAGCAATAAATGCATGCTTTAATTATATAAAGAAATACTTAACTAATAAATCAAAGTTGTCTCTAAAATTGTTTGAATTTCAACCCAGCCTCACATCTGATTACGTTATAAAACTACTCAATTGCATTAAATGTTTACTTTGAACATTACAGCCTTAACTCGCATTTTGACTTTTTTTCAAAAGCGAGTCAAGTAACTCGCAAATTGAAAATTTTGAAAACCGAGTCAAGTAACTCGAAAATCGAAAATGTTGAAAAACCAAGTTAAACTATTTTCTCATAATATGGAGGAAATTGATGGCGGGATTTCCATGTGAATGTATACAGGTGTGCTCATGTGTATGTTTAGTCTAATTTTTACATTAGGAATGGTATTTATGTGTTGAATATAAGCAATAAATGCATGCTTTAATTATATAAAGAAATACTTAACTAATAAATCAAAGTTGTCTCTAAAATTGTTTGAATTTCAACCCAGCCTCACATCTGATTACGTTATAAAACTACTCAATTGCATTAAATGTTTACTTTGAACATTACAGCCTTAACTCGCATTTTGACTTTTTTTCAAAAGCGAGTCAAGTAACTCGCAAATTGAAAAGTCAAGTAACTCGAAAATTGAAAATTTTGAAAACCGAGTCAAGTAACTCGAAAATCGAAAATGTTGAAAAACCGAGTTAAACTATTTTCTCATAATATGGAGGAAATTGATGGCGGGATTTCCATGTGAATGTATACAGGTGTGCTCATGTGTATGTTTAGTCTAATTTTTACATTAGGAATGATATTTATGTGTTGAATATAAGCAATAAATGCATGCTTTAATTATATAAAGAAATACTTAACTAATAAATCAAAGTTGTCTCTAAAATTGTTTGAATTTCAACCCAGCCTCACATCTGATTACGTTATAAAACTACTCAATTGCATTAAATGTTTACTTTGAACATTACAGCCTTAACTCGCATTTTGACTTTTTTTCAAAAGCGAGTCAAGTAACTCGCAAATTGAAAATTTTGAAAACCGAGTCAAGTAACTCGAAAATTGAAAATTTTGAAAACCGAGTCAAGTAACTCGAAAATCGAAAATGTTGAAAAACCGAGTTAAACTATTTTCTCATAATTTGGAGGAAATTGATGGCGGGATTTCCATGTGAATGTATACAGGTGTGCTCATGTGTATGTTTAGTCTCATTTTTACATTAGGAATGGTATTTATGTGTTGAATATAAGCAATAAATGCATGCTTTAATTATATAAAGAAATACTTAACTAATAAATCAAAGTTGTCTCTAAAATTGTTTGAATTTCAACCCAGCCTCACATCTGATTACGTTATAAAACTACTCAATTGCATTAAATGTTTACTTTGAACATTACAGCCTTAACTCGCATTTTGACTTTTTTTCAAAAGCGAGTCAAGTAACTCGCAAATTAAAAATTTTGAAAACCGAGTCAAGTAACTCGAAAATCGAAAATGTTGAAAAACCGAGTTAAACTATTTTCTCATAATATGGAGGAAATTGATGGCGGGATTTCCATGTGAATGTATACAGGTGTGCTCATGTGTATGTTTAGTCTAATTTTTTCATTAGGAATGATATTTATGTGTTGAATATAAGCAATAAATGCATGCTTTAATTATATAAAGAAATACTTAACTAATAAATCAAAGTTGTCTCTAAAATTGTTTGAATTTCAACCCAGCCTCACATCTGATTACGTTATAAAACTACTCAATTGCATTAAATGTTTACTTTGAACATTACAGCCTTAACTCGCATTTTGACTTTTTTTCAAAAGCGAGTCAAGTAACTCGCAAATTGAAAAGTCAAGTAACTCGAAAATTGAAAATTTTGAAAACCGAGTCAAGTAACTCGAAAATCGAAAATGTTGAAAAACCGAGTTAAACTATTTTCTCATAATTTGGAGGAAATTGATGGCGGGATTTCCATGTGAATGTATACAGGTGTGCTCATGTGTATGTTTAGTCTACTTTTTTCATTAGGAATGATATTTATGTGTTGAATATAAGCAATAAATGCATGCTTTAATTATATAAAGAAATACTTAACTAATAAATCAAAGTTGTCTCTAAAATTGTTTGAATTTCAACCCAGCCTCACATCTGATTACGTTATAAAACTACTCAATTGCATTAAATGTTTACTTTGAACATTACAGCCTTAACTCGCATTTTGACTTTTTTTCAAAAGCGAGTCAAGTAACTCGCAAATTGAAAATTTTGAAAACCGAGTCAAGTAACTCGAAAATTGAAAATTTTGAAAACCGAGTCAAGTAACTCGAAAATCGAAAATGTTGAAAAACCGAGTTAAACTATTTTCTCATAATTTGGAGGAAATTGATGGCGGGATTTCCATGTGAATGTATACAGGTGTGCTCATGTGTATGTTTAGTCTCATTTTTACATTAGGAATGGTATTTATGTGTTGAATATAAGCAATAAATGCATGCTTTAATTATATAAAGAAATACTTAACTAATAAATCAAAGTTGTCTCTAAAATTGTTTGAATTTCAACCCAGCCTCACATCTGATTACGTTATAAAACTACTCAATTGCATTAAATGTTTACTTTGAACATTACAGCCTTAACTCGCATTTTGACTTTTTTTCAAAAGCGAGTCAAGTAACTCGCAAATTAAAAATTTTGAAAACCGAGTCAAGTAACTCGAAAATCGAAAATGTTGAAAAACCGAGTTAAACTATTTTCTCATAATATGGAGGAAATTGATGGCGGGATTTCCATGTGAATGTATACAGGTGTGCTCATGTGTATGTTTAGTCTAATTTTTACATTAGGAATGATATTTATGTGTTGAATATAAGCAATAAATGCATGCTTTAATTATATAAAGAAATACTTAACTAATAAATCAAAGTTGTCTCTAAAATTGTTTGAATTTCAACCCAGCCTCACATCTGATTACGTTATAAAACTACTCAATTGCATTAAATGTTTACTTTGAACATTACAGCCTTAACTCGCATTTTGACTTTTTTTCAAAAGCGAGTCAAGTAACTCGCAAATTGAAAATTTTGAAAACCGAGTCAAGTAACTCGAAAATTGAAAATTTTGAAAACCGAGTCAAGTAACTCGAAAATCGAAAATGTTGAAAAACCGAGTTAAACTATTTTCTCATAATTTGGAGGAAATTGATGGCGGGATTTCCATGTGAATGTATACAGGTGTGCTCATGTGTATGTTTAGTCTAATTTTTTCATTAGGAATGATATTTATGTGTTGAATATAAGCAATAAATGCATGCTTTAATTATATAAAGAAATACTTAACTAATAAATCAAAGTTGTCTCTAAAATTGTTTGAATTTCAACCCAGCCTCACATCTGATTACGTTATAAAACTACTCAATTGCATTAAATGTTTACTTTGAACATTACAGCCTTAACTCGCATTTTGACTTTTTTTCAAAAGCGAGTCAAGTAACTCGCAAATTGAAAATTTTGAAAACCGAGTCAAGTAACTCGAAAATTGAAAATTTTGAAAACCGAGTCAAGTAACTCGAAAATCGAAAATGTTGAAAAACCGAGTTAAACTATTTTCTCATAATTTGGAGGAAATTGATGGCGGGATTTCCATGTGAATGTATACAGGTGTGCTCATGTGTATGTTTAGTCTCATTTTTACATTAGGAATGGTATTTATGTGTTGAATATAAGCAATAAATGCATGCTTTAATTATATAAAGAAATACTTAACTAATAAATCAAAGTTGTCTCTAAAATTGTTTGAATTTCAACCCAGCCTCACACCTGATCACGTTATAAAACTACTCAATTGCATTAAATGTTTACTTTGAACATTACAGCCTTAACTCGCATTTTGACTTTTTTTCAAAAGCGAGTCAAGTAACTCGCAAATTGAAAATTTTGAAAACCGAGTCAAGTAACTCGAAAATCGAAAATGTTGAAAAACCGAGTTAAACTATTTTCTCATAATTTGGAGGAAATTGATGGCGGGATTTCCATGTGAATGTATACAGGTGTGCTCATGTGTATGTTTAGTCTAATTTTTACATTAGGAATGATATTTATGTGTTGAATATAAGCAATAAATGCATGCTTTAATTATATAAAGAAATACTTAACTAATAAATCAAAGTTGTCTCTAAAATTGTTTGAATTTCAACCCAGCCTCACATCTGTTCACGTTATAAAACTACTCAATTAAACTATTTTCTCATAACTGGAAGAAAATTGATGGCGGGATTTCCATGTGAATGTATACATGTGTGCTCATGTGTATGTTTAGTCTCATTTTGACATCAGGCATGTTATTTATGTGATGAATATAAACAATAAATGCATGCTTTAACAAAATAAAGAAATACTTAACTGATAAATCAAAGTTGTCTCTAATTATGTTTGAATTTCAACCATATCTTCATATCTGAACACGTTACAGTTAAATTGCATTACACGTTTACTTAGACAGACACTCGAAACCCGAAAAGTCGATTTTTGACTCGAAACTCGAAATTTTGACTCGAAACTCGCAACTCGAAATCCTGACTCGAAACTCGAAATCCTGACTCGAAACTCGAAATCCTGACTCGAAACTCGAAATCCTGACTCGAAACTCGAAACTCGAAATCCTGACTCGAAACTCGAAATTTTGACTCGAAACTCGCAATTCTGACTCGAAACTCGAAATTTTGACTCGAAACTCGAAATTTTGACTCGAAACTCGCAACTCGAAACTCGAAACTCGCAACTCGAAACTCGCTACTCGAAACTCGCAACTCGACAAAAAGTAACACACGTTTCATTTACATTGTTTTTTCTTTATTTTGAGTAATTAGAGTTTAAATTATCATAAAACAATAGGCCTATGCTTATATTTTTCTTTTTTCTTAGCCTATGTATTTTATTATCCCCTAAAGGTAGTCAGAGGTCACGCTGTTACCGCCACGCTGTTACCATGCATAGGCCTAGGCTACATTTGATTTCGTATTAATCGGAAGAAATTATTTTATTTTACTTTAATTACTATGGAAATGTAGTTTATTGTCCTTAGAGCACATCCTATAACTTAAGAAAAAAAGTTTAACAAGTGAATTTGCTTTGAGGTATGTACTGTTTAATTTAGGGGTTAAAAATCATGTTCTTTTTAGCGTCACGCTGTTACCGACCTAATTAATATTCATATTTCACTAACGCAAAGCTATTTTGGCAAAAAAAAAGTTTAGTTTATAAGTAGGCCTAATCCTCATATGGCAAAGGATGATGATGAAATATTAATATAGGCCTAGGCCTAGTGCCTATCATTTACAAATACATTTTTATTCCACATTGAAGTTACATAAAAGCCTTGACCTTGTGAACGTCGCGCTGTTACCGTGGAATTGCCCTTTCTACGCATGATCGTTCCAGAAATCGAGGGGTGCTTTTCGGCCATGTTTGCGGAAATTCCGCGGACATTTTGTGTCCACAATTTTCAAAAAAGGGGTGTTTTTACATACGAGTTACAACCCTACATAAAATCGCTAATTTTGAGGCAATAGTATATTTGGGACCCCCGCCCCCCCCCCCCCCCCCCCCCCCCAGTTCAGACAAGTTCTGCAAAAGAGTTAAAAATAATAATGCTCACTATAATTATTTCTTACTGAATTTGCCACTGACTGCATGCATCTGCATTTGTTTGAAACGTGTCTAAATTAAATGTAGGCCTATAGGCCTACGACACGTCATAAAATCGCTAATTTTGAGGCAATATAGTATATTTGGGACCCCCCCCCCCCCACCCCCACTTCCGAAGAAAATGCCAGCCCCTAAGAACAAAAATACACGATCGATCTGTATCCAAAACAAGTTGGAGCAAAATATTTCATGATACAGTCATGACACTGTAAGCTTACAGTTACACGGCGTGGCGGAATGACGCCCATGCATATCCATGCATGCATATGTCGATTAATTCGACTGTATATTTATGATTCACGTTTGCACTCTCGAATAAGGTTGGAATATTAATGTGCCTCAATAAATGTATCAACAGTGTGTACATTCTTGTAACAAAAAACACAAATTTACCTTGCTTTTTACAGCCGAGGATCCCCCAAAATCGCCACTGTCTGCCATGCTGATAAAGAACGAACGTCTGCAATAATTCAGCGCGAAACTTTTTACTTTACCGTGTCACATCAAAAGATATTAATACGCCATAGGCCCAACTTACATTTGTACAGGAATGCCCATTGGAATTTGAAAACAAACTTTCTAATTTGAAAACAAACTTTCTAATTTCCTTCATATAAAATTTTAAGTGTTTTTTGCTTAGAAGTAAACGAAACTAGGCTATAAAAAGTAACTTCTTTAACGCACTACTTTACATGTGCTCTGCAATACCACTGGTCAGTGTGTGATACGTACAGAATAGAACCCTTTTTTTCGTTTTTCAAGGTTCCTGAAAGAACCTTATGTTTAAAAAGAACCCTTATCATAGGTTTGGAACCCATCGTATTCGTCAATAGAACCATTAAAGGTTCTCTGGTTCCCAATGGTTCTACATCGAACCCCGGGGTTACTCAAAGAACCCCTTTAGCACCATTTTTTCTGAGAGTGTATCACTTATTAAATACATATAAAATAGTCATTTTGACAAAGAATTGAATCAGAAAATGCATTTTGGTGTCAACTTTGAAAACGCTGCTTTTTGGACAAATTCCAAAAACACTATTTTTGGCTCACATTTTTGTGACAGCCTAAATCATTAAAAAATGTCCAAATAAGACACTAATTTTGTGGCAATCACTTTGGTGTTTTTACCTTTATTTTTGGAATTTTGGTCCTTACAGGGCCTACAATATGGCTTATTTGGCAAAACACTTTTTTCACTTTTTTTTACACTACCGGCAATGGTCCGGAACTAATGGCATGTGTAAACCAACATTAAATTACCTATACCTATTGTGACGTTTCTCTCTTTCCTTATCCTCTAATTGTCACTCAGGAACTAGTCATCAGAGGTAGACTGCACTCGCTTAATTTATTATTTCAAAACAATCATTTATTTATCCATCTTTATAAACTGCAACCTTATTGGCTGGATTCTCCAATCAATCTGAACCTAATACAGTCATTACACAAGAGCCAGCCGGTGCTGGACTCATATCACCGAGGGACCTCAGCGAAAAAACCATGGTTCAACCATGGTTGACCATGGTCAAACCATGGTTGACCATGGCCCTAACGATGGTCCTTGGTACCTGATCAGCAATGCACGTAACATGATTGGCAAAGCAGTGTCACGAACTAACAATATCAATTGAACGACAATGCATGTCACATGTTCAACATTCTTCACATGCCAGTATAGCGCCCTCATTTAATTATTTCAAACATATTATTAATTTACAATTTCGATATTTCTATTATTGGTTTATAAATTTAATGTTTTTTAAATGATTTTAAACCTTTATGAAACGAAGGATAATTAGTATTACCTTAATAGAGTACACTATAATTATGTACTTTGATAGTTGATCTATTTCAATTCCGTCTGTTGATTTCTCGTTGTATAGGCCTATGCTAAAAAATGCTGCATATTGTACAGATACTATAATATAAATCATACTATCTGCTTTACGAAACAACAAATTCATATCGCAACTTTGGTCTCCTACCATCAACAATAATGCATCGCATAGTAGAGAATTTACTATCCATTGAGTACAATAATATGCAACTATATTCTATATCTTATGTAGGTCTCTATTATATATACAAACCGACCTGACAATAGTTCGACAAAAGTATAATGTACCAATCCAGATTTAATTAGACATTCAGATTCCTCTTTGCCAGTTCTAGATGCATACTAACTGCATGCTTTTTTACTCTGATTATTGTATGGTATCTACTGATGTAGACCTCGAGATATATCTTAAACATGTTAAAAGTAGGAAAGGCTTCTGAAAAATCTGTTTGCATAATATGGAAAACGAATAGCCGCGTGGAACGTGTAAAGATATGAAATAGATTACCCACCATTAAAAGTATCCAATCTACTGACTGTAAAACAAATAGCAATTAATGACACGATGCCATATTATGTTCTTAGCATTAAAATATATGATCATGGAAAATAATAATAATGACATTTATTTACAAAATAAATAAAGCCACATAAGCAGAATGGATCATACAAACAAAGATAGAAGAACGAAAAGTCACTTTGTGTATTAGGGATGGTCATTAATTACTAACGCTGTCTCTGTACTAAGTGTAATTTAGACCATTTATTCGAGTTTGGGTCCATGATCAATCCACTTTGGGTCAAATCAAATTTCAAATATATTAATAAGAAAGTTAACGAATGTAAGTGGTATAAAAGCGCAAAATCGAAATCATCCCTTTCGGATTATGTAATGTTTAAGGATAATCTTTCTATTGAAAAGTATCTCCTTGATAAATCAGATTTGTATGGGGCAAGTCTTAAATTTAAGGCACGGTCCACTACTCTTCCAATTAACGGTAGAATCCATTCTTGAAATCTGCTCTCTTTGTGACGATGGTATATTGAGGATTTACGTCACCTCATATTTTCATGTAAGGCTTTCAACAAAATAAGAGCAGATGAGCTGTTGAAACTCGAACGGAATCTTTCGGATAACGGGTTCCAAGTTATGTGTCTTATGTTGGGAAATGCATCAGATGTTGACCATTGTCATTATTTTGATATGTTTTGTAAAATTTTCCTTAAACGTGCATGGTTAGAGAGATCTTCTATTTTAAAGGACCTTGGCGCCAATGATTAGTATTGCCAGTACTATGTCTTTTTATATAATGTATTTTTGTAAATAATGTATGCCAATTGTATATTGTATTTGTATATATTTCTTTGTTGTACATATTTTTTATAATTTTTATGAACGCACCGCCGGGTAGGCGTGTGCCACTGTTGTAAAAGTGTATGTTCAAATAATATACTAAACTAAACTATGCTAAACGTGTGCGACTATAGGCGCATAACGTGGAACATGTTAAGATATGAAATGGCATAACAATAGTGTTTCAAATCCTATCATAAATTATTTTTAATTATATATCACAGACAATAAACAACAACGAATATTCAAATGTTCCAAACTGTAATGCTTACTAAGTTTTAAAACAATTAAATCTTATCTACCTGCAAGGACTTTCGTGGCACCATGCAATGAGATTACCCAGCGCACTGAAGAAAACTATGACATATACGATATTTGAAAGCGTCTACTGACAAAGGGAGTTATCAGAAAATATTGAAGATATCTCACGGTAACAAGAACTTATAAAAGCATAAGTACGGACACTTAAAATGTTTACATACTACAGGTTGATTTGTTCGGGGATTCTATACACCAGTGTGCTATCTACTGAAGATGACTTCCAGATTACACACCATTAAGAGAATCCAATCTACTGATGATAGTCATTTATACTATCGTCAAACTTCTACTAAGACATTTTTATTCATTTTATTTATTAAGATAATTTTTATTTATCTTATTGAATAATGTATCACGTTAAAGAAAAGGAATTTCTTTACAACTTTATTATTTAATATTTTTATGTAGGAGCTATAGTTTTGGAGTTAAGAGTATATTTATTACCTGGTCAGTTACTTATTTTGAGGACTGTATAGGAATGAGTACATCTGCACTCTTTGAATTAACATGATTAAGTATAGCAAAACTTTACCAAAATCAAGGAAATTATGATTATTCAAGAAATAGAAGACATAATGATAGTGCCGATTAAACCAAATAATGCAAATCATGATTGTTGAAAAAAGAAGCAAAAATAATTAATTATCGAATAGAAGTTTAGACAAGGATTCGAACCTTTGCAAATCTCACATGTTAACCGCTACACCAACCGGGCGTGTGTGCATGTTGTAACTGAATTATACGCTATTAATACTCGTGTATTGTCATCGCAATGGTGAATCAATATCAACGGTTCAACATATCAAATAATCAAATGTGTCATTATTACGAAATGCAGAACTTATTTTTCAATGAATAAGGGATTAGAGGACAAACACCGTTCTTATATACCCTTTTTAAGCAAAGATGAATCACCGCATACCTACCTTTGAACGGTTCACCATTGCTGAAAGAAAATAAATCTATAGAGTCATATGTGTTTTTATTTCAGCAGGATCAACCGTTCAAACATACCGAAGATGCGTCTCATTTCTTCCAAAACATAGCCTATCAGTTTCACGTTGTCCACTACACACCAATCCATTGAGAAAAAAAGTTTTGCATTTCATGATAATGAGACATTTAATGAGTTGTTAAAGTGAGCCGTTGCAATGATTCACCGTTGCAATAACAATGCACGTGTATAGATAGCGTATTTATGTGTGTGCTTCTAAGCTTTTTTAAAACGATCATAAAGTCAATTTTTTAAATAATCGGCACGTTATCTTAGAGTTTTGTCTTCATGGCGCATTATTCGATATGTGACTATTTTTATTTTCCATAATTACATATTTTATTTTAATTCTAAGAACATAACATGTCATTGTGTCATTAATTGCTATCTTCTGAAGATAGTAATGTTTGCAAGAACTATAACAATGGCAAGGCCTATTATACACCTATAGTCGCACACGTTTAACATACAGAGACAGCGTTAGTGATTAATGACCATTCCTAATACACAAAGTGACTTTTCGTTCTTCAATCTTTGTTTGTATGATCCATTTTGCTTATGTGGCTTTATTTATTTTGTAAATAAATGGCATTATTATTATAGCGTATTTATGTGTGTGCTTCTAAGCCTTTTTAAAACGATCATAAAGTCCATTTTTTAAATAATCGGCACGTTATCTTAGAGTTTTGTCTTCATGGCGCATTATTCGATATGTGACTATTTTTATTTTCCATAATTACATCTTTTATTTTAATTCTAAGAACATAACATGTCATTGTGTCATTAATTGCTATCTTCTGAAGATAGTAATGTTTGCAAGAACTATAACAATGGCAAGGCCTATTATTATACACCTATAGTCGCACACGTTTAACATACAGAGACAGCGTTAGTGATTAATGACCATTTCTAATACACAAAGTGACTTTTCGTTCTTCAATCTTTGTTTGTATGATCCATTTTGCTTATGTGGCTTTATTTATTTTGTAAATAAATGGCATTATTATTATAGCGTATTTATGTGTGTGCTTCTAAGCTTTTTTAAAACGATCATAAAGTCCATAAATAATCGGCACGTTATCTTAGAGTTTTGTCTTCATGGCGCATTATTCGATATGTGACTATTTTTATTTTCCATAATTACATATTTTATTTTAATTCTAAGAACATAACATGTCATTGTGTCATTAATTGCGATCTTCTGAAGATAGTAATGTTTGCAAGAACTATAACAATGGCAAGGCCTATTATACACCTATAGTCGCACACGTTTAACATACAGAGACAGCGTTAGTGATTAATCACCATTCCTAATACACAAAGTGACTTTTCGTTCTTCAATCTTTGTTTGTATGATCCATTTTGCTTATGTGGCTTTATTTATTTTGTAAATAAATGGCATTATTATTATAGCGTATTTATGTGTGTGCTTCTAAGCTTTTTTAAAACGATCATAAAGTCCATAAATAATCGGCACGTTATCTTAGAGTTTTGTCTTCATGGCGCATTATTCGATATGTGACTATTTTTATTTTCCATAATTACATATTTTATTTTAATTCTAAGAACATAACATGTCATTGTGTCATTAATTGCTATCTTCTGAAGATAGTAACGTTTGCATGAACTATAACAATGGCAAGGCCTATTATACACCTATAGTCGCACACGTTTAACATACAGAGACAGCGTTAGTGATTAATGACCATTCCTAATACACAAAGTGACTTTTCGTTCTTCAATCTTTGTTTGTATGATCCATTTTGCTTATGTGGCTTTATTTATTTTGTAAATAAATGGCATTATTATTATAGCGTATTTATGTGTGTGCTTCTAAGCTTTTTTAAAACGATCATAAAGTCCATAAATAATCGGCACGTTATCTTAGAGTTTTGTCTTCATGGCGCATTATTCGATATGTGACTATTTTTATTTTCCATAATTACATATTTTATTTTAATTCTAAGAACATAACATGTCATTGTGTCATTAATTGCGATCTTCTGAAGATAGTAATGTTTGCAAGAACTATAACAATGGCAAGGCCTATTATACACCTATAGTCGCACACGTTTAACATACAGAGACAGCGTTAGTGATTAATCACCATTCCTAATACACAAAGTGATATTTCGTTCTTCAATCTTTGTTTGTATGATCCATTTTGCTTATGTGGCTTTATTTATTTTGTAAATAAATGGCATTATTATTATAGCGTATTTATGTGTGTGCTTCTAAGCTTTTTTAAAACGATCATAAAGTCCATTTTTTGAATAATCGGCACGTTATCTTAGAGTTTTGCCTTCATGGCGCATTATTTGATATGTGACTATATTTATTTTCCATAATTACATATTTTATTTTAATGCTAAGAACATAACATGTCATTGTGTCATTAATTGCTATCTTCTGAAGATAGTAACGTTTGCATGAACTATAACAATGGCAAGGCCTATTATACACCTATAGTCGCACACGTTTAACATACATAGACAGCGTTAGTGATTAATGACCATTCCTAATGCACAAAGTGACTTTTCGTTCTTCAATCTTTGTTTGTATGATCCATTATGCTTATGTGGCTTTATTTATTTTGTAAATAAACGTCATTATTATTATTTGTAATTATTATAGTGTAGCCGGGTAAATACTTTGTCCTGGGAAATGGGTGGCCGGAACTGTACATTTTGTCCCTGCCAAGGGGGGCCGGGACTGTAGCGGGGACGTACAAAAATGGCCATGCGGGGACCATACACGATTGTAGCCGGGACGTCGCATGGGCAATTTGTACATCCCATCCCTGCCCTAGAGGTCACATGTTTGACAAAAGGTGTTACAAGATCGACAATTGATGACGTCAGGGCCATTCATTGGCGATCCTGTAACGCACAAGTAACGTTACGTAACGTATTTTGGCCATCATGTAACTATTGGTCTGATACCTAGGGCTAGGTTACTTTAATAACATTGTAATGGTTATGCGTGGCTCTAATTTAAAACCATCATTCGGTTAACTTGGGTGTCATAATCAGAACAGAGTGGAGATACCTGGGTTTCTACTGAGAACATGGTGAAGTACAGCGTGATTCCACATGATCGAATCACATCTACTAATGCTTACATCAAGCTATTCAGAATATCAAATTTGTTGTATTCTTATGTTTAATATGAAATACCACAAGGGCACGAACAAGTGATTACAACTATTAGATTTGCTCACATATTAACGTGTCACACTACCATGCTTGCTATATATTACAATTACATTACATTGGGTGATGAGGGTGGGGGTAGGAGGGGGAGTAGTACCTAAGTGGACTAGAAGACAGACTATGGAAGAGAACAGTGTATACTCATGAAAAATATGATAATATCATTATGTGTAAAGATTAAAGCATTATATACCGGGGAGATTAGTAAACAAACCGTAAGAAAATTTGGTACAATATCAATAACATGTCCTTTACATAATCCAGACGGGCCCTCAATAAATCTGAATATCGCAGGTGCATTTGATAATCCGGGTATATGTGATGTGCTTTAATCCAGGTAGGCCTATTAGGGAGCACATCAAAACTCGACCGCGCGGCAACCGCCGGTTCCGCCCGGTTGGACCGCATATCATTGTTTAGAACAATAGAAACCGGCTCCAACCGCACGGAACCCCACGGAACCAGCGGTTGCCGGGCGGTCGAGTTTTGATGTGCTCCCTTACATGTATATACCCTTTGTGATTTTAATATCCAGATACCCAGGGACCTCAGGATGTAGGCCTCCCATGTGACCTGAAATACAAGTACCCCATAGGCCTAATCCCTACTCTCTAAATGTAAAAGAGTGGTTTTCCACTTTTTCAAGGAGTTAAACGCAGGACAACACGTTTTTGAGTGAAAAAACACTCTAAAAGGAGTGAAAGGGGATTTTATATGACAATGTTCCACTTTATTGAGTGGACATTTTCCACTCTAAAACGGGTTGTCCTGTGTTTCACTCCCTTCACTCCTTTTCGAGTGAATTTCCACTCTTTCCACTCGTTTTGTTTTTAGAGAGTACCCCTACTCCAGTTACCACAGGTGCCCTTAATATTGTTTCGGGTATCACATGATCTAGGTACTGTATGTGCCGTTATATCGAGATTATACCCTTGTGCCCTTACTTGATCATATTCAAGTAAGTTAAACGCGGGTGCCGAAGATAGCGGGCAGTTAGTCTAATAAACTATAAACTATAAACTATATATAAAAATAGACAGAGGTGAATAATTTCAAAGCGTTATAAATGTTTATATAAATATCAAGAACATGTCCTTAAATAATGCAGGTACCTAAGGTGCCCTTAATATAATGTAAGTGACATGGTGCCCTTAATACACCATGAGCTTATAGGCCCAATGTGCTCTTTCTTAAATAATACATGTTCCTAATCTAAGTACTCCACGTCTGCTAGACCCAACCCCTCACAGGTGGACTTAATATAATAACCCAGGTACTGCACGTGTCGGCGTTATATCCATACCAATGTGCCTGTACTATTATCCAATTTATAATGGAAAGCGCAGGTATAAGTGCTGAAGCTATAGCGGGTGGTTAGTCATATCAAAACGTAGGATGAGGGTATTGTAAAACAGCAAGAGTATGTCGTTGATACTCCATGTACCCTGTGCCCTTAATACTGACTTTGGTGCCACAGTGCCCTTAATCCATATATACTGTATGCCCTTAAGAAATCCAAGTACGCTATTTATAACACATGGTGCCCTTGATTATTCAGGTACCCCCCCCCCCCCCCCCCCACATGTACTTTAATAACCAAGATACTCCATGTGTCCTTAAGTGATCCATTATGATAGGACCTCCCTGGACTATTTGGTATATCTTGAATCGAATATTAAGGGCATCCGTGATAACTTTTTATGCGGTTATTCGGGCCTACGTGGATTAATAAGAATACTTTAGAATATTAAGAGTATCTGGATTGCCTTAATATAATTATAGGCCACATCTGGGTGGGTACCCCATGTGACCTTAGGTAGACCTACCCCATGTGCAGTGGCGGCACTGCCGGGTGGCGATTATTTACGCCCTGCCCATGTGCACATACTGTATCCAGGTTATTCAGTAGGCCTGTGTTCTGAGCGTTTAGTGGGTTCTAGTTCTATAGTCGGTTATTTAGTTTTATCATATTTATGGTCGACGGATCACTTGTACCATTCCATGATTGTATTTGAGCACTATGTGTGCCAACCCCGTTTTTTCGCGCCAATTTACATTAAATTCATTAGTCCTCCAATAGGCATGTAGGGCTTAAACGTATCCCTTTGGATGTCATGTTTGTTGTGTTCTAAATAAGGCCTGACCATAATTATATACCACACGCTCCGTTTATCCAGATACCATTTAATGTGCCCTTACTATATCCAGATTATCAAGTAAGGGAAGTGTGCTTGCATAGTGGCTTAGGCCTATTAGGGTATGATGGGGCAATACCACACGTTCCGTTCATCCAGATACCCCAAGTGGCCTTACTGTATCCATATTATAAGTAAAGGAAAGTGCGGGGGAGGAGGGGGTGCTTATAAGGCCTATAGGGTATGATGAGAAAATCCCGTAATTTCCGTGCTATATATATAAGCCTCACGGCGTATAAGCCGCAGCACCTTATTATTAAATTAATAAAGTAAGATTCAGACCTCATCATAGTAGGCTATAAGCCGCGCCGCTGTATAAGTCGCACGAAGACAGTGAAATGGGTGTTGGCGGGGGTGCCGACCTTTATCCACCAGCCCAAAGCTTCATGACCAGCCATGCCTTGCGCGGCGGTATCGGCCAAATTTACACATAACTAATTTTAGGTGATAACTGCTCAATTAATCATTATGTATACATTCATTAATCATAATACCGGAAGCATGGTTGACTGCATCAAATGGAGTTACCTGCATGGGTGACTCCTCCTATCAAATGGGGTTACCTGTTAGGCCTATGGGTAACTCCTTCATCAAATGTGGTGACTTGCAAGGGTGACTTCATCAAATGGGGTTACAACTGCATGAGTAATTCCATCAAATGTATTTCATTCAGCCACTTCATGTCACTTTAATTAATACATGTTATCCTGGATACGGTGTGCATCTTTATTAAAATAAAGGTCTTATAACCTTGGCTTTATGTTTCTGTTTGTGTCTTGCTCCCGTTATCTTGTATGTACGGTTTGCACAGCGGAGCAACGGACTACCTGCTTTCATCATGCCCCGTCAACAACGCTTACACAATTTTTCTGCGTCATTACGTGTGCGCCGTATTGCGTGCGACATGTTAAACGCGAACGCGCAGCAACAACAACGGTTGGCATGGTACTGCCAGTTTCTTTATCGGTATCAAACGTCGCGTTCGCCTATATAACCAATGTGAAAGGTCACTTTAAGATCTGTGTAAGAGTTTGTTGTTTACATTTAGAAAATTTCGTGAAATATTTGTATTTGTCGGACGTATAGTCCCGTATAAATGCTTGTTACTATGCGATCTTAAAGAATAACAAACAGCCGCATATACAGAAATGTAGCTATATCCCTAAAGAAAATATTTTGGGTGAAGACCATATGTCCTCACTCACTCCGAAAACCATAATTTGTGTCCGAACAGTAGCTACCCGAGTAAAAGAAATTCAACATTTCGGATTTTCACATGTGATCCTTTCTGCGCATGTCTGTAAACGGGGAAATACTGGCATTGAACTATCTAATTAGCTCGTGTATTAGAGGCGCAATTACCACGCTTTTTCAGTTGAAGAGGGACGCGAGTGTAAAATTATTATTGAACTATCTAATCAGGCGAAGGACCGAAAATTAGTATATAGATAATACAGAATGTCAACAATAATATGCAGCATATAATGTATAGTACAGGTATAGTTTGATTATAATAACATAGGCAAATGAAAGTTTGTAGATCTCAACAATGACTAACTACATACACATACATGTATCAATGACCACGAGTACGGTATGCTCAGTACAATGGATAAATGGTCAATCCAAACAATATATTCAGTTACATAGGCTAGATAAACTAAACTATTTATATATACAAAGGTACATGACTGAGGCACGGATTATAAGAATTAATCAAGCGGGATCATATAATGCAATATTTTTATTTGTATTTATTTAAAACAGCGGCACCCGTCTACCCGACGGTGCGGGGAAAAGTGACCCCACGCCCCCGGGCCACGAACCACGGACCTCTTGGTTCAGAGGCAGACGATCTACCGCGAGGCCACGGGGGGAACCATACATGGTGGAGTATATTCCGCTATGTATATACTGTTGTGTTCTTGCCATCCCCCATATTATACTTAATTCAGGTAGTCATAGCAAAACCCCCAATCCATGATGATGGCATGTCGATTGTTAGGTAACCAACAGATAACCAGTTATGATTCTAGGGTGCGAGTGGCTAGACACTCGCATACCATTGTCTCCCCACAATATTATGAGTTAGGAGCTATATTTAGGCAATTGTAGTGGTTGGAGCAGCCTGGTTGGCACCTGCATGAATAACACGAATGCTTGTATACTGATCGTTCAGTTAAATTACAGAATTCAATGACACATTTTCAATCTACTGATAGTGATATCCAAAACAAATTTAATATTACCATTGACTGTTTCATAAAACAACAACAATTGAATATCAACTACTTTCAATGACATACTTGGAATTAGCCAATAAGAGTCAATCTACTGCAGAAAACTATGACGGCATAATTACGAGTCTTTACACTTTCTACTGATGATGAGCGATATTAGATATGGTATTCTTAAATGGAATATAGTGAGGACTTAAAATTGACAATCGCAAATGATCAAGGTTATTGGAACCTAATCAACATTCCAAGTAACCAGATCGTCAATTCAGGTAACGTGATCAACAATGCTTTTTTGTCACGTCGGTCACGTTACGCACAATGGCGATCGCGTTGCATACATGGCAATCGTGTTACATGTAATGGCGATTATGTAACTTGATCATAATTTAGTGGTTTTAAGAATATTGAACACATATTTCAGGGCTACCTTATTTCTTATGATTGAAATCGTTATAGTGCTATCTTGTGAAAAAATAGTAAATGAATAAAAAAATGAAAACTATTACAATCAATCAAATTGTTAAAATAAACACAGCAAATAACACATAATCAAAACAACAAAGTCTAAGAAATAACTAAACGGTGGTTTGAGCAACTCTATCTCCTTTTAAACACTGAAATTAAAGCGTCTGAAGACTAAACTAAACCAATTGTAAGCATGTTTGTACATATTTCAATGTGGTAGTGATTCCAAATATGGTAATGAAATTCAATAATTTGGACATTTTAAAAAGATTTTGTGAAATTTTGGAATGTCGTCTGCAGACGCTTGCCGCGTGGAAAGTGTTAATAGTACGATTGACGGTGAGATAAATCAATTAAATGTTATCTATTTCCAAATTAGCTGATGCGTGATTTTAAACTATCACAACTATGAAAATGTCTCACATTTTAACGTATAACATTACCATGCTTGCTAATGTAACCTACAGTAATGTAATTAAAGTAACGTCAAGTACACGACAAATTGAAAATGTCTACTGAGAAAAGAACGACAAACATGCAGTAGTAAACCCATAGATATTTAACAACAGTTTGTTTTATGTATGGAATATAACTTTATTAGTAAGAATCTACTGTCACACTGATATGGAAATGTGGATTACTGATAATTCAATAAAATTACAGAATTCAATGACACATTTTCAATCTACTGATATCCAAAACACATTTAATATTACCATTGACTGTTTCATAAAACAACAACAATTGAATATCAACTACTTTCAATGACATACTTGGAATTAGCCAATAAGAGTCAATCTACTGCAGAAAACTATGACGGCATATGAGTCTTTACACTTTCTACTGATGATGAGCGATATTAGATATGGTATTCCTAAATGGAATATAGTGAGGACTTAAAACTGACAATCGCAAATGATCAAGGTTATTGGAACCTAATCAACATTCCAAGTAACCAGATCGTCAATTCAGGTAACGTGATCAACAATGCTTTTTTGTCACGTCGGTCACGTTACGCACAATGGCGATCGCGTTACATACATGGCAATCGTGTTACATGTAATGGCGATTATGTAACTTGATCATAATTTAGTGGTTTTAAGAATATTGAACACATATTTCAGGGCTACCTTATTTCTTATGATTGAAATCGTTATAGTGCTATCTTGTGAAAAAATAGTAAATGAATAAAAAAATGAAAACTATTACAATCAATCAAATTGTTAAAATAAACACAGCAAATAACACATAATCAAAACAACAAAGTCTAAGAAATAACTAAACGGTGGTTTGAGCAACTCTATCTCCTTTTAAACACTGAAATTAAAGCGTCTGAAGACTAAACTAAACCAATTGTAAGCATGTTTGTACATATTTCAATGTGGTAGTGATTCCAAATATGGTAATGAAATTCAATAATTTGGACATTTTAAAAAGATTTTGTGACATTTTGGAATGTCGTCTGCAGACGCTTGCCGCGTGGAAAGTGTTAATAGTACGATTGACGGTGAGATAAAGCAATTAAATGTTATCTATTTCCAAATTAGCTGATGCGTGATTTTAAACTATCACAACTATGAAAATGTCTCACATTTTAACGTATCACAATACCATGCTTGCTAATGTAACCTACAGTAATGTAATTAAAGTAACGTCAAGTACACGACAAATTGAAAATGTCTACTGAGAAAAGAACGACAAACATGCAGTAGTAAACCCATAGATATTTAACAACAGTTTGTTTTATGTATGGGATATAACTTACTAAGATTGACACATTTTCAATCTACTGATATCCAAAACAAATTTAATATTACCATTGACTGTTTCATAAAACAACAACAATTGAATATCAACTACTTTCAATGACATACTTGGAATTGGCCAATAAGAGTCAATCTACTGCAGAAAACTATGACGGCATATGAGTCTTTACACTTTCTACTGATGATGAGCGATATTAGATATGGTATTCTTAAATGGAATATAGTAAGGACTTAAAACTGACAATCGCAAATGCGCAACGTGCACGTGTATTCTCCTTTTAAATATTTGTATAAAAGGTGACTGATAGAGTTACGCCGTTTAGTTATCTCTTGGAATTTTTAAAGAAACATGATAAAAGGTGGCTTATTATTATACCCTATTGATGTACATAGTAATTCAACATTTTGGTGCAAAACTTGCTAACTTGCTTTTTGCAAAACATGCACGTGGAAACATTATAGGGTTTTTAATGAATATCCACTCAACCAATGTGAGGGGACACACGAGTTTCTTTACGTTTTAAGAAACTCATTATTAGGTGCGCCGGCCATCGCCATGGCGTGCCCAGCGTATACGCGGCGCGTAGCAATAACGTAGCAACGGGCTAAAAAACCTAAAATTTCACGAAATCTAACCCAAATTTAAAAAAATCAAACATAAACTGGTTCGTCGTGGGACCCATACGCACTCGCACAGAAAATTTGAAGTCAATCGAAGGTGCGGAAAGGGGAGAACATCTCAGGACAGGAATCGGCAACTCCGTATTATATATAAGACTAGCGGATACCTTCGCTAGCTGAAGAAGTATAATATAAGTTGTCATCAAAGCGTATAAACATGATCTATTGTGAACTAGCAAGAGTTTATGTCTCTGATACTCCAGTTCCCCATCAGTGCCACGGTGCCCGTAATAATCCAGGGATCTAAATAAGGCCCCTACCTAGACTACGCTAAATATATATCATTATAGGTATCCCATAATGAGACATGAAATAACCCTCGCATATAGGTATCTTTGATCAGGTGGTCCTTTCCTAAAATCCGGTTATCACAGGTTCCCTTAATATTCCACCACATACTTAAGGTACCCTTGTGCCCTTACTAATCCATTTATTCATACTATGTAGGCCTAGGCTTTGAGTTTTATAATGGGGTAGTTAGTGAGGCGGCGGAAGAGGGGGTGTCAAGGGTCACCCTTGAAATCCAGTTATCACGGGCGCCCTTAATATTCCACCCCATACTCCAGGTACCCATGTGCTCTTAATAATCCATGTGTTCATGTTATGTAGGCCTAGGATTTGAGTTTATAGTAGGTAGTTAGTGAGGCGGCGGAAGAGGAGGGGAGGGGGGGGGGGGGTTCACGGGACCCTAGATTTCACGACGCCCCCATCCCATAAAAGTTGTCAAGTCTCCAATAGTACACGTGTATCAAATAGGTCCGCCACGCCACTGGTTCTATTTAGTGGGGTCTTAAGTTTTATAGTGGGTCTTTTATTTAGTTGGTGGGGGCGGGGTCTCACCATGATCACTTTGTACCCAGTTCAGCACTGTGAGCCATTCGATCCGTTTATTTCATTTTTCGGCCTATTGATATTAAATTATTTCTCCAGTAGGCATGTACAGTAGGCCTAGGCCTAAACGTTAGTGCAATTACCATTGATGATATTTTGCTCACATCATTCCTTTAACTACGCTTTTCGCCACTACCGCGTGTGCACCTTACGTTTTGCGCCATTACGCGTGCGCCGGTAACCGCGCAAGTATGATATGATATGATATGATTTTATTGGCACAAAATCGCGACCCGAAGGCCGAATTACATTGTACAGGAAAGTAAGGAATACATATAAAACAATTCAATACACAAATAGACAACATACTGGGCAGGAACATGGCAAACAACAAGGGACAAGGCCAAATACAGGATATGTGAAGCAAATTATGGGAGATCACTGTTGATCAACTTCACATAATAAGGAATGGGGCTTAAAGTACGCGTGCGCTGGCGATCACCCGATTACGCGTGCGGTGCGCCGGCCATCGCCATGGCGTGTCCAGCGTATACGCGGCGCGTAGCAATAATATAGCAACGGGCTACAAAACCTCGAATTTCACGGAATCTAACCCAAATTCAAAAAATCAAACATAAACTGGTTCGTCGTGGGACCCATGACAAGGCACATATCCACTCTATAAGAGCGCTCAAGCCACAAACATAAATACAATATAGGGTGGTGCGTTTAAACATGGCCTAGCTGGAATTGCGGTTAACCGCCTCTGGCATTCCACCTGAGGGCAACAGAGTTAAGGCAACACTTTTTTTGCATAACCAAGATGTCAGCCTGCATGTAGCACTTTGAATGGTGGAAATTGGTTATTGTTTTCAGATTTTGCAGCTATTTAAGTGAATTGTGATACCGGAAGTAGCTTCAGTCTTGTTTGATTTTTAAGGTATGGCCTAGCTGGAATCGTGGTTAACAGCCTCTGGCATTACACCTGAGGGCAGCAGAGTCATGGCAACAACTTGTTTGCATAGCCAAGATGTCAGCCTGCATGTAGCACTTTGAATGGTGGAAATTGGTTATTGTATTCGGATTTTGCAGCTATTTAAGTGAATTGTGATACCGGAAGGAACGTCAATGTGTTGATTTTAAAGGTCCAGAATTTAAAGGGACATGATTTTTGTTTACAATATGGCCGGCAAAAAGAAGGTCATTGAGAACCAGGGTAGGGATAGTTCATAGACAGGTAAATTAATGTTCACATTTTGACTGAAATTTAAATGAAAGTATTGTGTTTTGAAGGTTATTATTGTTTATTATTGTTTATGGGCTATCCCCTAGGCCATGTTTAAACGCACCACCCTATATAATAGAAAACGATAAACAACAATAAAACTACTTAATTATTACAAAATGTCTCAGACATCAGATGTGTTTTCAACAGTTTTTTGATGATTGTAACAGTTTTTTGCAGTTTTAATATGGATAGGAAGTTAATTCCAGGGACGAGGAGCTGCAATAGCAAAAGATCTGTCTCCCCAAGAGCGCTGAGATATATATAGTTTCTTGAAGAAGTTGCATTTGTCCAGAACGAAGAGTGCTAGTTGGCACATAGTTTGATAACAATTCAGATAATTATGATGGGGCAACATTGTTGTTACATTTATATACAATAAGCATAGTTTGAAAACAATTCTCTGAGCTACAGGGAGCTATGATTGTAGGGCGCGTTTCGATTAACTATGATCAACTTAATTTGATCTTTTCGAATGCTCGTAAAGAAACATTCATGGATAAAAGCAATAGTAGATAATTAGTTTTTATCTAATAGAGCAATCAGATCTCTTAGTGTAGGAGACATAGGGCAAATTCCGACTTCGGACATATCATCCTCTAAATTTCGCGTGGTCCGAGACAAAGATGTATTAGGGTTTTGGTTTTGAGTTTTCTTTGCTCGGATAAGTCGTTCCTCTAAGTTTTGGGTTCGTCTTAAATCTAGTATAGGAGGACAAGGGAAGATTTTGCACAGGTTTTGATTATTTGATATAAATTGCCAGTTCCTGAGAAGTGATTTTTGCATTACTTCTTTGTGGGAAGTGATGCGTGCAGAAAACTAGAATATTAGAATATTTAGAAACATCCTCCAAGAAGCATATCTTCTATTGTATGATATGTCTGCTAGGCGCGCACGCATGATAGTAATTCTTGCCTCTTATATCCTCTTGTGAGAAGTTTTGAGGTAAAGAAATCAAGTTTGTACTCATATTCATCCTCTAAAATGGAGTTCCAAATAATCATATCTTATTGCCTCACCTTTGATTATGTCACGTAAACATGAATTTGGGTGAAACGAATCTCTAGAAAGATATTAAAACGTGTCACAGGATTTGCTGAAACAGTTTATATCTAGAACCTGCAAATTATGAAATCTTACATCATTGTATAGAGTTAAGTCTAGAAGATTGATTTCTGTTTTGACCACTCATGCGTGAATTTCTAAGTCGCATGAATAGAGTTTATGCGACTGATAAAATTAGATAACTCGTTTTCATCTCCTAACCGAAACATAAGAATGTCGTCACGACAACGGAACCATTTGAAGATTGTATCACTAAGGTAAATACATTTCTTTTCCAATAAATGGAACATTATATCGCATACTTCTGCTGGGGAGCATTTTGCCCCATAGCTACGCCTGTCGTTTGCAAATAAAATTGTTCATTAAATGAGAAACAGTTTGTATGTAAAATCCATTTTAATAATGCTTCCATATGACGCATTGGTGGTATTTTAGGAAAGTACATACCTGGGTTTATATCCGAAAAACCTTAATAACTTCATTTTCGACTTCATTATGCAGAACATAGGTGAACATTCCAATACAGTCTATTGTAACCAAAAAACAATGTTTTGGGAGAATTGCTCTATTTTTCTTATCGCATCTTTTGTGTCTCTCAAGTACGTGTTTTGTTTTTGTACGAGAGGGACGGCAAAGAAATCGATAAATTCACCAATATTGGACCTTTATATCATCGGCTAAACGTTGAGAAAACATCTTCCCGTCATGTATATATTATCTCAAGACCAGTATCTATATCTATATACATTAACACTTTCCACGCGGCAGGCAGCTGCAGACGACATTCCATAATTTCACAAAATGTTTCAGAAATGTCAAAATTATGGAATTTCATTACCACATTTGGAATCATCGTGAGAAATGCACTGAAATAAGTACAAACATTCCCTGTATTTGGTCAGTAATCCTTGAGATAGACTTTAAAAATTGGCAAAGGTTTCAGAAAAATCTGTTTTGTATATGGTAAAACTAATAGCGGAAATTAGGGCCGCGTTAGCTCGGTTTAAGAACCGCGACTGGTTTCACACACGAACTGCATCACTCATAAACTAAATCAGTTTAGGTAACTTATCCACGTGCATCTGCAGTCAACGTGACATCATGGCGGACGAATGGGTTAAATATCAATTGGCAAGTTGGAACCTATCATCAGAGCTGACAGCGATATTTGAAGGTAAGATTATAATATACGTTTTGCAATTACACAAATCAACTGCCAGATAGGCCTAAATGATGTTTTCTGAGCGATTTTCGCCGGGGATTTTCGGTAAATTGTTGGATGGATGGTCATGACTCGCCGGATGCATCATGATATTGATAAGCTTATAATGCATGCGATACTCAAACATCATTTAGGCCTACCTGGCAGTTGATTTGTGTAATTGCCAAACGTATATTATAATCTTACCTTCAAATATCGCTGTCAGCTCTGATGATATAGGTTCCAACTTGCCAATAACCCTGGACTACTAGGTTGATTCCATAAACAATAACAGTATAAAGCCTATGCAGTTACTGGTTAATAACTGTTGATTCCATAAACAACAGTATAAAGCGTTATACTAAATCCTATACAGTTATTGGTTAAACGTGTTAAGCAACCAAGTTAGTTTTAACTAACTTGGTTGCTTAAACTTTTAGTTGGTTAGAGCGTTTTAAACATTAATTGGTTAAAAAGTTTAAAACAATAATTGATTAAGAGTTAAACTGACCGAAAATTAACGGTCGTTAACCAATAATTAGAAGGGAGGAATAACGAAACTACCAGAGTTTAAGGTTGTTTAACCCATTTCGATCTCGCCAAGATAAGAGTGTCAAGAGATATTTGTAACTTAGAATGATTGTATTACAAAGTACAGCGTGATTCCACATGATCGAATCACATCTACTAATGCTTACATATTAAGTACAAGCTATTCAGAATATCAAATTTGTTGTATTCTTATGTTTAATATGAAATACCACAAGGGCACGAACAAGTGATTACAACTATTAGATTTGCTCACATATTAACGTGTCACACTACCATGCTTGCTATATATTACAATTACATTACATTGGATGATGAGGGTGGGGGTAGGAGGGGGAGTAGTACCTAAGTGGACTAGAAGACAGACTATGGAGGAGAACAGTGTATACTCATGAAAAATATGATAATATCATTATGTGTAAAGATTAAAGCATTATATACATAATACAGAATGTCAACAACAATATGCAGCATATAATGTATAGTACAGGTATAGTTTGATTATAATAACATAGGCAAATGAAAGTTTGTAGATCTCAACAATGACTAACTACATACACATACATGTATCAATGACCACGAGTACGGTATGCTCAGTACGATGGATAAATGGTCAATCCAAACAATATATTCAGGTTACATAGGCTAGATAAACTAAACTATTTATACAAAGGTACATGCCTGAGGCACGGATTATAAGAATTAATCAAGCGGGATCATATAATGCAATATTTTTATTTTTATTTATTTAAAACAGCACGTTATCTTAGAGTTTTGTCTTCATGGCGCATTATTTGATACAGGGTGTCTCAAAAAAAACCGTGCACGTGTTTACCCAACTTATTGACCATGAACTTCTAGAATTTGGTGTAACAATTTTATACAATTTGATGGACTAAACGCTTAGCTTTCATATGCCGTTCATTTCATCTAATTTGGTTTTGTCAATCCTGAGATATGATCAATTAACTAAAGCTACCTAAAATCGACTTTGTGCCACTTTTACAGAAGAATGCTTAAGACATAAGCATTAAAACTCTCGTCCTCCTAAGGGAGGGTGGTCGCTGATTGCGCTAAAACAGTGACCTAGTGCGTACAGTTGATCGCTTTTACATTCCCTGCGCTCATTTTGACGAAAACAAATTGAGGGTGCCACCTTACCCGGGGGTAGGGTAAGCCATCAAAGCCTCCGATAGTAGGGGGGTGTGGTTGCCAACTTACAATTTTTTTAATCGCCATTTTGAAAAGTATTTGAATTGTATGGTCCTGAATATTATAGCATAGGCCTATGTTAGAAACACCATTTCCCTCACTTATAAGCAAAAAACCGGGTGAAATTCCGATATTTGCAATTTTTTTAGAGAATATTTCTATTTTGGCCTATATTTCACTGTCCAGCGAATACGGCGGGATTTTGAGGTCGGCCATGTTTGGTGACGGGAGTCATTATGACGTCATGCGTGGGATTGTTGTACTTGTTTTGGTATGTATGGATAGAAGAAACCTCTAGCTATACTATGGTACCCAAATAAGCATACTCTGCATTTCGGATTGGATGTTTAGGGGGTGGTAACAACCCACCCCCACACCACCTCCTTTCCGGAGTAACCCTTTCTATTCATTGCAAACTGGAAAGTGGCACAAAGTCGATTTTAGGTAGCTTTAGTTAATTGGTCATATCTCAAGATTGAGAAAACCAAATCAGATGAAATAAACGGCATATGAAAGTCTATAGTCTATCAATATGTGTACAATTGTTACTCCAAATGTTAGAAGTTCATGGTAAATAAGTTGGGTAAACATGTGCACGGTTTTTTTTGAGACACCCTGTATATGAATATATTTATTTTCCATAATTACATATTTTATTTTAATGCTAAGAACATAACATGTCATTGTGTCATTAATTGCTATCTTCTGAAGATAGTAACGTTTGCATGAACTATAACAATGGCAAGGCCTATTATACACCTATAGTCGCACACGTTTAACATACAGAGACAGCGTTAGTGATTCTTGAAGGAAAGGGTTCAATAAATCCAACCATTATCATGAAAATGACCATTTTGGAGAAAATAATAAAAACACGTTTTTTTACCCATTTTAGGTTCGGGCAAGATAACTCGAGATAATGCATCTCCCATTGGCCAAGTTCCAGCTTTGTCTACGTTTTTGTGGGCTTGAAACTCATACTATTTTCAGGTAATTTGACCACACACAAGCAACTGGCATCATTATAGTAAAGCTCATTTTAAAAGCTAAAATGGTTATAAAATTGTGTCCATGGGAGCAGTGGCGTAGATAGGTTATTCACATTGTGGGGGGGGGGGGGAGGGGGGGGGAGGGGGGCGGCAAGAAATGAAAATGAACCAACACGATTTTTATGAGTTAAGTAATGCGCGCGTAGGCGCGACATTTTCCACCTATTTTTGGCACGATTGAGGTACATTTTGGCTCTAAACAAGCTTGTAGCGCGCGAACAATTTTCATCTGTGTACTTTTGACCATTATAACTGCATGATTCCTGTGCTCAAATGAACGGGCAGTGCCAATCTCAACCAACACGACGTCAATATTGGGGGGGGGGGGGGTTGACAAGGTTACAATATCTCCATGTTAACTCTGTACTGTCAGTCCCCAAGTGACGGGTGTGTGACCTGTTCGTGTGTGGCAAAGTCTGACAACGTAGTAGGCCAGCTTTAAGTTGTAACATACTTAAATTCTAAAACCTTTTAATCTTCTTACTCGTTAACATCGTCCTGACTTTTTATATATAGTATTATTAACAGGATTTGATAATTTCCATTCATGTTATATTGATAAATAAAGCTTATGACATAACCACATGTGTTACCTATATCACACTCTGATATCTGTTTTCTTTAAATTTATATGACCGCCCCTTTCCTTTTTTTAAAGGCATTTTTATTACACTGTAGCTCTCTACATGCTCAATGCAACTCTTCATTCATGAACACATAAAAGAGTTGTTCTTTTGAGCACGTAATTGTGGTGAATTTGGCACATTTTGAATGAGACCTCCCTACATTACCAAGCAAGGGGCTAAGCACTGAGATATGCGATTACTACAAATGAGGTATCGTTGGATAGGGGAACACATTGGCTTGACATTGATATGAAACACAATATGAATATATCACAAAATATTTGAAAAATTGGCGATTGAAATCCAATTTCTGAACTTGTTTGAGCAGTTTATTATCTCAGTCTATGTATACGCGTAGTAGTTCCACTTTTCAAATAAAATAAGCCAGCTATGGTGCCTAAGACTTTTGGCTTAATAATGATCCTATATCAGCCAACAAGTCTTGATCCGATTCATCTTTCTCTTTTAGGATCTTTTGAGAACTTGATTGGGAAAATAGCGACTGTGGTACAAACGAGGTTCCGGGCTGATTTGTCACGGATGCCGATTCTTCTTTCGACCTGAAATGTATTTAGAATAGACAATGTTTATTCCTGTGTTATCTGCTTCTCAAAGTCAAAACTCGCGTGTTTTGAACTATTTCGAACTATCTCATACCCCGCTATCTAATTTGTTTCTGTAGTTAAAAGTGTGCAATTAGAATATCATAGCTAGTGCACGATTCCCATTATGCTCGCTGGGCGCTAGACATACTGTACGTACGCACCTGGTTCAACAAACCACTTTGTTTAGGCTATGTCATTTTGAGTAACATTCAATTTTATTTGGACCAAACAGGCTAGATAGGCATTTAGATGAATCTTTTAGGCATAATTTGATAACAAATGCGGCCCCTAACAACAAAGATAAACCATGATTAGCACCATTTAAAGACAATTAGTCACTTTTCAGAAGTCACATTTTCAATACACATAATTACGCGGGAAGAAAAGACCACATGTTACCTGTTCATAATCAAATAGCCCTCTCGCTTAGGCACAACCAAAAACGCAGTTGCACTGTGATCATTATCCATTTCATTCCCGGCCATTCAAAGTGCCATGCACAGCATTTTGTCGCGGCTTGCTTGCGTTGATAAAATGTTGACTTTTGAAAAGTGACCAATTTTCTTTAAATGGTGCTAATCTTTGTTGTTAGGGGGCAAATTTAGTATCAAATTATGCCTATCTAGACTGTTTGGTCCAAATAAAATGGAATGTTACTCAAAATGACATAAACAAAGTGGTATACTTTCTTTTGTTGAACCCTTTATTAGTGTATCATGTGTAAACATATTTGTTTTATTCCGTACAAATTCATATCGATTATAATTCCAATCTCTGTCAGCCAACTTCTCATGGCATGGTAAGGAATCATGTTACATGCGAAAGGTTTGAAGCACGGTGGGTAGACTTTTATTTTATTTGAGCTATGCCTACAAGGATGGTTATGATATGATGTTCACATGTTCAGATTACACCCAGTCCATGTACCTTTGGGTGATATACCCGCATCAACTTAGGCCTAAAAAAAGAAGAAGATTTGTTTGCCCAAACAAGAGTTGAAAAAAATGGGTCGGTAGGTCGATTACCCTTCTTTTTTTTCTTTTTTTTGGGCTATGTACACTTTTAGAGAAGAAAAAGACTATACAAGTTGATGTTAATACACTTGAATGTTCTTTAAAACCCTAACCTTCCTACACTCCGATTCACTAAAGCAAAAAACAATGTCCACGCGCATTCTATAGCATATGATTCGATGACGTCATCAACCAAGCTGATATGTGTGTACAAAATCACTGCCCAGGTGAGCGTTACCAGGGTAGCCGAGTGATTAGGGACGCGGCGCGGTGATCAGAGGTTCTGTGGGTCAATTCCAAGGGGTTTCACAGCGATTATTTGGTTTAAAATCATACTTTGTCCCCTTCCCCCAGTTTCCACACCGTATGAACATAGCCTGGCTGGTTAGGGCTAATACATGTATTTTGTTTTTAATAGGGCAGCTGGCAACCTGTAGTACAAACCTTCAGATAGTGGTAGGATCTTGGATTTGCATCTCCTTAGTGTTTTAAAAGGTGGATATGTGGGAATAAGTAAATAACAGGGCAGTGTAGTTGATTAGTAAAATTATTTAAAAAAAAAATTAAATCTAAAAAAAAAAAGAAAAAAAAAAGGCATGGGGTTTTGAGATTTTATGGGTCGGTCGTGTTTGGGCAAACAAACCTCTTTTTTTAGGCCTTACCCATGTGCATCTTCCAACTTTTGCTTGAAATGTGCTGTGTGCCTCTCGGCCCAGGAGGCCGCTTTGTCTTCAGAACTAAAATGATAGAATACCAAAAATGTACAGTTTTAATTGTGGTGTACGTATTTTAAAATAGCCTACTCCCTAGAAACTTTACGTTTCATCAATATTTGTGATGCCCTTTGCGCTGATGAGTGTCAAATTATGCATTTGTTTTGGTATACAAATAACAAAATGTGAACAGTACCCCACTAACAAACATTAACAAGTTTAATGCAGTGAGTGTTAGAAATCAAACCGGAAACTCTGTACAAAGAGCTATAATGGGCCAATCAATTGGTTCACTGCAACTCAAAAAACATGCATAATTATACAAGAAAACCAAATGGGTAAAAAATGCCAATGAAAGTGACTTAAGAATAAGATAAAAGCCCAGATATAATAGAGAACAGCATCAAAATCAGTGTAAAATACATAAGCTTTCCCAGAATAGTCATGATAAAATTACTATGCAATGTTGTGATTATTTGTGTTGGTAACAGTAAAAGAATGCCGCTATTGATTCAAATGTTGGTTGCCTTCATATAGTGGCAAGAAATATTTTAAATGACTTACCTAGGTTCGCCCGGCAATGTTGTCAAGAGTAATGTACGCTTAGGAGTTCCTCTGTAAATGTAATAACGAATTTAAAATAACAATAACACTCCAATATTGATAATAATAATATGAATAATAATGACGCTAATATGAGATAAGGACAATATTAACATTAGTAAAATGCCCTATGTGCTGATGAGTGTCAAATTATTATTTTGTTTGGGCATACAAAGAACAAAATATAGAAAATACCCCAACAGACATTAACCAGTGAATGAATCAAACCGGTAACTCTGTACAACGAGCTCTAATAGTACAATCAATTGGTTCACTGCAAGTCAGAAAACATACATAATACAAGTACCAAAAATGGGTCAAATAGGCAAATGAAAGTGACTTAAGAATAAGATAAAAGCCCTGATATAATAGAGAGCAACACCAAATAAGGGTACAAATACATATCTGGAGATCATGAAATAAGAGAACCAAAAAGGTACAAGGGGCAGCCTATCGTCACCTGTCGGGATACCCACATGACTTTCCACCTGGGGTTGACGATCATGAGTGTCGCAGCTCTATTAATAATATTGTATGTACGGATCATAATAGTAATATGGCTTTAATCCGTAATAATAAGAGCGATTACAAATCATGTCATGGCAAGTTCACCCCTCGCTAGTCTAGTGGTTGGGTCACATGCTTAACAATGCAAGTCCATGGTTCATTCCTACTAGGACCACTTTTTCAACTGATGTATTTCTTTTTGTAAAAGTTGGGTTAGAACGTAGACAGTAACCGTGGAAATATTCCAAGTCCACAAAGTGTCATTGAATTCTGTTATTAACTTGAATGATCAGTAATCAAAATGTCTAAATTTGTGTGACAGTAGATTCCAACTTATTATGTTATATCCCATACGGAAATCACACCGCATTTAAGTAAGTGTCTATAATATTGTTACTGCATATGTGTCATTCTCTTTTCAGTAAAATAATTAAATTATCCGCGTACTTGTGGTATTTCATAACTTAGAACTACAACAAATTTGATAATAGGACTTACCTAGGTCCGTCCGTCAATGCCTTCGTGGGTGATGCATGCTCAGAAGTGGCAGCTCTGTAATCATGGTAATTATAATAACGAATATAAAATAATAATAACAACACTATGAACAGGTCATTGTAGACTAAATCAATTCTAATTTTTTTCCGCCTACCAAATTTTGATGACTGGTGAGTGTAAAACGAAAAACAAATATTTGACACGGACTAGAGCAATACTCAATATTTTGTTCCATTTCAAAAATGCAGTAACTTTCCAAAAGTCATAATATCAGTACTATAAAATGTTGCGATTCTTTTTGTTGATAAGAGTAAAAGAATGCCGCTATTGATTCAAGTGTTGGTTACCTTCATATTTTGGTAAGAAATATGATATAGGACTTACCTAGGTTCGTCCGTCAATGCCTTAAAGGGTGATGTATGCTTAGGAGGGGCAACTCTGTAATTATAATAACGAATATAAAATAATATTAACAACACTAATATTAACAAGCCATATTTTCATTGTAGACGAAATAAATTCTACTCTTTTTTCGCCTGAGATCCTGCGACGTTGGCGCTTCTATGACATGTGCCATGCATAGATTTAAAAAAATGGCTTTAAAGGATTTAAAGTTTAACATGTATATTTATCGAAATGGCAAAAATATGTTAATTTTCTCTAGTAGGAACGAAATTCTGAGTGAAATGTTATTTTAAAAATGACAACAAATTAAACAATGTAAGATTATTTTTTATTTTTTAAATCTGCGCTCTTCCCCCCCCCCCTCCCTCCGTACGTTTAATTGATCTAAAATGCAATTAAAAAGTCATCTCCAAGAATAACAGTAATAATAATGACACTAATGTGAGATAAGGACATCATTAAACACTAACAAAATATTCTTACCCATACTTCGTTGATGTTGATGATTTAGTGCCAAGCCAAGGGAATTGCTCAACCGTGTGTTTTCTTCTATCCCCATAATCGTAAGTTACTTCTTGCCCTTGACTAATTTGTTTCGTTGCACGGAAGACGATATGGGGCCTTTCACCATGTACTTCCTTCGACGGTTTTGCGTTTGGCGAACTACTGTGCGCGATTAACCTCCCAAGTGTGCTTGATTCTTCTGTTGCATCGATGCTATGGGGAAATAATAAAAAATATTTGTGACGTTAAGGCGAAAGTCGAAGTGATTATGATTGATATATCATAATAAAAGCTTATGGAATAACAGCAACTACGAAAGGAGCTAACCCTGAAACACCGATGGCATCTTTTTCAAAGAAAACAATTTTGCGGCCAAAAAGCGAGGGGAGAAAGGGCCCCACGACCACCGGGCTCGAACCATACTAATCTCAGTATACTTCGCCAAGTATATACCATGAGGCCATTATTTCGTCAAAAACTGCCAAACCGGGTGGCACAAGCACACTGCCTCGTAGCAATTTGTAATACTCAAGAGTGTTGGGTTAATATGAATCTGATGTCCAACAATCAATTTGCATTCGAATGTTTCTTACAGAATGTTCAATCAAAACTGTGTCTTCTGGAGATTTTCATTTGGGCACATGGGTAAGACCATTCCTCTCTTTTGAGATAGTGTATTTAATGAGTATTTAATGAGTCTATGAGTATACTAATCGATATAATATAAAGACATACCATAGATTAGCGCCTCTATTCTCAAAGAAAAACAGGAAATTTCCATTGTGTTGGTCGCTGTATTGTTTTTCTCGTCTAACCGCCTCTGTGTTTGATAAAAGAGAAATAATGGTAGTTGTTACATGTTGATACAAACCAACGTAGATATTAGTTGCTAGTAGTGTAATTTCGAAAGGTAATTCAATTATTCATAATAATTTGGAAAGGTGCAGGTCGTCGGACAAAAACAGAGGTATATCATCATGCAACATAACGGACCAGATTTAAACGAAGGTATTCCGGTCTGTATATTATACATTTGGCATAATTATAATAAGCTACCGATAATTTGTCAAAAAATAATGTAGTCAGTTCTAATGTAAATGAGGTTATTTTTGTATCAACTTTCTTTCCGAACATCCCCGGATTCTCTGTGTAAAGTTAATAATTAGAATAATAATAAACATGTAAAGCGCATAAAACAAAAAGACACAATATCAAACTACGATAATATTGAGGTATGAATTACCAAATAAAACACTTTTTATTTGGCAGTTCGCTACCTTAGGTTTCTCGCTTACGCGATCGTCAGGCAAACTAAATGTTTTCCTGAGAAAAAATATTTGCATTACGCGCGCGCAAGGCATGCTGCGTATTCAATTCGCATAACACTGCTCGCGCAAAAAACGCAACGCACTGACATCGCTGAACAGATAAAGAAAACTGCGTTTAACGTGTTTAACATAAATTCTTTCTCCCATGTCGGCATTTGGAAACTATCTCGCTTCTCTTATTTATCATATTGTCTTTGTGACCAATTTGTTGTGGTGGAGAATTTCTATTTTCTCGCCGAGGCAGAGGTTACAATGCCCTGATCTCCTTCTTTTTGTGTTGGATTGTCTCACTATCTCCAAGTTTATTGATACATTTGTGGCTCTTCTTCTTTTTAGGCCCCAAACGTATTTTGAGAGTTCTGTCTCGTTTATATACCTTTCATGTTTGAAGGATTTCTTATGGTTTTCACAGATTGTGGTAAAACCTTTCTTTGACACCTTGAGTGGATGCTATGTTAATAGGATTATGGTCTTCTAGAATCTTCTAGATGCGACCTATTTACAAAATAGCTGAGAATACCTTTTTCGTTGAATATCTGTCAAAATAATGTATTAACTTTAAAATCAGTAATATTACCTGCATGTGTTAAGAGTATCCCCTTATACTCGCAGAGGAAATCATTTCTTTCAAACCGCTGCTTTGCCAGTATTATCCGGCCTTTCCTCCGATCTGAGCCAATCTAATTGTTCAAAAACAGAATTTGTTTATATATGCAAACCTTGAAAATGTTTTTCAATCATTGTTTCGTATAGTATGTAAGATGCTCATAGTGTTTTGCACTTTAACAGAAAACATGTGTCAGGATATCAGGAGTTATCGATCGGAATGTTCCAACATCTCCCAATTATTTTGTCCTCATAATTAAGAAGTCAATAGAGCATATAGAACATATCTCTAGAACTATGCATTTAGTGGTCAATGTTACAATTCATTGAACAGATGAAATAAACGATTTTAGCCAGGAATAGTGACTTTGGCACATTTTGATTGCGATCTGCCCTAGATAGTTAAAGTGATCAAAATCGAAAGTTGGGAATCTATATATACTTAATGACAAAACAAAGGAAACAATTCACATGTCCGTGAGTCCGTCTACCATATTTTAAGAACCTACCAATTCCTAGTCTGGGGAAGAATTAATGTAAAGGGAAACAAAATAATAATGTAATACTGTTAGATATATCAGATTTGGATATTATTTATATAAAATAATTGAACACAATGATTAAAACCAATATGGGCATCAAATATGAAATGTGTTTTACAAAGTTGAAGAAATTGAAGTATAGGTGACATGCCTGTTTTGAATATCAGGATATTATTACCTTTTATAGATGTTTTGAATGTACCAATCTTTGAAAAAAATCTATTTGCTATACTGTATGATTAGGTTATGTGATGCAAACATG
Source organism: Ophiura sarsii (assembly GCA_035610835.1). Lineage (NCBI taxonomy): Eukaryota > Metazoa > Echinodermata > Ophiuroidea > Amphilepidida > Ophiuridae > Ophiura > Ophiura sarsii. The sequence continues at coordinate 13,092,349 of CM069456.1, read as the reverse complement.
GATTAATTTCTCAATTTGTGAATGTATGTTATGTAATCAAGCTATGCAAAATATGTAAATGTTGAATGAAAATAAATTTGAAAGAAAGAAATGATATTGTGATTTGTGTTAACAAATCTTTAATATTATACTCTTACGTATCATGAGCATGCACTTATATTGAAATAATTTATATTTATGTATCCCAACTTAAACTTAGGACAAGTTAGCCTGGTTAAGCCGGTTATTGTCATAGTTGTACCTAAGTAAAATTACACGTGCTATATATTGACCAGGCTTTTTCCAAAAGTTGTTAAAACACGGATATACCTTTAGATATGGGTTATTTGCAATTATCAGATTAAAGTACAGGCGTGTTTATTATCCTTTAATTATGACAAAACATTACTATTGCTATGTGCTTATACCTCGAGAACACTATATTCATCCCTCTCCAATAGTTCCTTCGATTGTTGCAGTTTATCCTAGAAACAGAAAAGGAAACATTGATTGTTAGCAATGTTTGCATTCCGCAAAAACAAATGCCAAACTGACGTGAAAATTACATTTTGTATAATTAACACATGCATTATCATCTTTATCACGCAGTTTGAAAGTACAATTATGTTTGTATGTGAGTTGTTCTTTTTTACAAATTGCCTTAATTAGTTACCTTAACCCAAACCTCGAGGCACCTTAGATATTTTCGCGGCCAAAAAGCGAGGGGGAAAAGGGCCCCTACAGGGCCCGAAGCTCGAACCCCGGACCTCTGTGTTCAGAGGCAGACGATCTACCGTTAGGCTACGGGGTCAACATACTTGGCTCAGTATACTTCGCCAAGTATATACCCTGGGGCAATTATTTCATCGAAAAACTGCCGAACCGGATGACGCAAGCACACCGCATCGTAGTAATTCGTAGTACTCAAGAGTGTAAGGGTCAATTTGAATGGACTTCCATAATGAAAAATAATTTTACCTGCTCAATTAGTGGTCGAGGTTGCCTTCTGCTACGCCTTAACCTGAAAGTTATGATAACACGTTGCCATTAATAATGTATAAAAATACAATTCTCTTTTATACATGATTTTAACTATCACATATTAACGTAAATCATATCTGAATACGTCATACTAGCTATCCAAGTAACCGTATCGCCAATTGACGCAACACAATCTACAAATAAAGTACATTCATCGCCAATTCCACGCACATGCATCATTTATTCACAGCTTACCCATCGACCCCAGCTAATGCCTGTTCAGACTGCTCAACCGATACTGCTGAAGATGGAATTTCAGTATCAACCGAGGTAACCGATGTCGCTCTAAACACACACAAAACAAATGTTTATTTTCTTCAATAGAATAACCAATAAACCTAGCATAATACCCCCTCCCCTCATACATGACATACAATCAGTATATAGGCCTTCAAGAAAGAAAGAAATATAATATATAACCACGATTAAGACATACCCTTTCTTCTGTTTTATTTTATGTCCTCGCAAACGTCGTCCAGTCAAACTTCCTGTTGTCATGGTTGTAGTAGAAAACGGACCGCTGAATGCAACAAACAAACACAAATACAAACGTAAACTTACTGTAAACTTGTTGTGATTAACGTAAATCATATCTGAATACGTCATACTAGCTATCCAAGTAACCGTATCGCCAATTGACGCAACACAATCTACAAATAAAGTACATTCATCGCCAATTCCACGCACATGCATCATTTATTCACAGCTTACCCATCGACCCCAGCTAATGCCTGTTCAGACTGCTCAACCGGAACTGCTGAAGATGGAATTTCAGTATCAACCGAGGTAACCGATGTCGCTCTAAACACATACAAAAAGATGTTTATTTTCTTCAATAGAATAACCAATAAACCTCGCATAATACCCCCTCCCCTCATACATGACATACAATCAGTATAGGCCTTCAAGAAAGAAAGAAATATAATATATAACCACGATTAAGACATACCCTTTCTTCTGTTTTATTTTATGTCCTCGCAAACGTCGTCCAGTCAAACTTCCTGTTGTCATGGTTGTAGTAGAAGACGGACCGCTGAATGCAACAAACAAACACAAATACAAACGTAAACTTACTGTAAACTTGTTGTTTATTTTAATTATGGCTCAGGGTAGTTTAATTAGATTTTAGTCTTGAAGTATGCACTTTCTTTAATTGAGCACCGATTACGACATACCTTTGCTTCAGTTTTGGTATGTGTATGCATAAACTTCGTTCAGTCATACTCATGGTACTGGCTGTAGTACTAGTAGTTCTAGTATGCAGTGTTCTTTTTGATTGTTTATCTTCAGGTGACCTGCGAGAACAAAAGAAGAATTGGTTTAACCATAAACCCTACCATATACCATAATATATCCCGTGCACTACCATTATGAAGACACAAACTATGTGTCAACCCGTAAATGATGTGAATGATATGGCTAACTTGAGAATTACTCGTGTTTTAAAAAAAAAAAATGTTTAATAAGTATATGATGTTGATTAATATACAAATATATTGAGTCGTCGTATCCGACACACGCTAAACGTGCCTGTGTCCTATAATAAAGAAGTGAGCTAAACATATTGGAGTTCGTATTATTACTGGTTTACTTGCTGTGTACTTCTCTATTCACGCTACTAGAAGTACGCAACACTGGTGGCAGCGGTGTGATTATAATTGGATCAGTGTATTACCGTTCAACGCAGTGTGTTTATTCACAAATTACAAGATGCCGAATACGAGACAGAGCAGTATTGACGATGCGGCGACCCAGCCACAAATTACCAACGACCAATTTGAAAAGATGAAGGCCGAACTGGACGCGGCTAAAATACAGGCCGCTGCAGCGGAGAAGCAACTGGCTATGGCGGAGGACAGAGAAACAGGGCGAGATGAGGAGCTTCAGCAGATAAGAGACATTGTTCATCAGGCAGAAACCCACCAACGGGTAGCGCAGGACTGCGAAGCAGCGGCAGTCCGGAGAATGGAGCAATCGATAGCGTCGGAAGAAGCAAAGGATGACCAGATGGAGAGATTGCGCAGGGAAATGGATAGAATGGTAACAGAGAATAGCGCCAAGGGTGAACAGATGGACATATTGCACAGAGAAATGGATAAAATGGTACAAGAGAAAAGCGGTAAGGATGACCAAATGGAGCAATTACTTCATGAAATGAATAGATCGGTAGCGGAGCATAAGAATAAGGATAAATACATGGACGGATTGCGGGATGAAATACGACAATACGACGAACGGGTAACAGAGATACAAAGGGAAAATGACTCCCTTCGTCACTCCAATGGGAGTACTCGAACTTTTGCAAGTATGGGAGGCCAGCATAGTGGACATAGTAGAAATGTGCCTCTGCCAAGACAAAGCGAGTATGATGGGACCACTCCCTGGGAGAGCTTTATTAAACCTTTCAAGGGATTAGCAGCGGCATGCGGCTGGGCAGCCGAGGAGATGAGATTCCGCCTAGTTAGCAGCCTTCGTGGGGATGCTGCTGCGTATGCTTTCACGGAGCTGGGTGACGAGGTCCGAACATCCTTCTCTTTATTGGAGCGGGCATTGGAGAGTAGATTTGGGGAACGACTCAAAGCAAATGCATTTTCCAGCATGTTAGAAAACAGAAAAATGAGTCCAAAGGAGTCGCTCACCGATTTCACAGCCGACATCCGGCGATTAGTCACAAAAGGATATCCTACAGCCGACGAAATAACAAGATAAACCATTGCACTGCGAGATTTCTTAAAAGGATTAAATGACCAACAAATGGCGGTTACGGTTGGAATGAAAGACCCAAAAAATCGCTTGAAGAAGCCAGATCTGCAGCTGAAACTTACCTAACACTCAGAGAGGAAATGGGGAAAGGTGCGAGTCACTTGGTGGGGGAGAATTAGGGTTAATGAATATAATGGTCACATGTCTATGACACGATAAATAGGTTAAATACATGGATATTAGATAGTACTGATGTCAAGTAGAAAATAATCAAACATGTTTGATACGTACCACTTGTTTACTACTTCCCGTAATTGTGCATTAACCCTCAGCGTTTGCTCTTTACCTCCTGTGTTAAACTTATAATGTTTAATGTGTGTCGCTAGAGAGTGGTCCATCTTATGCGCAAGTTCTGTTTCATTCATGTGTCTATCTTCGCCAATTGTGGCTACAGATCTCCGTAAATTTCGAGATCCGGATGATTTGGAACTATGTAAGCCACTCTTTGTGTTGTGAACTTTTATCATAGAGGAGGCTCTCGATGAAGATACCGGATTACCACTGCGCGTGAGGAAAACTAAGTTTTCCTTTGTGTTCCCCCACATTACGGCCCTTAAATTATAAAACATTGAGACAGAAATGTGCATCATTAGTTATGGTGACAGGCCAATTAATAGTAACTGTTACAAAAAACCTGTTGACTAATATAGTCAGGATGTATTATTCATCAGAAACAAAAGTTATGATATTCATAATAATAATAATAATGATGAGTTCGATTAATAAACTTCAGGCCGGAAGTCATGCCTTCAAACATGTTCGAATTTTAGAAATCTAGCCACCATTTAATAATTTCAAAATAACACTATCTTCAGAAAAAACCCTAAAAGTGCCATTCAATACATTGTATGAGAAGGTGACGCAGTCTCATGCAAATTCAATATCTAGGATTATTCCGATAGAGACCCTATGTGTGTTTGTGGTCATGATATTGAAAATGCAATAAACAGGGTAGTTCTTATACGTACCTTATCTTGGTTATAAAGATACGTAATAGCTCGTATAGCTCTATACTAATCCCGATATTCGCGAGACTGCCTTGGCTGAAAAAATATAAACAAATAATTGACTTAGTGGTGTATTTTAGCATACACAGAGCAGATGACAGCAAATCCGTATGAGATATCACCATTATACGATGATATTACAACACTATCACACTTGCTGGTATCCATCTATCGTTTGGAACATTGTTTGCGATATTAAAGAGAGAGTGGATGATGTAAAACGGTTAGTCGCAAAACCACACTTTAAATATCGGGGAAATCATTGTATGAATATTAGGCTAATAATAAATAATAGTAACTTGAAACAAAATTTTATCATGAGTTTAAGGAATTGAAGTACCCCTAGTAAAGATGCATGTAAAACAAAGCTACGTGTTGTTGCTCTTGTGAAAAAAACATAGATAAAGACAACATATTGTGTATTCAGCATGTGTTACATGGAGACTAAGTGTAGTAGTGTTATTAATGTTTCTTGTGATGGACTGATGGACAGTGCACATACATACTAGATACATACCCTGCTGTTTTGAAGTGCTCTGTATTGATCTGATATTCTTCAATACCGCTTGACGTCACAAGTTCCGCGTCATTAAAGTCTGTGAGGGTGAGGCCAGAAATGGTCGACGCGCGCTGTGCATTCTCGATAGTCAGTCTTGTAAGAAGCAGATTTCTGGCCGCAACCGCGATCGGCCAGGTCGGTATTTTACTTCCCGCTGTCAGTGGCATAATGTGATAGAAATAACGAAAAGAAAAAAAAGAACATTGAATTAAAAAGAACATTGAAACATTCATGCATGACAGAAACATACATTTTATCCCCGGGGGATATTGTGATCATGTCATGTGTGTTGGGTGTATGTATGTTCATCATCGGCCGAGTGCACCAAACTAGCGTAACTTGATAGGGAGGTAATTTAAGCTACCTCCCTATGTAATTATGCTCTAACTGTAGCGTAACTTACTAATGATGTAATTCTTAGAGCAAAACTGGCGAGTAACACCAGCATAGTAACTAGCGAGTAAATATCCACATTAATCAGCATCGTCCCCTTACAAAATTAATTGTCGCATGCGTTAAATGTGTGTACATGTATCAAACAGCAATCATATTGACACGAGTGGTGTTCCGTAGAATTATAAAAATGTGCCGTCAGTCGCTACGTCAAGCGTTGATTTAAATAACATGAATAATGCAACTCACACCACGTCCAGTAGAGCAATGAAATTTGTGAATATGACGCCATTTTTTTGTGTGTTTGAAAATGTCATGCGAGAGTAACATACTAAATGGTATAAAATGGCAAAAATGTCACAATCAAAATCCGTTCGTTTTAAATAAATGGATCAATGGTTAAATGATAAAAAAAATATCACAATTCTAGCGTCAAATCTCTCTGTAGCGTGCTACTGTAATCCTGGCTTTTGTAAATGTAAATCACGGGTTCGATTCCCGTAATTCCCATTTATTTTCTCTATTTTATTCTTCTTCAAAAAATGATTTTAATGACTTTAGTGACTATAATGAAATCATTTATGTCAATTTTTTATGAACTACAGTATGGTATTGACATTAATCAATCGAGTTATTAAATGTGTAGGCCTATGTATTTTTATTTTGTACATCTTTTATTTACTTTATTTATATTATTCATTCAATAGGCATATCTATTTATGGATTTGTTTATTTATTTGATTTCATTTTATTTAATTAATTAATTAAATAATTATTGGTTGATTTGATTGATTGATTGGATGCTTGATTGTTTGAACTAATTTTTACAAATGCATGAGTGTGGATAGTTTTAAAATATTTTATAATAAATTGGTCTTAAATGTATCATTGAGTATAATTATATATTATACACAAGTTCATAATAATTAATATATTGCATGATAACATTCTCCCACTGATCATCATATCTATGTAATCATCCATCGGGCAAATAAGAAATTGTCGTTTAGTTACAGCATAAACTGTTATGCTCCAACTTACTCTTGGGTCCGGTGAGGTGTAAGGTTTAGCGTAAATTACCCGCCAGTTACTATCCTAGCTTACCCCGGTGTGGTGCTCTCAAAATGTTGGGTTACGCCTCAGTTACTAGCGAGGTAGCGCTATTCTTCAGCTACCCGCCGCCATTGGTGCACTCGGCCGTATGTGTTCCCTTTGGGTTAGCCTTTTTGGTTAGGTTCGGCCTATTCACTCAGTGTTCTCATATGACAAGTCAGCGGGTTTCAATCTCAACCATAGGCTATTTGTTAACAATAATCTTGGGTCAAGGGGTGGGGGGGGGGGGGGGGGGCGGTAAACAAATTGAACTCTAATGACCCCTACACGACCTTTGACCCCATTTTGCCAACATTTTAATCTGCACTTACTGCTGCTGTTTTGGGCTCTCATGTAAAGTCAGACCGCGAGTCCCTGTAATGGCTAAGTGCATTACACAATAAACATGCAAGATTATCAGGATATACTCACCCCCAATCTCCATTATGTTGTCTTTCACCTGACGATAATGATCTGAAGACGGTCCGACCTGTACTAAGTCCTTTTTCTGCAGCAAATTCTTCCCGAAGAACCTGAGGTTGCTGCTATCTTGTTGTTGTTTATCTTTGTTATAGGATGCCCGCCACTTCTCAAGTCTGTTTTTTATTTGGACCAGATCGTCCGGCGAGGGCATATTATCTGACCCGCATTGGATTGAAGAGTACCTGTCAATCAGGTACTCGACAAACCTACGGACCGTTAATATGGCCTTTTGTTTCGATTTGGCTTTCATAGGTGCATAGGATGTTTCAAGCCACTTTTCCTTAATGTTGTCCGCATTAAGGAAAGTTACCAGGTCTCCCCCGACTAGCCGACTAACATTTCTTAGTCTGTTGATACATTCAGCTCCAACAGGCTTTTTGCCCCCATCGATGCTCTCCGACCACGCCACAAATTTAGTGATCTCGTTATCTGAAATAATTGACACAGAACATAGTATGCGAGCGAGATTAAGAGTATATGTATACATGTACATATTATATGAAATCATACAAACATGATAGTTAGGCCTGCTGGTTTGTAATGGCTATCTATAGCACATGAAACTAATATTGATGTGCAAGCGTATGTCCGTATATGTATTGAATGTAAATATAAATAAATCCAGTTTGCCATTAGCGAAACATTGATTAATTAATTATTGTAAATACCATTCCAATGAATACGTAAAACATACCGAATTCTTTGTTTACTGCGATGTTCCTTAATCCAGCCACCAAGCGTCTCTGAATCTTATTATCTGGCATATGAATTGTGGATAAAGTACTGTTATTTATACATGTAACATATAAGATAAGAATACGATTACGTAACCGTAGGATGGCAATCATGTAACTTTATATCCACTATTGTTAAGATAGTTAGGGGTAGAATAGTTGAATTATATTGTAATGGTTATGTGTTGCTCTAATTTAAAACCCCGGGTTTAAAACCATCAGTCAGTTAAAATAAGTGTCATAATTAGGGGTAGAGTGAATTGGGTTTCTGCTGAGAAGAGACTGACGCTGCAGTTGGAATTCCCATTATTTCATCACATAATAAAGCTTACATATTGAGTACCTTTTGAGTGATCGTAACTTCAGAAATAAACATCCAAATGTAATGACGTTTCGGTCCTACCAATATATCTACATCCAATGTATTACAAACAATTGATTTACATTATGCGCAATTGAGATTAATATGTAGGCCTATGTTTAATTTCATTTTCTTCTCAATATTAGTTACAAAACAGAAGGACTGTATGTCATTACATACAGTAATAAGATATGATCATTCAACACGGTCGGCTGTATTTATCTGTAAGAGATTTAGTACTTACACTCAGCTTGGTCGTATGTTGATGGTCCTGAGACACCGGACGTGTGCGTTCCTGAGACACCCGGCGTGTGCTCTGACATCTTCACATGAATAACGAAATAATATATTTGAAACATTATTGATCATGTTGATTGTAACGAACCGCGTAACGAACACACTGGTACGACGCCTACTTGTAACACATTATATTGTTGTAAATGTAATCTTAGCGTGTAAATCGAGTTTTGCACTTTAGGGCCTATAGGGATTGATATAATTATGCTTTTAGTACCACACGCCAATGGAAAAGTATAATTTATTTAAGTTTTAGTGTGAATTATTTATAACAGCGCCATGAAGAAAAAAAACATTGACGCTAGTGAGTAAAACGAGTATAACAAAACATCCGTATGAAATTAAAGTAAATTGGTAAATAGTACGAAAGTATAGTATGCTTATCCCGCTAAACATTATCAAAGCATCAGCCAAAAAGTATAATATTTACCTCGCTTGGATCTCTTTTGTCATCGCTGCTAGTGCTACGCCGTTTTTCCTGTCCTTTGATTCCAAGCTCTCTCCGTTCCCTTTCTAGTTTAATTCACGACCATTATTAAAAGATAAATAAAACAATAAACGTAATAATATATCGAAAAAGAAAACCAATAAGCCTATCTCAGTAGGCTATACAAGTCCTCCAAATCAGTCCTTATACTATATGTTCATTGAAACATAAGAAACAGCGCAAAGAGAGGGCTTACAATTTAAGGTGAAACCTTTAACCCACATTTAAGAGTAGACGTTCTGATTGCTGGCCCGATTTTCAACTTGATGTTTTCTATTTTACCTGAAAGGTCATCCTTAAAATTGTCACATTCCAAAGTTTGAGTTGCATAATTCCAACGGTTCTAATTTTAGAAGCACAAGGTCACAACAAGTTTTCCCATTGAGTAAGTACACAAACTGGCTGGTGGTTAACCACCTTTGGCAGTAATTCACTACATTTTAGCCTATAATTTCTAAAATGGAACATTTCTGGCCCCTAAGATTTTACAGACATAATGAGAAAAAGAGGGATTCTTCTGATATCAAAATATTATAATGTGAAGAAAGAAATAATTGCCCAATACAAATTCCCTCTAAAAGGGATAACTCATGCCCAAGATGATTCCATTTATAAAGATAGAAAACAAAATAAATGGAAGGCCCCGATTTTAATCTTTTCATTTTTTTAAAGATGAAATTGCTCTTCAGGTTGGTCAAAGTTGGAGGATAAATACCTATAACTTATTTTCACGGTGTCATTACTCGGTGCGAAAAAAGGTTATAGGCCTAAAGGATGCATTGGCCTACATTATATCGGCTTGATTCCAGATTAATCCAATTCCGACCCTGCTTTGGATGTTTAATTCCATGTCAACAATTAAGACAACGCTATTTAAGGTTAACGTGTATCCCTGACATGCCTGGTCAAAGACAAGTCAAAAGAAGTTTTAATTGCAATCAAAACTACATACTATCAGCTATTCCAAAATTGAAATAAAACAAAAAACCTCTTTTTATTATGCCAAGCACACAAAATTGTCATTACTGATAATTGATGTTCTTATTGCTCTTTCAAACCTCATTTCAAGATGTGAGTAAATTTTCAACTTTTGTTTTGCGCGAAACATTTTTTGCATTGAAAGTATTGAACCAAAATAATAACAACCCATGATGTGCCCTTATCTTCCTTATCAGATCTCCTCCCTGTGCGAAAACCAAACTAATACCCCATGCTTAAAAGCATGAGTGAAAAAGTGATCGGAACAGCGCCTACCTTTTTTTGAGCCTCGTCTCCTCATGTCATATATCGCGGGCATTTTTTTTTTGTGGCCATCCATGTGGCCACGCAGATATCGCGTTCTGAAGCCGCACTCTGGGCAAGTCTTCGAGGCACCTCGGGGTTGCCCATCCGTCGTCTTGTCACACCGCTGCCGGCGCGTAGGCTTAGTCAGATCACCATCATTCTTGGTGAGATCCACCAGGCTCTCTATCTCTTCCTTCCCTGTCGTATAGTGTTGAGTTCTCAAATGTCGCCTTAAGTTCGTTTGTGTTTTGTTACATTTTGGACACATCAAGACGACCCTCTTGGCATTTTTACCTGGATAATAATAATTTAATAATACAAATATTATTTATTTGGGATTTTCACCTTTAAAATGACTTCCAAAAAACTTTCATTCGCTACTTTAAATCATATCAGCTATGGTGATGTTTAAACATAGAACATGATTGCATTATTACGTATTTGGGTATCAAATTAACCATACTTGGTCGCGACCACTTGTTTCATGATAAATAAAATAAAATAAAATAAATCATTAAAGGTCACCTCGTTCCTTTTTAAACATACAGCAGGAAACTCAAACTCGATTGCAAAGGGCCTTAGGCTAGCTTTAACCATGGACTTATCAGAATAAAACCGAAAGCCGAAAGTGTTAAGCAATGATTTAAACTATTAGCTAAATAGCGGGAAGCGGTCATGGTGGGGATTCTAACGAAAATTGAACAGCGCGCGGCGACTATTTGAATCTAAACAAGTTGGACATTGGCGCAGTCTGTAGTTGTTCTATATACGTATGTTTACATGCAAGCGGTATTGTGTGCGACTCTACAAACGATCTCTTAACCCAATGTGAACGGCGCGCTCAATCAACCATCCTTCATTTTGATTGAACGAATTTTCTATCGTGTGATATAAGTGATGTATTAGTTATTAGCTAAGGTTTAGCTGGACCATGGACTTATTCTGATAAGTCCATGGCTGGACCAACAATCGCCGTCAGCGGTTCTTTTCCTCACCATGACTGCTTTCCTTTAAGACTTTTGGCTGATCTAATAAATATGGTAAAGTGTGTCAAAGTTCAGCAAAAGCATCCTGAAAAGAACGGCGACCATTATGATGTACAGGGTGAACAAACACGTGCAAGAAGATTTTGTAAGCCCGAGCGGAGATCGCGTGGGCTTGAATTGTTGAATGATATCTTGCAGATACAGAGGTGCTAGGCGTCGAGAGCATTTTTAAGTTAATAGAAGAATCTTGTACATAATGCGTGATTTGTTAGAATAATCGTGCAAGTAGAACGTACCTTTCGTCTTATCAGTGGTTTTTAAATCTGTCTGCGAAGAAACTGATTGTGCGTCTTTTCCCTTCATACGTTTCATCGAACTCCGTTTCTTGAATAAACAAAGCAAATCAATTATTGTAACGTGATAGGCCTATCATGAAGAAAAATGAAACACAAATATTCGTACGACAAAGAATAGTTATAAACGCATGTAATGGCTTATAATAATCTTCATTTATTAAGAACAACGCAGAGAGGTAAGGAATTTATGTGGCAAAAAATAAAATAATAACAGAATACCTTTTTTTCGTTACTGTTTCGATCAGTCAGTTCCTTTATCTCTACAAAAACAAATAGTAACAATAAAAATGGATTCAAGCATTAACCTTAAATAAATAAGTTTTAAGCAATGATTTGAACTGTTTTTAAGACATCGAGAGCATTGTTAAGTTTATAGAAGAATCTTGTACACAATGCGTGATGTCAGTACCACATGTTTGTTAAAATAATCTTGTAAGAAGAACGTACCTTTAGTCTTATCAGTGGTTTTCCTATCTGTCTGCATAGAACTTGATCGTGAGTCTTTTCCTCTCATACGTTTCAGCGAACTGAGTTTCTTGAATAAGAAAAGTAAATCAATTATTGTAACCGGATAGGCCTATCCTTAAGAAAAATGAAACACAAATATTCGTACGAAAAATAGTAAGAATGGCGTGTAATGGCTCATAAGAATCTTTATTTATTTATAGTCGTTTAAGAAAACAACGCAGACAGGTAAGGGATGTATGTGGCAAAATATAAATAATAACTAAATACCTCTTTTCCTCGATTCTTCCGCCTTTTCTCTACAAAAACAAACCATTTACAATACAAAAATAAATTAGGTACACATTATGAACATATCAAATCAAAAATTAATAAAAATTCCCTTTAAAAGGGAAAACCCAGTAGCTATCAGGTAAAATCCCTTGCAAAACTATATGCCCAGATTACTGGGCGAAAAGGACTTGAGTATCACATAATTATTGCTTGTTAGAACTGTTTCGTGAGGGTCTGATAGACCCTCACTCAGAAGACCCTCACTCAGAAATAAATGTAATACTGGTGAGCTTGTGTCAAACAAGGTTATTATATACAACAAAAAAACCATCGAAACTTTGACATGTTGTTTTTGAAAACCAGATGTTATTATTAAGAAAAAGTGGGTCATTGGTGTACAATAAGGTTTATCGTAAATAGCAAAAAAGCCATTGATTATCCTTTTCTGATGCATTGTGGGTTTGCAAATGGAGCAAATATTCTCCTTTTGCGAACCCACAATGCATCAGAAAAGGATAATCAATGGTTTTTTTGCTATTTACGATAAACCTTATGGTGGATTGTAGTAAAGTTTCCCCTACTATCGGCCTTTATACTCACCAGATGGTGTGTAGGTGGGATCGACGTCACTATCATTGTCATTGTCACTGTCAGCTAAATCGCCCCTCGTTTGTATTCTCTCTTTTCTTCGTTGTATTTTGGGCAAGCATTTAGTCATAAAATGTTTTGCTTGTCCTTCCTTATTCATCGTGTATTTCATACCGCATTCGTTGCATTCTGCAAACAAGTGAATTCATATGAAAAACAATCAAATATAACATTATTGGTGGTTGGTTAAATAAAACCGACCTTTCATGTACTATAATCCAGGAGGTTGGAGAACATGGAAAAGTGTTTCCCAAATCAATGACACGTCTTGTTATAGTGATACAAATAACAAAAAAATTGAAGGAAAAAACTGACCTTTACTTTTGTCCTCCAGCATTTTGCTTCTAGCTTCACCTACAAAAGCAATGATGACATGAATATTAAAACGTATTAGGCACAAGTGTAATACTACTATATAATAAAGTAGTTCCTGCTTGTCAGCAACAGTTACACAATGATCTACTAGAGTGGTGGCCTTAGATTCCAATATAAACAGAGTGTCTGTAGTTCTCAAACCATGAGCTAGAGCGTACAATATGAAGTATAACATAACACTTACCACGCCCAGTAGTACATGGGCATGCATCTTCTTCTTCTGTTACGAGGCCACACCTGTTGCACAGATATCCATAATCAGTCGTCGTGATAGGAGACATAACCTTGGCGGGACTGTCGGTCTTCACATCTTGGTCATCAACTTGAATTAGGTCTACAAAAGTGAATCAATTAATTAAATAATTGAGTTATAAATATTAAAATAACATGTTTACGTACAAAGTCATGAAAATTGCGTCACAAGTTAATGCACTTATGCACTTGTAATTTGTCCTCTAATAGCATTAATTGATTGCAAAATCTGTGGTATGCAGTCAATGGTCATGGTTGATGCGTTGTAACTCAATGTTTCAATATTAATTGCATATTGAAAGTTAAGGTTTATTTAATCATCAATTTCCTGTGTTAAACTACGGAATCAAACCATGTAATTTGTTCAAAGCATTGAACATTTGATTCATGTATTGACATGATATGCGTTCATTTACGATAATTGTTGTAAATACCAACATTCTCGCGAACATTAACAAAATAACGATTTGCCAACCATGCCAGAGAGGTCCGTAGTGTAACTAAAACAGATGTGTTTGTCGTTTCATAAAAAAACATGAATATGCTATTAGCATTACCTATTTTTTACTGTTTTGATGTTTTACTCATAGCATGCAGAGATCGAGTGTTATTCAACGCATAGTTTTTTGAGTCCTTCACACAGACTATATGGACCTGGATATGTCTACATTTTGAAATAATGAGGTTTTTGATCTGCCCATGAAGCTATCAGAAGCTCGGAGCCCCATTTGATCTGCCAATCAAATATTACTTACTTTCACTGTTGGGAACGACGTGTATATGCAGAATGTCTTTGTCTCCAAACGTGTCTATAATAGACCCCCCGTGAAATCGGTTGATTGAAATGTCTTCACTTGTCAACGTCACACCATCCCATTGCGCTAGATAATCAAATAGAACTCTACACTCGCTTGATTTCTTAAATTCCATTTCCTTATTTGCTTTTTTGTCGTCCCCACTTATAAAGGTGATATGTACATCATCTCTGTAACAATACAATTAACATAATGAATAGTCAGTGGCTCTTAGAATTTGAATTGAGTTATAATTGAGTCATGTTATCGTTGTGTATTGAATATTGTATTCACTTTGCATCGCATTGAAAGGTGAATTGTGTAGTTTTAGTTAATGTCGTTAATCGTGTGCATGGATAAATAGCAGGCATTTTAGATGAATTTAACTTACCCGCTCTTGTCCGAATCCATCATCAGAGAATATTTCCAAAATAGTTGCCTTCCAAATCGTGAATTGTTCAACACCGTATCTCAATGTATATACCTATGAATTGTAAATCATAGTAAGTTTTAATTGGTGGACCTACATCATGCTATCGATTGGTGTTTGGTGTTTGGACGCTTTTGAAACCACTTCATTATTACCTGGTTTCTCATAAGCATGTTGTAGTTTATTTTTCATTTATGATGATCTCTATTTGTATTCTATATACAAATCTGATAGGAACAAAATGAACGGTAAAGACAACGTAGTGCCGTCACATTGATTGCCCCTCAGACATCTTATCAGATACAGGATTGAACATGTAATTGCAATTGTTTAAACGCACGATTACAAATCAAGTTAAAATAAACTCAACAATATGACAATCTATGAAACGTATGCGCGCACTTGTAATAAACAACAATGGCGCAACACATAGCAACATATTAAGTATATAATATATGGCAGCTTTATAGACAGATAACATCACTAAAAGGTCCCGGTATCTGAACAAATATAATATCATAATTTCATTTACATTAGCTACACAAGCAGGGAGGTGTCAAATTTGACACCTCCCTGCTTTAAGTTACATTTAATTTTTGCCCAGCACAATGCACATACACAACCCCATTATAACAGGTGGTAGTTATTAGAGTTTGGGTCTTGCCCACTGGATAATTGTAGTCCAATAGACTTTCATAACGCATAGCATGCTTCATCAATAGGTCAACTAAGGACATAGACCCATGCAAGGACGAAGCGTGCCGCTCAATCCCAATATACACAGATACTAATTTTATTAATAAGCCCCTGCTGTCAGTCACTCGACTCAACTCAACAGTAAACCTCGCCAGCCTTACCGTTGCATGTCCAGATTTTTACATTTTACACCATCTGAGATTCGAATTAGCATATCGCAATAACTACGTGTTCTACCTCATAAAAAGTATATATTTTCTGAACGGAAATCTCACAAGAAATCCAAATATGCTATTGGAATTTAGATAGAACCTTATGGTAACATATTGTGATTAAAAATGTTCAAACAATATCGATATTTTGATTTAAGCTCAATAATATTTGTATACCTATCCCAATCATATATTAGTTCCTCATGCAAATACCCATCAGAACATATGGTTGTCATGGGTAACTTGTTGAAATATACTATATCGAGAAGTAAATGAGCACAAACGTTTAAATTTCATATATATTAGAGTTTACAAGTACATTTGTTGGGGTATGCACCCTATCCTGATTCAAACGGCATTTTTAAATTCCCCTATATAGGCCTAGCTTTCCAATTTTGCTATCATCGGTTGAATACTTTTTTTGTTATAATCATGTAGGTAAAACCGATGAATTAGGGCAAGTTCAATGTGTAGCGAATAAGGAAAAAGCCAAGGACAATGAAATCGATTCATGATTACAATTGTTACATAATAGTTGTCACGTTTGTTAAACAGAATCTTATAGAATATAAAATAATCTATAAAAATGAGAGCACAATCACGTTTGTGGCATACAGGGATGAGGAGTTATTGTAAATTGAACGTAGAATTGGGAACATTTTCTATATTCCCCATAGAGATTGTACAGAGCGCCACCACCCCTGACTTTCACTATATAATCAATCATATCTCAGCCAAACAGTTATAGAAATACACAATGTAGCTCTATAAATAGGCTTTCACATGAACCCTCAACCATAGCTCTACCACATTAGTTGTTGAGTTAGTGAGAGAGATGGATGATTCGTCACCAAAAATGCAACGCCACCACCCTTTTTGGATGGTGAGTTCAAAACACATGGCCATAAATAATACGCGTATTTAAAGTCTTTGAATACACTATCTTCATTCGGCCGAGTGCCAATGTCGCGCGGGTACCTGAAGAATAGCGCTACCTCTTTTGAGAGCACAAAGCCGGGGTAAGCTACAAGGATAGTAACTTTCGAATAATTTACGCTAAATCTAACACCTGACCGGACCCAAGAGTATAGTATAAGTTGAAGCATAACAGTGTATGCTGTAACTAAATAATGATTTCTTGCGGCTCGACGCGATGGACAATTACATACACTCTAAAAACTGTGTTTAGCGAGTAAACACTTTTCTAAACACATTCTTGCCATCACTTTGTATACATGTTTAGAGGCTAAACGTGGCTAAACGTCATGTGTCAAATCACTAAACATTGGTGTTCAATTTCTAAGCACTAACAGTCAATACGCTAAACATACCTTTTCTAAACACATCTTTGCCATCACTTTCTAAACACACTTTTTAGAGTGTAGATATGATGAAAATTATCAATGTATGCATAATTTACAAAATCATAACTTTAAAACTAATTTATTATAAATTATTTTAAATCTATCAACAATGATGCATACAACATTGTAGAAATAATTTCAACCTATTAATCAACCAACAAATCAATCAAATTAATTAATAACATAATTAATTAAATATTTTACATAAAATCAAATAAATAAACGAGTACATTATATAAATTAATGAAGAAACACATACTATGCATATTTATATAAATGAATGAATGAATAATTAAATATTATAAATAAATTAATACATACATTAAAAGTAAATCAAAAACTTGAATAAAATAATAATACATACATGTTTAATAAATCAACTGATATAATAAATAAATACTAAAGTATGTCACCATCATGTTTTTAAAATAATAATAACAAGAAATGTTTTTAAAAATACAACACCTCAGCTTAAACAAACAAAGATTTCTGTTTGTTCGTTCGTTGGGGTGTCGGGGGGTTTGTTCGTTTGTTTGTGTGTTTGTTTATTTGTTTACACGGTCGGTCCGTACAGACACACGCTTGGTCCTGAAGGGACCAGACTCAAGCAAATTGCTCGGGCCAGGCTTAAAAGGCCTATATAAGCATGCTGGTTGAATTATTATTAAAAACAGCCACTCCCAACAAATAAAGTTAACAATTTTGCTGTCAGCCTTCAGACATGAGAAAAGAATAGTCTTGATCCAATCTCAATGGGTATGGTTTTCTCAAATTATTAAGAAATGAAGACACATAGTGATTATTTGATGCAGTGTTAGTTATTCTTTTATTAGCGAAGCTGTAATAAAATATATGAATCTGATAATGTGCACTAGAATTTCTGTTTGAGTAGAGAATCACTGATGCTAATTATTGTCACGGCGGAAAAAAATAAGGGAATCTCTGGAATCAAACCCGTGTTTTCCGTTTATAAAAGACAGGATCACAGTAGCACGCCACAGAGATTGGACGATAGAAGTGACATCATAGTATTTTTAAACCGTTGAACTATTCAATTACAAAAAAACGGCTTTTTATCATGAAGTGCAAAATTTGTATCTGCCTCTCGAGAAAAAAAAGGTTTATAGTGTAATGATAGTCCTTATTTTCCAAAAAATTGTAAAAAACGTTGACATTTTGTCGGACTCGAAATTTCTTCATTTTATCTGTCTCGCATACCTGTTCGATCATGGCTGATTATTTAAATTAACCGTGTTAACATTTGACCAAGGGAGTGACGTAGTTAACTGACGACATATTTTGTAATTTACAGAAAACCAGTAACGTCATTGTTTTTCTCTCTGATATAATATGGTAAACATTTGGCGTATGCAACAAATACTGTTTGAGTGTGACGATGTTAAGGCCAAAAAAAAAAATGTTTGTTTGTCCATAGAGGGTCCGAAAAAGGTAGGGTCGGTAGGTCGGATAATTTTTTTTTTTAAATTTTTTTTTAAATACGGATATTGTATTTGGGAATATAAATTCGGCATGAATGCTGTGAATGAAAGTCGTCCAAACACAAAACACATCACTTTGATAGTATTGAACTCTTTTTCATGAGTTCCAATATTGTAGTACTGGTTGCAACACTGCAAACTCGGTCAAAGAGTATTTTTGTACCGAGTTTGTGTGCGCAGATACCGTGAACATGTTGTCGGTCGCCGCCATTTATTATGATTGAAAATTTGCAGAAAGTGAAACAAAGTATAGTGTTGAAGTTCTAGAAATATATACGTGAAAGTATTACTAAACCTATTTTTTCTCGAACTAACTACCCCAAAAATTGCAAATATGAACCGTAACTAGAGTTTTCATATTTTCTCACACTGCGTTTTTGGTATAAAAATGACATCAATTGCACGCGCGATTAAATGTTCATTTAGTCCTTTTAATAGTCCCCGCGGTTGCCAAGTTCATGCAATAAACATCATGTTACAAGGGACTGCGCATTGGGGATGGTTTTTATAAAGACCAGATTTACGATAGCGTGCGAAATCAGGAATTAAAACGGTCCGTTTGGCCATTTAAATTGCTCAAAAAGTTGTTTTTAAAAAATAATAGAAAATAAAAAAGAATACGGTCGGCACCAAGGTACACGGTCGGTCGGACGTGGACAAACAAACAATTTTTTTCTTCTTGGCCTAATGTATATGTTAGTACGCTAGTTACTATTCAGATCTTATTCGCCAGTTTTGCTCTCAAAATTACATCGCTATTAATTTACGCTGTAGTTAGGGCATAGGTAGGCCTACTAGCGAGGTAGCTTACCTTTCTAGTAAGTTACGCCAATTTGACTCGGTATGACAACTTAGACTATAAAACAACAATTGCAAAGTTACTTACAAATTATAATACTACTACAGTAATACTTACAACAAAATCCACCGAGTGACAAATCTCCGAGTGACAATCCAGACTTCCTAGGCAAACTTGCCTCAAAATTCTTGCCAACTGATGAAATCACGACGAGAGACGAGCATTAATATAGTCAAATTCAGCCCCAGCTCTGAGAGGGTCTTAGTTTCATTCTTTAGCCTATTTATATAATCAACTATTCCAAAGCAAACTTCGCAATTTCATTGGCTATCTAATCACATCGAATATGGTTGAACTTGACCTCGGCCTAGTCAATGTCCTATTAACTAACCAAATACCAGAGCAATTTCCACCTCTCAAGTTAATGAGATGACTATAAACCATCTGTTGGCTTAAATTCACGAAACTTAGTTTCATTATAAATAAATCAAAATTTATGCTGATATCATCAAGGCAACGTTTAGCTATACAGGGTGAATCAAAAAGAATGTTTCCATGAATGTTTCTTTACGAGCTTTCGTTGACACTTTAGTTGGTTTGAAACTATTTATTGCGTTATAAATATACGGACCTATTTCCAAATATAATGTTATTTAAAACTTGTAGGCCTTATATCATGTATATGGAACCATATAAAACCATGCCCGATCGGACATGCATATGCGTCTCATAAATACGGACCTCTTGTACATCAAATACATTATATACATGATAGGCCTATCTTTAAAACTATATTAAAAAGAATCATGTCTTAAATAGACTTTGTGCACCATAGTTAAAACCAATAAAAACAAACATGTTATATTTTATAACTTTTCTTCATGTCTATTCCTATCTTAATATATAGATAGGATATCCACATGATGAAGAATTAAACATAATGCGCTTGATTAAATACACAACCAGTGTTTTGAATGGCAAAATCCAGAAGGAAACTCAAAATGTTCAGTCCATGTGTGTAACAAATCAGCCTAAATTGGGCAATTATTTAAAATCATGCACAGCAAAATGTAGCTGATGAGATTAACGAAAAGATCAAATAAATTTGATCATAGTTAATCGAAACGCGTCCTACAATCATAGCTAATAATGAGTTTCTTAAAACTTAAAGAAACTCGTGTGTCCCTCACATTGGTTGAGTGGAATTTAATTAAAAACCACATAAGGTTTCCACGCGTATGTTTTGCAAAAAGCAAAAATAATAGCAAGTTTTGCACCAAAATGTTGAATTACTATGTACTTCAATATGGTATAATAATAAGCTACCTTTTATCATGTTTCTTTAAAAAGTCCAAGAGATAACTAAACGGCGGGTTGGGTAACTCTATCACCTTTTAAACATGCGATAAGAAAAATAGAGCAATTAAAACTCCCAAAACATTGTCTTTTGGTTACAATAGACTGTATTGGAATGTTCACCAATGTTCTGCAGAATGAAGTCGAAAATGAAGTTATTAAGGCTTTTTCGGATATAAACCCAGGAATGTACTTTCCTAAAATGCCACCAATCCGTCGTATGGAAGCATTATTAAAATTGATTTTGCATAGAAACTGTTTCTCATTTAATGAGAAATTTTATTTGCAAACAACAGGCGTAGCTATGGGGCAAAAATGCTCTCCAGAACTATGCGATATAATGTTCCATTCATTGGAAAACAAATTTATTTCCCTTAGTGATAAAATCTTCAAATGGTTCCGTTATCGTGACGACATTCTTATGTTTTGGTCAGGAGATGAAAACGAGTTATCTAATTTAATCAGTCGCATAAACTCTATTCATCCGACTCTGAAATTCACGCATGAGTGGTCAAAAACATAAATCAATTTTCTAGACTTAACTCTATACAAGGATGTAAGATTTCATAATTTGCAGGTTCTAGATATAAAATGTTTCAGCAAATCCTGTGACACATTTCAATATCTTTCCAGAGATTCGTCTCACCCAAATTCATGTTTTCGTGACATAATCAAAGGTGAGGCAATAAGATATATTCGAAACTCCAGTTCGGAGGATGAATATGAGTACAAACTTGATTTCTTTACCTCAAAACTTCTCACAAGAGGATATAAGAAGCAAGAAGTACTATCATGACTAGCAGACATATCATAC
Source organism: Ophiura sarsii (assembly GCA_035610835.1). Lineage (NCBI taxonomy): Eukaryota > Metazoa > Echinodermata > Ophiuroidea > Amphilepidida > Ophiuridae > Ophiura > Ophiura sarsii. The sequence goes on along the minus strand of CM069456.1, from coordinate 13,070,550 downwards.
AATAGAAGATATGCTTACTTGGAGGATGTTCCTAAAACTTCTAAGGAAATACCTCTAGTTTTCTGCACGCATCACTTCCCACAAAGAGGTAATGCAAAAATCAAAAGGGCACTTCTCAGGAACTGGCAATTTATATCAAATAATCAAAACCTGTGCAAAATCTTCCCTTGTCCCCCTATACTAGCTTTAAGACGAACCCAAAACTTAGGGGAACGACTTATCCGAGCAAAGATAACTCAAAACCAAAACCATAATATATCTTTGTCTCGGACCACGCAAAATGCACCAAAATGTTGAATTACTATGTACTTCAATATGGTATAATAATAAGCTACCTTTTATCATGTTTCTTTAAAAAGTCCAAGAGATAACTAAACGGCGGGTTGCGTAACTCTATCACCTTTTAAACATTTTAAACATGATAGCATAGCTAGCAAGCATGGTAGTATTACACGTTAAAATGTGAGCAATTTTAATATTTTTGATAGTTTAAACTGTCGGAGTCTGCGCCGACAACTTATTTTTACTCTAATTTCACTCTTAAACCATGATTTTGAGTTAATTAGGAATCGTATCGCTCTGTAACTTGGAATAATATTCATGATTTATGATCAGAAATGTTAATCTGCAATACAATCTGCTTCCAATTTGTTTTCGAGGATTGAGGGCGCCCCCTGGAAAAGATCACATAATATACCTGATAACGTGATGACAATTTGATGACAATTTGTATATAAATATTGTGCGTGTGTTCATTAATAGTATAACATTAATAGGTTCAGTCTGTAGATTAGTGTGAAGAAACGATTAACGCTCTAATTATTATAACCAGCCCATACAAACATTTTGAAATAATAGATTGGGGCATAATGTTGGTTTTGGGTAATGGATAATTATTTTCTGTTTTTGTTTTTCGACTAGGGCTGTCCTTAAAGTCTTGGACAGCCCACAGATGGTACTACGTATTTGAATGGTGATATATCACTTTCGTTCCTGTATCTTTCTTACCCGGGGGCCCAGTCAAACATAATGGTGTACACATGCGTGACCAAAAAAAACGCGTAAAAAGGGGTGTTGGACGCGTCAAGGGTATCAAAAACGCTGATTTTCAAGAAAAAGGGTGGCTTAAAATACAGGTCGAACGTGTTTAGGGTAACTTGTTTTGTTCCCCGTTCTCAGAAGAATGTTATCCCCGTTTTTGCGATTTCTTTTGAGCGTCTCATTTCCAATTTGAGAACGCATGTGTGTCACTCGTTTCTACCCCGGTTTCTATTCATATCTACGGGCATATCTATTGCAGGCAAATAGACAAAACTTGTTTAGGGGTCATATTCTTGCAAGAACTTGTTTAGGGGTCAAAATTTGCAAGGAAAGCGCGCTAAAAACTTGTTTAGGGGGTAATTTTGCATGCAGGGTAAAACTTGTTTAGGGGGTGTCTGGAAAAATATATATGTAAATATAGAACTCCATAATTATTATGTAAGAGTTTACATAAAACATGTAATATATACCCAAGCTTGTGTAAATTCCTATGCAAAAGCTTAACACAACTGTTTACATAGTATTATGGAGTTCTATTTTTACACAGATTGTGTATTTTTTACATAATTTGTGTAATTTTTTTACATAGTGTTTTCTGTGTGTACATACGGTAATATTGAAAAGCATTTTGAACATTCAAATACATTGACCTGTGTACAACTATTTAAGTTAAAAGCCATGTCTTACTGTGTGATGCGCTCTATGAATAATACACTGATTTTTAAGTATTATTATGGGTAGGGAAAACAAATGTGACCCAACAGATGAGCAGTGACAGGCGGTATGCGGCAGTAACTAATTAGATTTAAGAGTACACACGGGGACAGAAGCACAATAAGTCAAAATAGCCTTGTGGAAAGTGTTAAATCACCATGTGAAAGTCGCGTAAGGGCTAACGAGATTTTGAGATTTTGTTACGCATAGGGGAGGATGGGGCAAACACTAAATTTGGTTCCTCTTAAAATATTCTGCAAGGTGTAGGCACCATAGAATGTCTAGATAACAAAAATGATTGCTTATAATCACCATCACATTAATTTTGTGTAAGGTCAGCAAAGGAGTATTTTTGTTTGCCTAATTGTAACTAGTATTTTTTAATGGATAAACTATTAAGTTGATTGAAAATTAGAGGAAAACATGTAACCTCTTCCCACTAGTTTTCAAGGCCTGGTGTTTAGATCACTACATGTTTTGAATGGAGGGAATGGGGGTCATGAATGTGCTCTTTATCGGACACCAATGCACACTTTACTACTTCACACCCGAGCCCGGCTTCTATCATTTAATGACTAATAACTTTTTCCGGGAGTTAAATTGTTCTATACGGTGTTACTTATTATACTACCCCCAAAGGAAAAACGCATTAACTACATATTTTGGGATTTTGATTTTGATTTTTTTTGTTGTTGCATAAATGGGTACTAGGGACACAGTGCTTTCATATTATGACAGATTTTTTTAAAAAACAAATTGGGAAAGGCTTTTTTTTTCATTTCCGAAAATGCAGTATCTACATAAATGTTTCTACTTCTCAAAGTAAAAACGCAGTATCTACAATGATCATGTATCCACATATTGCTTTATTACTCAAAATCAAATAGATAGTATGAATTTATTTGGTTGATTAGTCAAATTAAATATCTTTATCTTAAAGATCTATTTTAAAACAAAGCTGGATCTTTACACCGAAAAACAAACAAGTAATGTTTGCATGATATCCCCAAATTCTGCTAGGTGTGTGAGGTTGGGGTTGGGATAGCTCCAAAAACTCAATTATTACTGTTAAGGTTCAAGAATGAGACTGAAGTGTTATTTACCGGTCTACTTAACACTTGATATCATAAAAATTGCTATCACAATGTTGTATTGTAGATACTGCGCTTTTCCTTTGGGAATTATACACATTTGTAGTTACTGCGTTTTTACTTTGGGAAGTAGCAAAATTTACATATTGCTTTATTACTAAAAATCATATGAATATTATCCATTTATTTTGTTTATTAGTCAAAGTAAATATCTTTACAATGCTATAATTATTTAAAAAATCTATTTTAAAACAAAGCTGGATCTTGAGAAACACCGAAAAACATTCACAAAACGGTATTGTTTGCGTGATATCTCCAAATTTCGTGGGGTGTGTGAGTGGGGTGGGGATAGCTCTGGAAGAGTATTACTTGAGTTCTGTTGGCGTGGGCCTCTTACATATAATATAAAATAAGGCACAACGTACAAGTTCAGGGTTGTGTTAGTAGTCCATTTATTAAGATAAGTAAACATTCATACAATTACAAGGACAATAAGTGAAAGTGAAAGAGTTGAGATCAGTTATAAGTAAATAGGGGAATATGGGCAACTGGTCCGTGGGGCAAGTGGTCCGAAATGAAGGATTTTGTAATTGTATGGGCATACTGCTTTCTTTTGAACAGTACGACTTTTGTTGAAACTTGACATATATCCTTACATTCTACAATCCAAAACATTTGGAACTTTAGGGCATTTACACATGTGCTATTCTCCAGATCTTTGAAGCCACCTCCTTGAGTGACTGATTGAAAATTCACAGATAGTATTGGCGATATATGAAGATGGGTTTAGATTATGTTTAATGTACTTTATATATATGATTGCCAGATATGCAACAGTAAATATATGAGGGGCGTTCAATAAATACCTGCAAACATTGTTTTTCTCCACTCATGCGCGACGTATGCCAACTAGAATTAGCGTAATTTGAAATATGGGTCTTTATCTTTCCTCGCTATGCATGAATGAACAATATCGTTTGTGGCATTACGTAATGGCACATGCGTAAAATCAATACTCTCTGGACACTGCATGAAAAATAGCTGATCAGGGCGGAGAATATTTGCAAGCAATTTGATGCACAGTTACTTTTTTTCAAGATATCTCAAGAACCGATGCATGGAATAAGTTGCCGTTTGAAACAGTGATAAACCAGTACTATGTGCTCAACATTACTAATTTTCAAATGCAACTTATGGAGAAAAAACACTTATTATGTAACATTAAAACGTCATCTTCTTGTCATAGCTTAAAAGAAATCCTTTAATGAATAAACAGTCAAGGTCAAGGTATCCAACCGCAAGATTTGGCGTAAACCTATTGTTCCTCATTGTTACATGTTATATAGATTTAAATGGGAGATTATAAAGGCAATATCTAAAACCGTTTTCTGCAGAGAAAATGTTAATACAATGAAGCTCTTTTTACCCAATTTGAGTAAATTCACTACACTGACCATAACATTAAATTAAATTGTATTTTCAAATAAATGTTAACATTTTTTAAATTTGTATATGTATTGAAGTTCACCACAGTTCTTGTTTTCTTAAATTCAATTCCTTATCTGTAACTTTTACGTTGGTTGCAGTGATTGTTTAACATTTCTGCTCATTTTGAGCGCTTTCTGACCACCGTGCGTTCTACGCATGCGCAGATTTTTATTCCAAGTTCAACAATTCTCGATGTATTTATTGATACCCTGTCATCTATACAATAACAAATCCTGCATTTGCTGTGGTATTTCAGGAAATCCTAATTGTTTGCTATAACTATCATTTTCATTTCTTTGGATTTTCGGCATTTTGGGGCTCACTGTAAAAGCCTAATGTTGACCAAGATAAGATGCAGTGTATTTCAAAAAATTGTCTTTGACAGAACCTCTCCATTTAGGACCTCGTTGAACATGGTCTCTGGTTTCCCGATGCAAAATGTGAGGCTTGCACACTTATCCAGAGCAAAGTTCTGCTCATTTCAATACACGTGATATCATGCTAATTCAAAATTCCTGCCAAAGTGGCATGTTTTTTCAGTGTCCAAATATGGGTTATTTTATGCTATTACGTAATTATGAATATTCAGTGAATCCAGATTGTGTTAAATGATAGATTAAGGTTCATACTTTATAATGTACCCACTAAGATTTCACAGAACCACTCACGTGTGGAGAACAACAATGGTTGCAGGTATTTATTGAATGCCCCTCGTACATGCAGTACAGTCGTCTTAAGATGATAGGTGCATATTGCATTTGATGGGTGCTATCATTATTGCAGTGTGCTTATGCTTAGTGACTTTCCGAAATATGATTAAACCATAGGTTGTGGTTGAAATGACCGTAAAATGGCGCATATTGCTAATTAAGGACATTGGTGGTTTGGATTTGCGATCAATATTATCATTTCAAGAATGCTTCAACTTAAATCATTATCACGGGTATTCGTTTGGTAGAGTTATTAGTTTATGAATTTACAAATAACAAAGTACAACATTTCTTATTTTATCTAAAGACACTCGTCTACTTGTAGGACCCGAACGCCGTAATATTTGCGAATTCAGAGATACTCGCTGGCTACAGACATCTGTGTAATGGATAAAAACAAAAATGCCGTTTTGCCTTTTTTCTGAAATGTATTGGAGTTATTGATTATTATGACAAATGGTGGTATGTTTCAAAACATTTTGGCGTTACAAATTACGCTTTAAATAATCCTCGCGCGTGGGTCGTGTTATTTTGGTTTAACATAAAATGTTGAATGTCACTAGATTTTTCTTTTTTCTTGCTATGGTAAATAACGGGTCCGAATAAGAGTCTGCATACTCTAGGGATGTCGTTCAGTTATTTTGTTGCGTTATTTTAGGCATATAACAGACTTGAAAATCATATAAAGTATAAACATTAGCAATTTAAAAAGTAATGACTGACCTCCCGAAAATGTGTTATCTTATTACGATCTGATATTTATAACAAATGTAGGAACAAGAAAAAGAAAAAGTGACATGCAAACGTTTACGGTAAAACCCGCTTCAAACTAGGCCTATGTTTCAGAGTAATTTGAATGATTAACTTTGGCTTTGACCCCCCAGGTCACTGGCCCTAAAAATGGGGAAGGGCAGAATGAGGAGGGAAACATTTAGACTTTACACAAAAATGTCCATCTGTGTACTTTTGACAATCATAATTCCAGGATTCCTCTCGTCAAATGAACCGAGAGTGCCAATCCCAACCGACGACATTCGACGACCCACCCGACCATCTGGCTACGCCACTGGTCAAGAATACCCCCCTCCTTTTTTTTAAACAAACCTGATTTTAAAGCACAAATACCTTGCTTTAATGTCAACTTGGAATGTAGAATGTTTATGGGGACTTCATTGCTCAGCATATTGAATTTGATCTAAAGTAGCCTTTAATGCTGGTCTTTAATCAGTGATGAAATAATGGTATAAGCACATAATAAAAGTGTAATGACTTTTAAATAAACCATGAAGCGAGAACTGGCCTATACTTACCTTGACCCTAATTTCCCGGCCAGAGAATCTTAGTTGTTTTGATAATGGAATTTAGGGAAATATGGGGTAACTTCAAAAATAATGACGGACTATTGTAATGTTTGAGCATACTGCAGAATCAGCTTTATTTTGAACGGGTGAAGGTACAGGGTGTCCCAAAATGATTAGTATCCATCGATGCCCAAAGTTCAATAAAAAATTCATCATCGAATTCAATGAGATTAGATCCGTTGTTTTTATATCATATTTGCTATCCTATACCCTTTCATTAGAATTTTAGATCATGAATATCAGACTTGTTTTAACGAAGTTACACTCCATTGTGTAAGACATGATGATGCGGCCGAGTGCACCAATGACGGGTAGCTGAAGAATAGCGCTACCTCGCTAGTAGCTGAGGCATAACCCAAAATTTTGAGAGCGCCAATGCGGGGTAAGCTACTAGGCTAGTAACTGGCGGGTAATTTACGCTAAATGTTATACCTGACCGGACCCAAGATTAAGTTGGGGCATAACGTGTTATACCACAAGTCAACGGATTCTAGCAGTAGCGTAATTTTTTTGTGAACATTGGAGAGGATGATTCGCTGATATACGGAAGCACAGTTTCCGCTTGCATGCACACACAGTGTATATTTGAGGTGGAATGTGACCCCCACATAAGCTGAAATATTTGATATTTTTGAAACTCCATTCATGCAATTTGGTGAATATTTTTAGTCTAACTTTAGATCAACTCCTTTTGCCCATTCAAACACTATCGCACCGATTTTGGCTAACATTTTGACCAACATTTCCCTTTGACAATTGTTGATGGTAAATTCAATTTAAAAAATAACCATTCGTTTAAAACATTTTGCTTTAACAAATGGGTCAGTGGCGTAGCTCAGGGGGGAGGGCAGGGGGGGGGGGGGCAGTTGACCCCCCCCCCCCCCCCCCCCCGCCCCTTTGTGCCCCCGCCCCACTCTTCGAATATAGGGCTTACGGCCATTTGGGCTTCTTTTTTTAAATAAAAGACATTTGTTTTTGTAAAAACTGATTAAAACACTGAGGATTGGCCATTATTTGTTGACTGTGGTGCTTTTTGGACTGGTACATTTTGTGACTGTGCGAATTTGTTTTACCTTGCGAAATTGTTTGACCTTCTCTCTCTCCCCCCTCTCCCCCTCTCCCCCCCCCTCCCCCCCCCCACACACACACCCCCACACTGGAAACCTTTTAAGAACATTTTAGAAATCTTGCCCCCCCCCCCTGAAAAAAATCCTAGCTACGCCACTGAAATGGGTCACTCATCATAAAATTAATAGGCATAACATCGGGGGATGATTACATACATCACCACCCTGGTCAAACGTTTGGTGGATTTATCCCCTATATTCTTAAAATCCCCCCGGAATCTACGCCCATGTGATTCAAAAATATTCCACTTAAGTCAAGTGGGTTTTCCTGCACAACTGCATCCCTGATCTTTCTTAATATCTCCATCCTTATCGCTTGAATTTCTTGCTTCATTTCTAAATCTATCTGATATAATTGGATTTTAAATGCGTGTTCTTCTCTCAGATACTTCAGACGTTTCGCGTGAAATTCGGCTGTCCTCATATCGACTCCTTTCAGACCCGAGTTGGACATTGCAGTAGCTTCCTCCGATGCCGAATAATCAGATTGGTTTTCGTCCTCATGTTGGTCATCTGGAGGTTCATCCTTGGCATTACTGCAGCTAGCGACGTTGAAAGATTCCATGCCTATGATAAATATACAGAAAAGGCTGATTAGTTTGATATAAGCAACATTGCCATGTACATCATACACTATAATCATAATTGCCACCACAATTTTAACTTGGACCAAGGATACGTGTAAGACACGGTATTCCCGACCAAAGATCAAACCTGAGGTTTCTTTTTAATACCAAAAATGACAATTATTAAGCTACTGTATTTAACTATGTTAAATATAATGTTTATATTGGAAAACAACATTACTTACAGCAAAGTTTAATTCATTGTCATGTCTAGTATTAAACTAATGTTCTACATTTAGGGGTATACCGTATTAGTGTAGTGTGTGTTTACAATAATTGACACGACAAAGCTTTCTTAACCTTTTTCATGTTTGGTACAATTTACTTTATCAGGGCGTCATGTAAACATGCACACCAAGCAACGTGTAGAGATAAAGAGAGTCTAAAACTCTAAAACAATGTGCTTGAAATTTAAAAAACCACATTAATATCAAATAATCCTCTCGACCATTATAATAGGAAGAATAGCAATGCCAAGTGTTGCTAATATACTGTTATTTGAAACTGCACAGAATCCTGGCGAGTATGTTCGTGAAACATATCCATAACATAATACAATGCGGATTGCGGTATACATAACAATGTATTAATTAATTGAATCAAATAGAATGCTAATCGTGCTCTGACATCCTTTAAATACATTTAATTTGCAACAAAATACGTACACTCTAAACATACTTTACCCAACGTTGGTTAAGGAGGGCACATAAGCAGTTGGGTAAAAATGATGCCCAATATTGGGTAATTTTTACACAATATTGGATACTTTGGATCCAATATTTTTGTGCCCAACTGCTTATGTGCCCTCCTTAACCAACGTTGGGTAAACTTTTTTTTAAATGTATCACCATTTTTGTTTAGTTCATTTAAAGATTATCTCTTTGTGAACTGTACGTTAATGAGCAATGATGAATAGTGATATTAAATAAAGCATGTCAGTATGATCCCGCACTGAATGTTCACATTAGTGTTAGAAGCCGGGCGGTATAATACGGTACTTTTGGTATCAACTAAGATGTTAAAAAAACAAGATTTAAGTATCTATCCGTGTTTTATAAGTGTGTTACATTAAATATATAAAGAGAAAAGATCAATGCTAAAAGCGACAAAATAAACAAACTAACACCCCAACAAACAAAACTAACACACATACCCCACCAAACAAACAATAAGTCAAACAAACAAACAAACACCCAACAAACACCCCAACCAACACCCCTATACAATCAAACATACCCCACCCCAACAAACACACACACAAAAAAAAGATGAATGAATGAATAGGCGAGTGAATGAAAGGAATGATTCATTGGTTTATTTATTGATTGCTCGATTGATCAATCAATCAATCAATCAATCAATCAATCAATCAATCAATCAATCAATCAATCAATCAATCAATCAATCAATCAATCAATCAATCAATCAATCAATCAATCAATCATGCAATCATGCAATCATGCAATCATGCAATCATGCAATCATGCAATCATGCAATCATGCAATCATGCAATCATGCAATCATGCAATCAAGCAATCAAGCAATCAAGCAATCAAGAAATCAAGCAATCAAGCAATCAAGCGTTTACAATAATTTAATCTGACCTTTGAAAAGTAAAAATAAAAGAGACAATACCACGCGGCTATTAGTTTTACCATCCTATACGAACCACATTTTTCAAAAAACCTTTACCAACTTTCAAAGTATATTTCAATAATTACTGAACCAATACTAGGCATGTTTGTACATATTGTAATGCATTTCTCATGGTAATTCCAAATATGGTTATGAAACTCAATAATATTAACATTTGTGAAACATTTTGTAAAATTTTGGAACTGTCGTCTGTAGACGACTGCCGCGTGGAAAGTGTTAAAATGTTTACAATTAAAATACGTTCATCATCATCAGGAGCCTGTATCGCTTCAAACTACTATATTTCAATAATTACTGAACCAATACTAGGTATGTTTGTACATATTGTAATGCATTTCTCATGGCAATTCCAAATATGGTTATGAAACTCAATAATATTAACATTTGTGAAACATTTTGTAAAATTTTGGAACTGTCGTCTGTAGACGACTGCCGCGTGGAAAGTGTTAAAATGTTTACAATTAAAAAGCATTACCTGATTACGTTCATCATCATCAGGAGCCTGTATCGCTTCAAACTACTATATTTCAATAATTACTGAACCAATACTAGGTATGTTTGTACATATTGTAATGCATTTCTCATGGCAATTCCAAATATGGTTATGAAACTCAATAATATTAACATTTGTGAAACATTTTGTAAAATTTTGGAACTGTCGTCTGTAGACGACTGCCGCGTGGAAAGTGTTAAAATGTTTACAATTAAAAAGCATTACCTGATTACGTTCATCATCATCAGGAGCCTGTATCGCTTCAAACTACTATATTTCAATAATTACTGAACCAATACTAGGTATGTTTGTACATATTGTAATGCATTTCTCATGGCAATTCCAAATATGGTTATGAAACTCAATAATATTAACATTTGTGAAACATTTTGTAAAATTTTGGAACTGTCGTCTGTAGACGACTGCCGCGTGGAAAGTGTTAAAATGTTTACAATTAAAAAGCATTACCTGATTACGTTCATCATCATCAGGAGCCTGTATCGCTTCAAACTACTATATTTCAATAATTACTGAACCAATACTAGGTATGTTTGTACATATTGTAATGCATTTCTCATGGCAATTCCAAATATGGTTATGAAACTCAATAATATTAACATTTGTGAAACATTTTGTAAAATTTTGGAACTGTCGTCTGCAGACGACTGCCGCGTGGAAAGTGTTAAAATGTCTACAATTAAAAAGTATTACCTTCATCATCATCAGGAGCCTGTATCGCTTCAAACTGCTCCGGGATTATTCCAACACTTGCTTCGGTAATACAATCAACATTTTCTGGTGGCTTTCCACCGCCAGTCTTGTTCCTCTCATTGGAAACTCGGGCCACATCCTTCTTAGCACTTGCTTTGAGATCTTTCCATAACATCTGCAACTGTTTCTGGTCTCTTTTATGAACTTTGTGGTCGGCGTTGAAGTCTATCTCAATCTGATCCCACGCCTTCTTCTTTTTAGAGCTTGTCTTGCTTGTCTTGTCTTTTTACTCTCAACAACTCCACTTCCATGAACTTTAACAAGTTCTACGAGTAAGTTTTTTTCATATTCGGTGAAATTTTTTGCACGCTTTCTAGTCTCGGTCATATTGCATCCCGTGATGAGAAGCGTTGTATTGAGAAATGGATCATGGACAGGTAATACATGTCTCGCATTGGCTCTATTCTAAAATCAAGGCCAGCCTATGAATATTTAGGATTTAATAAAATATACAGGTGCTGCACTATTGAAAAGAAGACATAACAGTCTCTTCTATTCAATTAAATAAAAGTGTACGAACATTCCTAAATGTGAAATATCTGGCCATTGCATAACCCTATATAATACTCTGGCTATTTAATGTAGGACTCACTCCTAAAAGTTCTGAATACGTGGCTTGATATAATTGTTATTGTGAAAACCAAAGCATAGAGTATACTAGTAGAATGGTTGAATAGGTGAATAAATCACTAAATAAATGATAAGATAATTAAATACATCAATAAATGACTCACTATAAATAAATAAATGACTAAATAAATAAATGACTGAATAAATAAACTTACTATTGTTTTTATTAATTAAAAACTGATAAAGCCAAAGTTTCAACATTGATGTGAGTGGAAGGGTAAAAGAACAACAACAACAAAAAAGCATATCGCGACGTTTGGGAATCGAACCGGGTTCTGTGATTACAATTCTAAGGACTAGGTATCCAAGCCACGGAGGTATTTAACGTTAGAGATGTGTTATATGGTATATACCATTGAAATACTTGTTTCCATCGGAGGCTTGTGTTTGTCATTAAAATTGTGCTTTTTGGTGCAATGTCTGTATGTGCCCCTCGCCCAAAATATGTTTGTAATGTCATGATAGTCCTTATTTTTGAAAAAGCGGTGAACAAACTTCGAAATTTTTGGCCATAAAATGGCATCATTTTTCCGGATCGCGGCCGACTCGACGTGATTCTTGATTTATACTCACCTATGACCTAGCGAGTGACGACACGCTTTTAATATTACGGAGGACTAATCACGTCAGAATTTTACATTAAACTATAGGTTAACACTTGGCATATGCGCCAATTCATTTTGTAAGGGGACGATGCTGATTAATGTGGATATTTACCTCGCTAGTTGCTATTCTGGTGTTATTCGCCAGTTATGCTCTAAGAATTACATCGTTAGTAAGTTATGCTACAGTTAGAGCATAACTACTAGGGAGGTAGCTTACCTCCCTATTAAGTTACCCGTCATTGGTGCACTCGGCCGCATGGTGTTTTCACCTTTTTGGCAAAGTGCAAAAAAATGTGTTTTTAAACAGCTTGTAATGACATTACAATTTCCATTCACTCATAACTTTTTTGTAGTGACTCATATAAAAATGATCGAAATAGTTCTGTACATGATAGTGTGACACGTTAATATGAATGCAAATCTAATAGTTGTAATCAATTGTTCGTGCCCTTGTGGTATTTCATATTAAACATAAGAATACAACAAATTTGATATTCTGAATAGCTTGATGTAAGCATTAGTAGATGTGATTCGATCATGTGGAATCACGCTGTACTTCACCATGTTCTCAGTAGAAACCCAGGTATCTCCACCCTGTTCTGATTATGACACCCAAATTAACCGAATGATGGTTTTAAATTAGAGCCACGCATAACCATTACAATGTTATTAAACTAACCTAGCCCTAGGTATCAGACCAATAGTTACATGATGGCCAAAATACGTTACGTAACGTTACTTGTGCGTTACAGGATCGCCAATGAATGGCCCTGACGTCATTCAATTGTCGATCTTGTAACACCTTTTGTGAAACATGTGACTTCTATTGGCGATCATTTTACTTGGAATATGGTTAAGAAGAAATGAAATTCACAGCGCCATAATAGTAGGTCTATGACAGATTTAATTGTTAGTAATTTTAATGTTTGTGCTAGTTTGAATGGCCCTGGCGTCATCGATTGTCGATCTTGTAACACATTTGTCAAACATGTGACCTATAATATTGGCCATCATTTTACTTGGAATATGATGATATGAGTTTGTTTTTGGTTAAGAAGAAATGAAACTCACATTGCCAACTATTGTTTTCATTGATTGTCTTCAGAAGATAGCAATTAATGACACAATGACATGTTATGTTCTTAGAATCCAAGAGCAGCTCAGCCACAACCACAGAACGTTGTTATTCCACAAGAGCAAGGAGGGCAAGTACCTCTTCAGCAGAAGTACACTTTCCACAATGTCACCGTTCATATAACTAAAAAGTAATACTGATAAAGTAGATCCATAATTAAATGCACACGCACACCATTTTAATAAAGAAAATTAATTAATGACTGTGTATTAAATATAGCCACATTTAACATTGCTGTATACTACTATGTTAGTGTCAAGAAAGTAAAGGATGGAAATCAGTATAGTCTGTAACTGTTTATGTGTAATTTAAAGGAATGTAATTTGAATATGCAGGGTGTATAAAAAAAACAGGACTCTCTTTCAGCAAGGATTAATTTAATCCCTATTGAAACCACTGAACCATGACCAATTTGATTTCATTGTCAAAATTACAACTTATAAAGTTAAAATCCTGAAAAAGGGGAAAATCCATTAATTACGGAAAGTGTGACTAACTAGGCAAGTAACTGTGTAGGCTAAAATGGAAATTATTTGTATTCTTCTCATGCTGATTTTTTATCATGCGTATGGTAAAAATTGAAGTTGACTTTACAAATCCCACAAGTATAAATGTCCTTCTCTGTCAATGATTGATGGTATAAAAAAACTACTGACATGATTGGTGCTTTCCTACCACAACTTTCCTACATGCCCCCCCCCCCCCAAAAAAAAACACACCAACAACAACAAACACCAACAACAACAATGCGAAATCACCATGGTATTGCTTGATTGGTTGTGTAACTTGAGGAGGACAAGGCCTTTTGATAAATCTTTTTATTTCATAGTTTTGGGGGATTGGTTAACACAAAACCTGTTTCAAAATGCTCATTGGATTAACGTAAATCTATTGCCAAGATGTCAGCTGTTTAAATATTTTTGAAAAAAGTTATGGTAGAAATAACGAAAATAAAGATACATTACATAATTCCTGAAAAGGGATGCGCAGGGGACGATAAACTACTCTATTTTTTCACTTGGCCTAACTAATGTATTTAAATAACATGGTTCGATTTTTATGTACTATGTTTAAATCGTGTGAAATACAATTATACAGAACACAAAACATCGTATCATTGTCATTTATACCATTTTGTAAAAGGGATTGATAATCTGTCATTCCATTGAGGTGTTAGATGCCATGATCATTCATAGTGTAATTTAATCGTATAAGTTAACCGATTAAAATGCAATTGAATGACTACCTAAAAAGTACTACTTGACAACTTGACGACAGTAACGGGTGCGTTAATCCTTAGTATATATCAATCTTGACCTGTTAACTCCTTAACTATATGAATCGATATGAATCGTTGTTTCTATTTCCACAGCTTTATTGGTCATATCAATGTCCATTGTTTGTTAACGTCGATATCTACCAAAGCACTACCGGAAGTCTCAATCGTGCAATGTCAACATAATCGGTTGCCCCTCGCAACGTGCATTATATGACAAAGCTTTTAGATAATGCATGGGTCAACATTAGAAAGGGTAGCGATTATGTTGACCTTGCACGATTGAGACTTCCGGCAGTGCATTCGTAGATATAATCGACGTTAACAACAATGGATAATGAACAATGGAATGAGCTCTAGAAGTGTATTTATGGATAAGACCATGATCATCAGCTTTCTTCCTATTCGCTACACAGTCAACATGAATAATCAGCCTCAATTTACCGGATTTATAAAAATGACTATAACAGAAAAGGTTTTCAACCTATGATAGCAAAAGTATACATTTTTGGAAAGCTTGTAACTAGAGGAATTCGGAAATGCAGTTTATATAAGGAAGGGAGATATTCACCAGCCGGTATAATTACCATACCGACGTAGTAACTTTAACAATTATATATCATCTAATGGGTAATTTCATGAGGAATTCAAATATGTAAGGTAAATAATGTTAGGGGTAGGTATAAAAAATATATGGATCTCAAATTAAAGAAAACTCTGATATTTTTCCGAACATTTCCGATCATACCATTTTAGTTCTTGGTCGTACTATAATATCAATGGCATATTTAGTTTCCTCATGCGATTTCCCTTCAGAAAATGTATACTTTTACTAGCTCAGGGGGTATACAAGCAAATATAAATGTGTAAAGTTAAAATCATGTCGCGAAAGCCAAAATCCGTGTGTAACGCGAAAGGAAGCGAGCTTAAAACACAATTCAATTCAATTCAATATTTATTTTCCAGATAATATTGATAGAACAAGGACAAAATACAATAACAATTTAACAAGTAATATGATGGAGGAGGAACAAATAAAAGCAAAAGCCTGGCGTTGTTGCACCCCCTTAAACAAAGCTTACACTCTACAAATACAGAAGAATATACAAAATACAATTAGAGTAATAAGTTAAACATAACAGAAAAACAAACAAAAATAGACAAACGAAAGGGTGAACAAGCAATGGATATACATGATATCCCACGTGGAAGCAGCAACATAATATTTTGTTTTGTTTTTTAATTTGTTTTGATTTAAGTTTATTAACATAATATTGGTTTTTGGTTTGTTTTAAAGTTTGTGTTCTTGATTGTGTATATATAGTATTTGTCTCAGTATTGTACAAATACCAATTTCAGTACTAATCATGACGGAAGGTTTATAAACTAAACTAATGATAAAAGAATAGATATGAAATATTTCAAAAACAGTATACCGTAAACAATATTTATTACTGAATTTTTGTTTGTCTATTAGTTAATTAATCTATGGTATAACAAATACGATATGTGTATTAACTTATCAATAATAATAGTAATAATAATATAATAATATACACTGAGCTCAAAAATTTCAAACGTATACTATTTCTATAGTGAATATACAAATTATGATAGAATGATAGAGACAACATCTAATATAATTAAAGCTGCAAGTAGGTTGTGATTTTTCTTTTTAATTGGCTTATGCTAGTAGCATTTTTGATATAATTTGGCAAACTATTCCACACCTTTGGCCCTGTGATCAATAACCCTTTTGTCTTGTGCATGCCTAATTGATAGTTATCTCTATTCCTTGTGTTATATGTATGGACATCTCTGTGGTTCGTAAAGATACCAATGAATGATTTAGTAGCATTCCATGTTTGTACTTATACATAAATATAGCTACTTCTTTCTTGTACATGTTGAAAACATTAAGTGTGTTATATTTTTCGAATAAAGGTTTTGATGCGCTTAGGTAGGAGCTATTTGATATAATTCTTAGTGCCCTTTTTTGCAATTGAAATGCTTTGTTTAAATACTCTTGAGGGGCATTTCCCCATAATAATATACCGTAATTGAGATAGCATAAGACCATAGAGCAATATAGCTGATACATAACATGTTTTGGTAACAAATATTTAACTTTGTTTAAGACCCCTATGTTTCTAGAACATGATCTACACGTATTACTAATCTGTTTTTTCCATGTAAGATTTTCATCAATTGTAATACCTAAAAACTTTGCTTCACGCACACGAACAAGTTTGGTGCCATCAAGGTAAATGTTGTGTTGATCATCTATATTCCTTGTCTGATAAGATGTCCCAAAATACATTTGATTGGTCTTTTTAGCATTAAGTGACAGTTTATTTGCTTTAAACCAGTTGCTTACCTCACAGAGCTCAATATTTAAAGTGTCACATAACATTGAAAGATCATTATGACTATAGAGAACGGTGGTGTCATCCGCAAATAATATAAAGGATAAAAGTTTTGATGAGTTACAAATATCATTCATGTATATTATAAATAACAGTGGTCCGAGTATTGATCCTTGAGGTACACCGCAAGATATGTTAAGTTTTGAAGATGCTATACCATAAGAAACATACTGTTTTCTATTGCAAAGATAATTTGAAAACCAATCATACCCAATACCTCTGAAACCATAGTGAGATAATTTGTGTAATAAAATGGTATGGTCAATGGTATCGAACGCTTTTGATAGATCCATTAAAATACCTACATTATATATTCCCTCGTCTATTTTCTTAGTCAAATCATTAACAACATCTAGAACTGCCATATAAGTAGAATGTTTTTGACGGAATCCATATTGTTTATCATACAAAATATTATGTTTACACAGGAAATCATAGCAGCGATTATACACAATACGCTCCAATATTTTTGAAAAACATGGTAGTACAGAAACAGGTCTATAATTTCCAAACATTTGTGGATTATCTTTTTTATAGATAGGTACAACTTTAGCTATTTTCAAATCATCAGGCACTACACCATTACTTAACGATACATTGAATAAAAGCGTAAGAGGATAAGCTATTTCCTTTGAGATCTTTTTTTTATTAGATCCGATTTAATATGATCATGACCTGCGCTCTTATTACTACCAAGTTTAGTTATTATCTTTATTATTTCTTCATCATTTGTTGGTTTAAAAAAACAGGTTGAACTTGTGTTCTCGTTCAGATAAGAAGAGTAATCGTTTCCAGTGTATTCGCAAAGTATTTGTTGAATTGCATTGCGATATCATTAGGACTGGTGTAAGTTTCGTTATCGGATACAAAAGTTTGGGGGGTCTTTGATTTTCTTCTTCTTATAATTGAATTTAGAACTTTCCATGTATTCCTCATGTTGTATTTTTCCTTTTCTAGCAAATCACAAAAATAGCTTTGTTTTGCCAAGCGTAGAGTAGTGTTTAGTTTATTGCGATAACTTTTGTACTGGTCAATATTTGCTTCAGTAGGTTTCTTGATTGATTTCTTATACAGTATATTCTTTCTTCGGATCGATTTTAAGAGACCAATTGTAATCCAAGGCGATTTGGGTTTTAACTTTTTACTACGAGGTGTTACCTTTTTAATCGGAATACATTTGTCGTGCAAACTGTTGAATTTGTCAATAAATTTGACATATGCTTTGTTTGGGTCATCAGATGAACAAACGGTATCCCAATCGACATTGCTCAATTCTGTTTTAAAATGCTCAATATTATCAGCACTATACTGACGTACTTCTTTTTGAGTTGGATTAGAATAAGTTCTGTTATACACTCTTAAATCAGTAGTTATAAATATTGGCATGTGATCACTGATATCTGTCATTATGATGCCAGAAGTTTGATGAGCCAAAGAGTTTGTGAATATATTATCTATCAGAGTTGCTGATGTAGATGTGATTCTAGTTGGTTTTGTGATGCTAGGATACAATGAATGCGATGTAAGGATATTTACAAATTCGTTTGTCGGAGTGTGAACATCTTCATTCAATATTTTATATTAAAATCACCCATTATATACACGAGTTTATTTTCATTTTTTGTGATGGTTGAAAGCAAACGATCAGCAAATAGATTAAATTCATTTACATCCTCATCTGGCGGTCTGTACACAATACCGACAATTATATTTTTTGATCCACTTCTTTCTATTTCAATAAACAAACTATCAATATTATCTGGACATTCTCCTTTTTCAATCAGATCATTTCGTAGGTGATATTTAACATTTTCCTGTATATACAAACACACCCCACCACCTCTTTTTCTTGTTCTATTTTTGAATTCAAGGTTATACCCACTTAAGTGAAAATATTCTTGAGGTGTGTCCCTCAGCCAGGTTTCAACCAGACCAACAATCTGAAAGTTAATATTGCAACCGTGTAAGAAGTCTGTTAAGGTTTCATTGTTTCGGTAAAGACTTCTTATGTTAATATTTAGCAGTGATAAATTAGTGTCAGAGATATCCTGCACTGTTAAAAATAAAACTGTAAAAAAACAGTAATTATTACTGGCAGCTGGGACTCACTAACAGTATGAACTGTTAAATTACGGTGGGCTGTAAAAATTCAAAAATACTGGGTAACTGTAAAAAAAACGACAGTTTACCTTGCAGCTGGGACTGTTAAATGACGGTGGGCTGTAAAACTACAAAATACTGGACAACTGTAAAAAAACAGTATTTGTTACTGGCAGCTGGGACTCGCAAACGGTCTGAACTGTTAAATTACGATGGGCTGTAAAAATACTAAAATACTGGGTAACTGTAAAAAAACAACAGTTTACCTTGCAGCTGGGACTGTTAAATGACGGTGGGCTGTAAAAGTACAAAATACTGAATAACTGTAAAAAAACACTGAAATTTTACTTTACAGCGGGGACTGTTAAAAGACGGTGGGCTGTAAAAGGGGATAACTGTAAAAAAACAGAATTTTACCTTACAGCTGGGACTGTTAAATGACGGCGAGCTGTAAAAATACAAATACTGGATGACTGTAAAAAAAAGAATTTTACCTTACAGCTGGGACTGTTAAATGACGGTGGGCTGTAAAAATACTTGATAACTGTAAAATAACATTCTTTTATGGTCTGGGACTGAAACAGCCTGATCTGTTAAATGAGGGTGGACCGTAAAAATACAATCAATATGGGGTTGCTGTTTATTAACAGTAAGACCATGTTAAAAACCAAATCTGTAAAAAAAACAGTGTGGCCACTGGTATGGTACTATTAACGTTTAAAACCATTAAATGACGGGCCCGTAAAATATATGGTTATTTTGTAGGGATGAGGATAAATCCACTGTTAATTAACAGCAAAATAACATCAAATCACAGTAAACAAAACATATCTAAACAAGAGCATGTCTTTTAAAAGTATTTACGAGTAAACCTTTATTCTTCAACAATTGAACTTCTTTTTATCAGGTTTTAAGATAATAAGTTACAAAAAAATAAAGTAGAATGGTCATTGTCATACCTGACTAATATTGCTTCTCAACACCAGTTGCTCATTTTTAATCTATGCCGACTTATAATTGGTGTCGGTTAACAAACAAGATAACAAATTATCAATATGCAAAAGGCAGACTTCAAAAATATATACCGTAGTTTCCTGAACCACACAATCCCCTGGCTGGGTGGTCTAAGTAACAAATTAAGGGGGTACACACAATGTATCATCTTCACCTAAACTTGTGTTCAAACAAATTATGGCAATCTTGAAGTAAACCTCGATCTTGATATAAAGACAATACATTAACCAGCAAAGCTTAGGCCCGTCTCTCTGCTCTTTTTATGAAACTACTTTCAAAATTTCACAATGATCACACCCATAACATTATTATGTAATTTATCACACTCAATGTGGAAAACATATAATACATGCCCGGGAGGGGGGGGGCACTCAATTTTGGTTTTGGTGTGCGGCCCCGATTTCTGAACCATGACCCTAGGGAACAAACAATTGACTCTGAATAGATAGTTTACAAAAAACTGAACTGACATTTAAAAAATGAGGCTTGAGAACCAACTTTTTTGGTAAATTTGAGCTCTGGAAGCAGAAATTTCTGAAATTTTGTTTGAAATGGGGGTCTTGGGAACGAAATGTAAAAAAAAAGGCTTGTGAACTAGAGAATTTTTCTAAAGGGGTCTAGAGAACTGAATTTTCAAAAAGGGCTTGTCAACTGAAGGTTGTGTTTGAAATGGGGGTCTAGGGAGCGGCAGCCAGGGCGTGAAAAGGGGGTCTTGAGGGCCGCACATACCATTACCAACCATACCCCCACCCACCCATAAAACATGTATTCTAAAGTAAACATTTTGTCATAGTAGTATGCCTTACATTATTACACAATAATAACAGTTGCCAAACAGGCTACACATCACTTAAAGCTACAACAAATATAGGGAGCTACTTGAGTATGATGTGCTACTGAGAATAATTAAGGCAAATTTTGTTCTTTATCACCTCTCTTAAAATTGTCTCTTGATATTAAATTTTGAAATTCAGATAACGCTTTTGGAAAAAGCCTATTTAAAAACAAAAAGAAAAAAACAGGTCATATATATATACAAGGAGGGCAATCTTTATACTCACTTCAGTGCATCCCTGTACATAACTTTATACTTGTAAAAGAAATTCCCTCCTGGACCATGCATGTAGTTAAAAAATGTCAGATACAAAATACGGCACATGTGTTAGCAAACATTGATGAGGTGGATAGTTGAGGAAGATTAGTATAACATCACACATGCCACTTAGCAATCATTCTTTAAATTATCAATCATATTGGTGATTACTGGCAGAACTATCCAAATAAGTTTTGCTCAAGATTGTAGCTAAATATTTCACTAAAGCAAACCATGGCACCAGACACACAAAATACAAATTTGTTTCCAAACAGGACAAATTACTGTAAGTCAAACTTTGAAGTTGTTTCTTTGGAAATTAAGTTTAACTTAACAAAGTTTAACTTAACAGTTAGCTCTTTTTTTCTATCAAAATAAAATAAAATTAGTGAAACAATTCTCCGCTTCATCACTTTCAGGTTGATTTTTCCATCTTGGGTTTTTACATGATGCTCCAAAGTTTTGTATCATAATACAATGATAAAGCAGGGGCGTATCCAGGGATTGAGGGGGTGCTATTTTGATCTCGGCGCCCACTCAAAGTCAGGCACTGCTCTGCTAAAATAAGGGGTTGAAGGGTAGGTACATGACCCTTTAGGATACAAATATACATAAAAATCACAGATTTTCAACCATTTTTTTAAACAATTGTAATTTTAAGAAATAATATCATTTAAAAGCGGCAGAGACTTGTCGCCCATTCTACCAAAATAATCTGCCCGTGCAAAGTACCTACACGTAATAATTAAAACACCAACAACAGTCTTAAAAGTCAAAATTAAAAGGAAGTTAACTTTTCAATGTCAAAAAACAAAATATGATGTGATGTGGTAGGAGAATGAAGCGGATGACAACAGTATTGATGCTTTTTAAACAAAATATTTTATTTTTCATTGTTTGACAAGTTGCATTTTTAACCACAGGACCAATTTCAAAGGTGGTCAAAAATGTAGCATTTTATATGAACAAGAAGCTCAGAACCCTACACATCCCTACATGTATAAAGTCAAAATTTAATTTATTTTGCTGACATCAATCTCATTCTCTTTCATTGCATCACAAAAATAATACATTTGCTTTTGCCAAACATGTTGTTTTAAATGAATGAGCACTAAAATTAAACACTTCTCAACTATTATCTATCTACTGCCTAAACAACTAACTAACGTGAACAATGAAAGAAAAATGCAAGGGATTTGTGCTCATTTTAGAAAACAAGACAGTTTTTCAACCACAAGTCTGCTGCTTTCACAGTAACTATAGTGGGCTTCTTGACATGATTAAAGTCTCTTTCTGTACTCTGGAAATTTAGTGTCTCCATGAATGTTTTTTTCTGAGGTGACACAATAAAAGTCTTTTTCTGTACACTGGAAATTTAGGTCTGTATGCCGAAAGCAGGACTAAGCCCAATTTTTGTTCTACAAAAATAATTAAAATGTTCTAAAACCGGCAAATGAATCAAATTCTACAAATTTCAGTATAAATATTTAAACAAGGACATGAATTGCCATAGATTTCTCCCAAAATGTGTTATTTAAAAAGGGATCAAATTTCACTTAGTCCAGGACTAAATTTAGTCCTGCTTTCAACATACAGACCTTAATGTCTCCATGAACGTTTTTCTATGGCAACACAATATAAGTCTTTCTGTACTATGGATATTTAGTGTCTCCATGAATGTTTTTCTGAGGCAACACAATAAATGTCTTTTTCTGTACTCAGGAAATTTAGTGTCTCCATGAACGTTTTTCTGAGGCAACACAACAAAAGGTTTTTTTCTGTACTCAGGAAATTTAGTGTCTCCATGAACGTTTTTCTGAGGCAACACAACAAAAGTTTATTTCTGTAGTCAGGAAATTTAGTGTCTCCATGAATGTTTTTCTGAGGTGACACAATAAAAGTCTCTTTTTTGTACTCTGTAGAACATTATTTTATGCTCTCACTTTGTGTTCGAGTCTGTGTTCCGACTGTTTAAATTGACCACTCATTTTCGAACTCCTGCAGTTGTGATGTCAGCTTGAGAAGACCACCATGGACCTGTTTTCTGCCTTTCTTTGCCTTTTTTGTATTGCTTCCATCTGGATTTATACCCAGGAACAAGCTAGAAATAAAGTACAGTGTGAAATGTAAGTGTTAGTTCTGATCATCATGCTATTTATATCACACACTGGAAACTCAAGGTTTTTGCAAATTTTGAAGGAAAATAAACAAAATTTGAGCATAGATAGCACTGGAGTGCATTCAAGGGTCCTATCTATTTCAGACCCCAATTTTCAAGTTGCATTTTGATTAAACTGCTTACCTCTGGACCCCTAATAATTTAATCTATCACTGTTGCAAATATGCCAGACTATAATACTTTGGAGAATATTGCAATTCTGAAGTTTGACTTTCATATCTTGAGCCAATTTGATGTTGAAAATGACCATATAAAACCATTGGATATTTAATTTGGTAATCAAATTTTCAGTAATTCAGCACTATTATGACCATATCTCTTCAAGGAAATATAATTTGGCCCTAAAATTTCACATGGGTTATGAGAAAAATATGAGCTTTCTTGTGGTATAAAATTTACAGCTGGGACCGAGGGTTCTGAGGTGCAGGATGAGGGGCACTTCCTGAGTGGCACTGTTGTGGTGAGATGGTAGTTGTGGGATTTCATTCACTATCTTGAAGAATGAAATGTTATGCCTTATTGTCTCATTTCCATACAACCACACACAGTACACCTGCCAGGGCTGGAACTCAGTGACATGATGGTCACTTAGAGGTTCTTGATCCATGACATGCCTTGCTATACTTTGATCAAGACTTAATATGCAGGAATTGTGAGGCTTTTCGTTATCTGCGCGCAAAGGTTTCAGACCCGAAACTGAACTCAAGAAAAAAGTGAGGAATTTGCTGAAATGCTTTAAAAAAAAGAGGAAAATCATGGTAAAACGGCCAAAATTAGGCTAAAAATAACAAATTTTGTGTAAATTTTAAAAATAAAAGCGAGGAAATCAGAGATAGCTCGAGGAAAAGTTTCAGGTCTGCCATTCACATGCGTTGAAGCAGGCGCGCCATATTACCTAGGCGCGAACCACAAGTATTACAAGAACTGTGTCTGGTGCATTTTTACTTGCAGCTTCACACGCACCTTTCAATATCAAGTGAAGAGGCCCACATATTAAGTGTTAATTAAAGTATAGTTCAGTCTGTGATCATATATGCATGTCCAGTATCCGAGCCAGCTTCATCTTCAAGTTGCCAATGGAAAAGTTTGCCTTTAAACTTAAGATATTGCAATTAGAGTACAAACTTGACCCGTTTTAGTCATGCTCCATATTAAGACATTTCAGTAATTTTGTCTATATAGGCTCTGAGACAGAGAAAATGCAGATGCTGTGAGATTATATGATATTGAGTTGGATAAGGTTTTCATTAGTACTATTTGCTATTAAAGTCTTATCCTAAGATTTCCTTTATATACTGAAATATGATATGACACCCTCAGTGGCGTATTTAGGATTGGTAGTGCCCGGAGAAAGAAACAAAATTTGCGCCCCTTGCCCACTCCCCGCAGTGCCCCCCGCCCCGACTCAAAATTTACACCAATTTAAAAAAAAAAAAAAATGACAAGCAAAATTGTAAGTGTGCACGTAGCGCGTGGAAATTTCTTGGGGTATTTGCTAAATTTACACAGAAAAGACCACTTTCTACCACTAATTCTTGAATTTTTTTTTTTAGTAATGGCGATTTGGCACCTCCCTGGTGGTAGCGCCCGGGGCATGTTGACCCAAAAAACCCCATGCCTCCCCCCCCTAGTTACACCACTGGAGACCCTGGTCTGTTACTCCAGAACTGAAAACTATAAAAACAATCAGTTATGGAGATATTTAAATGTTAAAAGTCACTTTTGATAAATAACTCTAGAAATAACTTCATTTTAATTTTCTTGCGTCTTTCCTGAATCCATTAGCAAACGTATCAGGGTTAAGGGCTATGAAGTTATCACATTTTTTACTAGGGCTCATCAACTTTCTGATTAGTGTGCCTAATGAATTATGCATGGAATTTAGAAATGCTACCATAGCTTTGGATGTATTGAAGCTCCTGACAAGTATATAACTATACTGAATCCACCATCATTGTTCAGATCTTTCTTTCCCAAAAATTTTTGCTTTACATTTTATGCATACTTTAAAGGCAATAGCCACGATCGCTAACTTGAACTTCAACTTTGCGTGACACTTACTGATTTAATTGCATATTTAGGAAATTTCCCAACTACTAACTTATATCGATAACAATTCTTGTTAAATAGGAATGCGATTGAAAAAATAAAAGTCAGTGTTTCTATAAATCAATCATCCAATTCTCAAATTTAAGGATTCTTTTCATGTAAGAAAATTGTTTTAGTGAAGGTATCATTGTTTTTAATATATTTTATATTCCAAAAGAAAAATAAGTCATTTTTGATCATCAAGTACACATTTCGATATTGAAAATTTAGGAAAATAAAAACCATGTTGGCAGTTCAGTAAGAAATGACTTTTGTGCGAAATCGTTGTTAAAGAAAAAAAAAAGTTTTTGATTTGAATTTATGTAATATCTTTCCTTGATTTAGAGAAATTTCACAAGTTTTCATTATTCATGTGGTATCGTGGCTAATACCTTTAATAGGAAAATATCTGGTGACTACATTCATCAAAAAAGGTAAAGAAAGTTGTGAAAATGGCAAGTTGTTGATCATGGACCACTTGACTGAAATATCTCTGCAACCCTATGTCTGATTGAAGTCAAATGTTCCATAAATGCTAAGTTCTTACCGTTGAATAAATTCTAATGGGCCACATGCCTTGTCTGGGTATTTGAGGTTGAACATGTAGTAACTTGAGAACCATATGGAAATAGCTGAAATGGGGTTTGTGACTGTTGTTACTGCATCGCCTTCTATAAACAGGGAGAATGAGTCAGTTGTCATTGGTGGGCCTGCAAAAAGAAAAGGATAAATATTGATTACAATTTTAATCTATCTTTTGTACCAGTCAGTTTAAAATACGCTATAAAAAACATACTTTTGTAGTTAACGGTGGGTTATCCAATCTGATCGAAAATTACACATATACTTTTTCCTGATTTGAATGAACAACTATCACTACATAATGCAATTTTAATGTTTGATTCACATAACTCGAGTGAAGTTACAGGCAAAAATGTGTCTGAGAACAACCCATAGAAAACTATAGAATATTAAATTTAGTAAAATAAATTTCCAGTAATTCACCACTATTCTGACTTGATTTACCCTTCCAAAATCAAAAATGAATTCTACCTTCGATTTTATATGACTCAATATAACAAAGGTCAACACTTTGACTTGGACAAGAAAATAGTAAAAGTATGTGTGACCCCAAAACTGGCTGGTACAAGTTTTAATTGTGTTGTATTGCATCATAGCATAATAATATAACATTTTACAGGATTCCCAGCATTTCAAGAAAACAAATTTCCCTGATTTTTCCCTGCATGCCTGATAAAGTCTCAAAATTCCATAATAATTATTACGGGAATTTGACACCCTATTTTCAAATTTTGACTGTTAGTAGATAGAGCGTGATGGTCCACTCCCATACGTTGAACGTACAACCAGACAAAAATTTAGTCATCAAAAACATGAGGATGAATTATTTTAATAATTATCATAAAGTAATCGACTTATTAAAACTGTGAAAAAAGACCCACCTATTACTCGTTCATGCGTTTTTGTGGACATGCATGATGTACAGGCCAATCAAAGTTCCCTGATATTAGGATATTTTTTCTCAAAATTCCTGACTTTTCCCTGACTGGAAAAAAGTAAAACAAATTTCAGTGATTTCCAGGATGTGCTGGGAACCCTGTTTTAAAACATTAAATACAATGCAAACTATAAAGGATATCAACAACTAGTTTGCTATGCAATATTCATTCACTAAAATATGCCTAGGATTGCCTAGCTACATGTATGTAACTTTGTCAAAAAAAGAAAAAAAAGAAGACGAGTACCAACATTTACTTACAATTACACATGTCAAACATTTTTTTTCACCTTTGAGAAAGCAGATACAGGGCTAGTGCAACTGACAAAATTGGTTCAGACCAACATTAATTATGTGCTTGGGGACCTAAAGACTAAAGTACACTTTTTTCCAGAGCTGACCTAGCTGTGCTTTATACTGCTATCAGCAGTAGACACTGGACAACACTCTGAGATACAATACAACTATAGCTAACATGTTTTGGTTTCATTGTATTTTTCTACTCCCTACCCAAATGCAACTATGGTAACGGGTACCATAGGCCCTGAATTGTGGTTACCCTTGCCATGTGTACACAAAGGTATTGGGTACAAACAATCAAGGAATACATGTATGAGTTTTGCTGAGTAGCTGTAGCCAATCTTGCTGTAACTGTAAAAAAGGCTGGTCAGTTGACAATTCTCTACAATTTTACTTAGTTAGACCCTGTGAATTAACTTGAATTAGCTAACTTGAATCTTGGACAGTCATGGTTCTTTTTTGTCTGTACCGGTACATTTATCCATTTTGTTTACAAGCAACATAAATTCAGCTGGGGTGTTTTGGGCCCTGTATCCATAGGCTGGTCCCTTAAGACATGTGCCCTTGTGACATGCCACACAGACAATTAACCTTTGTTTGGACTCATGAGCACAGGGTACAACCTATGGATACAGCTATAAAGTAAAACAAAGATTAATTGTCTGTGTGATGCATCACAAGAGAACGCGGAACAAGGTCACAAGTCACAAGCGAATGGATACAAAGCCTTAGCGTGCATTCTAGAGACCTTACCATGAGCGACAATGCAAGGGTGCCTGGGAAGGTCCTTTACAACATCAGCGGGTTCGGGTTTATTGTTTGGTATCTGGAAATGAAATAGAGCATAAAAATACAAATTAAGTGTTGAAGCAGCAATGTAAAGCTCTCTGAATATAAACTGAAGTGTGAATACAGTATAATTAATACTATTTTTCACTACTTCAATTGAAATTATGTCACGGATCATAGTTCAGGATCTGAGAAACCATTCCTATAAAGAGTCTTGCCAACTGACTCTCTTGGCAAAGGAAACTAGCACACAATAAGTAGAAAGTTTCTCACAGCAACCATCATTGTAACTGCATGCCTTTTAAAATCTGTTTGCCACCCACAAAAAAAACACCATAAGCTTTTTGACAAAAAATTCACTCAATTACCCCCTTTTTTTGATAATTTTAAAGTAAAATGTCCAATTTTTGGTACGCATTTCAACATTTAATAACAATTTCAGCCGATATAAGACATCTTTAGCAGAAATAAGCACATTTTTCCAAGAAATTTATGGTTACGAAAATTTTGCTCCCCCCTTTAAAAAAAAAATCTAATTATCTTGCCCCTCGTTTGTCTCCCCCAAATTGTGATGCTGCATGGTGCCGCCACTGCTTTAGAGTTATTGACCTTCCATTAGCCCTGGCCCTACCAGGTGATCATTGCCAAACTACGACACAAATATTTGGTATACCAATTTTTAGAGTTAACTTTTCTAACACTGCAGCAAATAATCCCATGTGCTCCTCTTTCAGATGACACAAACATTCTGATATTCCTGAACCTGCCTGAGATGAATTTTAGATCATTTTATAAATTCCAAAAGAAAACAAGCCAATTCTTACGGCTGTGTCAAGTTGCCCCTCTTTCAAGTTTGATGCACGCATGACCAACTTGTGGTTTGTTTGACCATTCGAAGTTGTAAAACACTATATAATTCCCTAAAGTTGCATACAAGGTACTTGATGTGATGACAATTTATCCAACAGGGACATTGTTTTACAATTCTTACCTGTTTTTCTTGCCTGACATGTTCTCTAACATCTTCAGCAAAGTACTTGGAGAGCAGAAATATCATTCCCATGACCTTCGGTGTGTTGTCCCCTTTCTCATCACATGCAGCTTTTACTTTTGTAAGTACATCCTGGACCTTGTCAACCGTTTCCATGTATCACCACACTTTTGGTGCCTTTTGTTCAAAACCTTTGGTTACACATTCCAGAATGTCCTTGCCAAGAAGAATGCCACTATGAATTAACCAAAACTTCTCTTGAAACAAATAAGGCCAGTCAGCAGCTACTATTTTTAGCTGAAAATCTTTACTGTTGATATGTTGCCGCTGTGTTGGGTAGGTTCTATCCATTTTCTCCTTGATTTCTTGTTCGTTATCATTTCCCTGCGCAAACATGTTCTTTAATTCAGTCATAACTTGTTTCTGAGTTTGTTCATTCTCTCCTCCTGCTAACTCGGGTTGCCAACTTTCACAACCATATGAGTTTGCCTGTTTCCCTTTTGGGGTTAGGTGTTCAGAAACTTTCTTCTTCAAAGACCGTTTTTTAGAAGGCAACCTTGAGATGTTATCTACCCGACAACTCAGCTGGCTAAATAAACCATCATATCCTGAACCAATCATCTGGCCTTCTATTTTGTCTGCAAGACATGGCCATTTTGAAATTATGTGTGCACTAAATGTTCGAAGAGTTTGTTTTCCAGGAGGCTTTCCACACGCTTCAATGAGCTGAGCAACACACAAACGCACAAACTCACGCCTGTCAGATGGTTCCAATATTTTACCCTTTTCCAATGTGTTAATAATCTTTCTTGGAAACCTGTCAAAGGGCAGATTGTATTGACCTGATGATAAAAAAAAGATAGAATAATAAAATATTAAATGGTTTGAATGAGAGTTCTAAAAATGCGGAAAAGGTGTAGATTTTTCTGCGTTGGCGTGGACCATGGAAAAGTGTAATCTATTTTTTGCATGCCGCAAGAATTTTTTGAAACGTGAACTTACCACAAAACCAAGTGCAGTAGGAATCTTAGTCCCCTGTATCTATTTTTCAGGCTGTACAGTAAAGCAGAGGCAAACAGGTAGGGTCCTAGTGACTGAGTGTCCTAGCCACTATTCAATTGTGTAGTATGTACTTGCTTGTATGCTCAGTTGATATCTTATTGATCAATAAACCAATAATCACGATTTATTCCGTATAGATTCAGTTAGGGCGGGCTCCTGGTTTTGAGGGATACTCAATTCCGTAAACTTACCCAGTAAAATCAAATCAAACTTGAGAGAATGAATTCTCAATTTATCACAGTCACAACTCTCTGAAATGTCTGAAACTATTCTGAGAAAGACCAATGAATCAAAGGCTCATTACTTGGGCTGTCCCAGTGTGAAAGCGCCAGTAGGCCTCCGGATAATGGTCCGCCTACCAGTACCATAACAGAATAAATCATGAAACTAATGTTGCGTACAGAGTTCTTTCAATTACTTGTTTGCTATGCTTACTGTACATACAGCCCGGACAATATATACGCTGGACTATTAAAAATTCCTACTACACCAGGTTGCTGTATATCAACTTCAGATTTTGCATGTAGAATGGCTTAGGTTTTAATATTGCAAGGCATTGCTGGCAAGCTCTTATAATTAAAGTATAAGGGTAATTCCATGTTTGTCACGTTACACTTTGACAAAAAATGACAAATTCAAAGACATGGTGTACGTGCAATAATACAAAGATTGTGAGGGTTCAAGTTCACTACACAAGTAGCTATGGTCACATTGTATCTAATAACACCAACATTACGCCAGTGGATATGACTGTGACAAAATTGTGAATTAGAATGATGCTGTGAGCCGCGTTACAGCAAAAAGACAAGCTTAAAATAGGCTTTCACTAATCCAACTTTTCTCCTCAAACTAGATGCTTGGCAAATCTTTTCATATTGTAATAAGATAACATATTAGTATAGCCATATTCTACAAACAAACTTTACTTGAATTTGATCATATCTTTTTTTCAAGCGGTCAAATTAGTGTGTGAGCCGCGTTACACCAAAATGTGAGTCGCGTTACATTTTCGGGCTTTTTATCAAATGATGAAACTGCATCATTGGATGAATGTTTTGATAAACCAATTTAAGATAATTTGTTAAAGTAATTGTCTTTCAATCAAAGAAAACAATTTCCTTGACAATTTAGAGTGATTTTTTTTTCTTCAGAATATACAATTTACAAAAGTATCTTCCTAAAAGTTGCTCCATTTAGGCTTCCAGTGGTCCATCTGTTCAGCTCTTGCCCTATAATTAGTTTGATGAAGATGTTAATATCATAAGGTGATAGTTTTCTACGATACCTGCACATTACAAGTGAATATTATACTAGAAATGATCAATTAATACAAGTTTGAAATGTGTGAGTCGTGTTACACTGACTGTGAGTCGCGTTACAAATTCTATCTTGAAATCATTTAAAAAAGAAAAAGAATGTTTGAAATCATTTAAAAAAGAAAAAGAATGTTAAATAAATCTTTGAAATAGAGCTGGCCTTGGCTGGAAACTTTAACAGGAGCTGGTAGAATCTTAATAACATCTTCAGTTGGTACCAGATGTAATAATTTTTCTCTCACTACTTATAATATCTCCAAAATGTACGGGTCCATTAATAAGCAGTCGGGTTCCGTCTCGTTCCTAAATACGCTTGTGACAGAGCTTGGATACAATACCAGTTGATTATTCTTTTTGGTTTTGCTGGAGGTAATTTTTAGGCAAACAAGAGCTACTGTCAAGTGTTGCAAAAATCTTTAAGCACAGTTTAACTGTGTGAGTTGTGTTACATTTTATGTGAGTCGCGTTACACATTTGAGCAGTAGTCTCCTGTCAGCACTAAAAGCATTTCTCCTAAAATTATATAATAAATACTATTTATGACCCAAACCAGGAGAAAACTGAAGGACAACATCGAAAAGCTTTACACTTGGTGATCCAGTAAAAAGATGCTCTTTGTATGAGTCGCGTTACATGTTGAAATGCAGCATTTTCTAGAAGTGCTACATTGGCCACAAGAGACATCGCATCTTTTTTCTTTTTTAATAATATGATGTACCCAACCCAACTTCCACATACAAACAATATCAATTTTATCCATTATAAATATGGAGGAAACTTACAGGAAATTGATTTGTGGTTTTGGCCGAATCAAAAACAGTGGTATTTTTGGAATAACCTTTCAAATGAGGGTAAAAAAATAATGAGAGCTAGAAATTGGTTGAAAATTACATTTTTCTAAACTTTAGGGTGTATATTTTGGAAAAATATCACTAATCATTGTTGATTGTAAAGTTGATTTTTCCTTTTAAATTCCATTTTAACATGGAGTTACCCGAAAAAATATTTTACCTGCAGATATTGATTGCTTTTCTCCTTTTACTGACGTATTTGGCGATGAAACCGACAATGACGGCAAGGTACTGACGGAAGCACTGGGTGAATTCACCTTCATTGTCTTAGGGGTAGACGTCTTGGCTGCAGATGAGCATGATGAGCTAGGTGATGAAATGCTCTCCTGCATTGATGGTGTTGGACTGACTGTATTATCACTCCGAGACATATTCATGCCCAGAGATAAAGATGAGACTTGGGAAGAAAATGAGAGACTGTCATCTGTAAAAAAATAAAAACATAAAACAGATTGTTATAGTGGTATCTGAGGTTAAAAAATCAGAACAATGTTATCCCATGACCACAAAGGAAAATAGATCTTTAAAAATTCACTTTCCAGGGTTTTTTCCCTGGGGGGGGGGAGACTTCCCCCCCCCCCCCCCCCCCCAGTCGGCAAAAAATTGCCGAATCCCCCCAAACCGAAAGTCGTCCCCGTTTTCGAATTAAGGCAAGTCCCCCCCCCCCCAGCCGAAGTCCGTCCCCGAAAATTTTAAAAATTGTGATACTTTTTTTAGCCAAATTTGACTACTTTTCAGCTTATAAACACCTTAAAAAGCATTATTTCATACTTAAAACATCAAAAATAGGTCTAATTTTGTTATATTGGGCAGTTTTAGCTTCAGCTGGCTTTTTTTTCATAAGTCCAACCCCCCCCCCCCCAATCGACTTCGTCCCCAATGGTGACCGGCGGGGACTAAAAAAATTTAGTCCCCCCCCCCATGAAAAATTCAGAGAAAAAAACCCTGCTTTCTATAATAGATTTCTGACTGTGTTGAATTCCATTCAATTGTCAATTACCATGGCCTATAAAACAAAACTTTTGACCATTTCAGCATACACACATGTGTGTACACTATAGGCCTGCATCATGTACATTGGCCTACCAATTTTTGTGAACAACAGTGCACTTTCTAAGTGGTCAATATTGCCCAAAAGGGTCTAAAATTGGTATTTTTTCTCTTGTTACTTTAATTTTGTTAGTTGGACGAGTCATTAGCCAAGTCTCTGAATATATGAGTTTATGTACTTCCATCAAATAAAGTTTGCCCTTCTGACACGTTTCTTAGCGTTTCATAGTGTTCCCTCTAGGATTTTCAGCTTGGGCCAATTCGACCAAATTTTCAAAATTTAAACTATTTTGGAGAAACATTGAGCCAAAACTTCCAGTTTTTGCTGACAGAGGGCTGATAGACCAAAAAAAACCACATCTTTTTACACATTGTCACAAAATCTGCTGAGCTATTTTCAAGGGCATGAGCCAATTTCACAACATGGGGCATTGTAAGTTGGCATACATAGCAACAACAGGTGCATCAATGTGCACCAGTAACCCCCAAATATATGTGGGAGTAACAACTCACCACAACAAGATGAACATGAGCTGCATCTCTACCAACACTTCCCTAGTCCAAACCTTATGGAATGACCCATACACATGTTAGGCCTGGTCCCCAATTCATGATGGAACTGCTTGCGACATACGGAAGGGTTGACATATCGTCTTGCGTCATGATGCAAAAATATTGAGTCATGATTTAAATATAAATGTAGCACAAAATATAGCATGATGCAGAAACAAATGCTTCAGACTTCAGAGTCCATATTATTATAAAAACAACATGCAAGAAGCATGGCAATTTTTTACAGATATGTTTGCGTGATGACTCAACATACCTTCCGCCATCGACCTTGCGTGAACACCTTCCGAATGTCGGAAAATGTTCCGGCATGAAATGTTAACTAAGCCTTACTACATACCTTTGTTTACCCTTTGCCATGCGTTCACTAATTTTCGGGCTTCAATGGCTTTCATCATGTTTAAATCAGACTCCCTGACCATTGCCAAGTCAGATGATTCTGTTATGCCAAGTTCAATGAGGCATGTTTTCAGGCTGTTCAGTTTGCTTTCCCTAATGTCTGGCAGTACCTTATGTATTTCAAAATCGTAGTCCATTAGGATGATTGTATCTGTATCACTCCACAGGCTGTCATCTGCCATGATTCTACAAATGAAGTACACTAGACAGCTACATGTTAATGTTCTAATAATTATTACTTTACTATTGCTCCATCAGCCTCCATCAGTGTTGGAGAAGGTGGAAGTTTGACTTATCCCCATTGGAATAAAGGCAATTGCAATTAAAGTGTTCTGACAATTTGCTATGGGGGCGATAGTTTTTTATTACTAAATCGGAGAAAACAATTTAAAAAAAGACCTGAACACACATATTTTGTTAATTTGTATTATTATATGAAATTTATTTTTGGGTCTGACACATATGAACATTTCAGCCAAATCAGAATGTTAAATACACTTAAAATTATATTGTGCCTTTTAGTCTTGGGGTCAAACTCAGATTCCCAGCTATTCAGGGACTATACTGGACTTGGTGCCCAGGGAAAGAGGAGTTTGGCGAAATATGGGCAAATTTTTTTAAAAATGGAAATTTTGGAAAAACGGACCCATGATTAAGGGTACGGTATTTTTGAAGAAAATGGGACCCTGTTTGATTTATTGGGAAAAGTGAACTCTGATGATATCATAGTAATAATCCTGCTTTAACAACTACTTTACAATCATCATGTGGAAAACATTTGTAAAAGCAAATAATATTGGGTGAAATAAGCGCCCATCCACAATGACATGATACATTATGATGACCACCCAGTATAAGAGGCACATTAGCTACTGAGGTCTTTTTCATAAGTGCCCAATATGTCTAGCTCCATAACTTTATTTACAAAAAAAACTTGTTATTCCTAGTCATGCTTTGCTGGTTTATTCTTTAGTGTGATATAATGTTTCCTTCCTTTCCTATATGACATAAGAGGGTGATAGTCAAGAAGATCCTCATAGTTGACACAAACAACACTGGAAGAAGTACTATCAACTTCAAAAATGCTATAATCAGCTTCATAGGATGAGCTACACAATCTGGCCACAAAATGTACCTGCTCCTCGAAAACTAAAGCAAATAGTATGCTAGCAAATGTCCAATCATTCGCATTATTGACCGCAAGATACATTCCTTTCTTGTATTTACAACCAAACACAGAAACTTCGTCAGTCACAACATACTGTTTTGTAGTATCCAGATGGTGGACAGCTTCTTGTATACTTGAAGCATACAAATTTGGATCGAATACAGTTCCCTTTTTGACTATCACATTGTCAGGAAAAACCTGACCATGGAAGCAGTATGCCTGTAGTAACTGGTGTCTTTCTGCAAGTGT
Source organism: Ophiura sarsii (assembly GCA_035610835.1). NCBI lineage: Eukaryota > Metazoa > Echinodermata > Ophiuroidea > Amphilepidida > Ophiuridae > Ophiura > Ophiura sarsii. Next base: position 13,034,661 of record CM069456.1, on the reverse strand, counting down.
GCTGGTAATGTTGATGAAGTTCTGTGCTTGACGTGATGATCTTTTGAAGTAAGAGTGCTTGCTCTCAAACCGCAATGTCCACAACCTAATTAAAGGTCCAAACTTGATAATAAGCCATGGATAGTGTGACAAGAAGTGATGCTTTGGTTTTAGCGGATCAAATGGAAATAGTCTCCTTCTATCATCAAGATACTGTTGTATAAGTATATTTAAGTAGGCAATTTGAGATTCATCTATCACAGGGGATACAACTAGCTCAACTATTTCCTTCAAGCAAAGAACCAGTTTCCACACCTCATCTTCTTTGTCCTGGACAAATTCAAATACTAAAAGAGTAAAGAAGCGCAGAAAGTGCCAATTCTGTACTGCTTGTCCTCCCAGTTTGGTTTTGGAAATAGGACAAGGCTTATTGGAAGCATCATTTCCACGGAATGGGAATTGAGCAACTTTTTCATTCAGCAAGTCGAGGGTGAACCACTTTTCCTCAATGAAATAAGATATGAATAGTGTCATATCATAATCCACCACACCTTCAAAAAGGTCATGGCCCAAGCAAGGAGGGAGGCCAGGCATTGCCACATGGAAATAAGAGAGGTTGTTGAACAATGAGTTAAACTTTATTCCTTCACAGTGGTCATCTCCAGTATTTTGTAAATGTTGAACAATCCTCTTGTATGATTCTGGTGTGCGTATCTCTCCTGCATTAGACTTTTCTATGATCTGAGACTTGGTGCGGTTGCAATAACGACAGTAATAGTGGGCTTGAAAACTTTCACAAAATCCTCCTATTCCGTGCGAGCCTAAATTGTCACCACAAATAGTGATAATGCTGCCCTTTACAACTTCTCCATTGTTTAGCATGATTCCAGTATTCTCTAAAGCTTTGATGTCTGACACAAGTGGGCCAAAAATCTTATCTTGTCCATATTTCTTCAAATAGCTTTCCTTGCAAAGGAGAACCAATTGCATATGGTCAATTTGCGAGCGACATCTTGGATCTAAGTTCCCAAGGGTAAAATACACACCAAGTAATTTGTGTTTCTTTTTAGCCGACCCCAAAGGATTGCTCAATTCACAAGCATCTTGAAACAAGATTATTTGCAAAGCATTTGGGTTTTCTTTGTAAAATGGATTCCCTTTGAACATAGTTCCATCTTGAATATCTTCCAATGCACTTTTGGCTTCAATTGGGGAGCTCATAATGTGACTCTTCACACACTTATCCTCACACATCACTTTGAGTGTTTCCTGAATGGGCACATAGTGAAAACATTCCTTTTTGTTGGAACTGGCATTCCTCCCAAGAACAATTTCTACTGGGGCCACATACTGAAACTCTGTCTGAAAATACTTTTTCCTTAAATAATCTGAGCGGAGAGTACCACATTCTGGGTATTGCACCTGATTAGACTCTGTCTCATTTTGAAACTCATGCTCTGTAGGGTGGGATTCAGACCTGGGCATCAAAGAACAGCTCAAGTTTACCATGCCCTTCACCATATCACTGACTTCCTTATGCATCTCATCAGTCAGCCCTATATCTGCCAGTTTACTTTCAATATAGGAAACAGAGAGGTCAATAGCACTTTTCTGCATAAAGTATAATTCATCAACTATTCCCTGAATAGTTGATGCAGGTATCAAGTTCTTAGTTTGCAATTTTAGAAGAAACATTGCAAGACATTCTGTGTAATTTTTAACCCATGTCTCTGAACAGTTACCTACATTTACATTACCAAATGTACCATCACCTATGATCTCACTATTCATGTCATTTAAACAGAAATCTTCATCTGAATTTGGCATGTTTTGATCATGTTGATTATCACTATCTCTATGGCTCTGGGTACCAGGCTGGGTACTACTAGTACTGTCAACAAGGTATTTTGTTGGTAAATCTTGTACACTGTAATTCTTGTGACATCGGGATAAATGAGAGGTAAATGAAGATTTCTTTTCGAAAGATTTGTCACAACCATCAAACGGGCAATTGATTTTCAAACCAATGTTTAAATGATCTTTTAAGTGCCCAATCAATTCCTTTAAATCTGTGCATTTCCGCCCACAAAACTCTAACACACAAACAACAGCAACACCTGCATTTGTGTAGCTAGTATTTGACCGTGTTCTATCATGTCCCCTTTCCTTATGATCTCTTGTGATATGTGATATTAACCCTCTATATGTATAACACGTTCGTTTGCAACCAGGGAAACAACACGGAAACCTTGAATTCCTGTCATGCACATGCATTCTGTAATGCAACACATAATCCTTTGCGTTAATCAGCTGTTTGTTACACTCTTTACACACCGGTCGAAACATTCTATTGTACAGTGGTTAAAATTAAGCCATTGAACTTACCACTTGTAGGTCGAAACTTTTGCTGTGCAGGGTTAAATCTGATAAAATGAGCTCACATTCACGTTCAAGCTTACGTTGTGAGCTGCGTGTGAAAACTGCATGGAGCCGAGTCCGAGAAGTGTGCGCAAGCACTATTGAAGTTAATCTCTACCCAGTCTACCGGGTTATGCTGTGTTTATTACACCCTCAACTGAAGATGGGGAATAAGTCTAACTCATACCACGTGACAGGCGCAAACATTTTCGTTATTTTACGAATGGTATCGTAACTTCACAGGAATATTAATGTGTAGCTTGAAAAACAGAATGGCACAAAAAAAAATAGATAAAACTTTTGTAATTTTACGAATAAGATCCGCGAGAACGCGGTCAAGATGAGAGCAAAATGTTATTTTACAGGAAGTTTGAATTACATTTCAAATTCGAATATAGTTAGGCCTATATCGACGTAAAATTGCAATAAAAATCTGGTATTACTAACTTAAATAAGGCCCTAAATTATCACGTCAAAAATGTTGTCTAAATAACTTAGGCCTGTAGCCTAGGCCCTATACTAGGCTACATCACATCTCAGTTAAAGAACGTTGAGTTTGTAACCCGGGGTTTGTAAATCGATGGTGCCATGTTTTTGTTTTTTTTTCTTTCTTTCTTTTTTTTTTTCAAAAGAAAATATTCCTCTGAAGTTATAGGTCTAAGGCAGTCAAGGTTGTTAAAATCGTAAAATTATCAAAAAATTTATATAGGCCCCTAACATGATATTATCAAGAAAGTAATATAGCGTAGTATTTCCTAACGTTAAAATACAAATACTATTTATACGACACTGCGGCGGCCAACGTAAAAACACGATTCGTTGTATAGGCCTACTTCAATGTTTTTTCTCCCCCACCAGACTCCCCGCCAGACTCAAGCACAAGTAAAATATTTGAAGAAAAAAAAACAAACTTCAATTGTATTTTTACAAAGTATAGGCCTATGTCACTTAACATGAAAATCGTCGTTATACAAATAACGATAGGCCTACACTGGGGTGAGCGTAAAAACACGATTCATTGTCAACGATGATGATATTTTAACAAAGTATATTTCATTTAACATGTAAATAGCCGTTATTTTACAAATACAAACACTAGGCCTATTTATACGAGAGGTACACTGCGGTCAACGTAAAAACACTATTCATTGTATACTTCAATGGGGGTTGTTTTTTTTTCTCCCCCACCAGACTCAAGCATAAGTAGGCCTAAAATATTTGAAAAAAAAACCTTCAATTGTATTTTTACAAAGTATAGGCCTATGTCACTTAACATGAAAATCGTCGTTATACAAATAACGATAGGCCTACACTGGGGTGAGCGTAAAAACACGATTCATTGTCAACGATGATGATATTTTTACAAAGTATATTTCATTTAACATGAAAATAGCCGTTATTTTACAAATACAAACACTATTTATACGAAAGGCAACGTAAAAATACGATTCGTTGTCAACTTCGATGGTGAAATATGGGTATTTTTACAAAGTATATTTCATTTAACATGAAAACGCCGTTATTTTACAAATACCAACACTATTTTGTGAGAGATACACTGCAGTCAACGTAAAAACACGATCCGTTGTCAACTTCGATGGTATTTTTACATGAAAACGCCGTTATTTTACAAATAAGAACAATATTTATACGACAGATACACTGCGATCAACGTAAAAACACGATCCGTTGTCAGCTTCGATGGTATTTTTACAAAGTATATTTCATTTAACATAAAAACGCCGTTGTTTTACAAATACGAACACTATTTATAAGAGAGATACGCTGCGATCAACGTAAAAACACGATCCGTTGTCAGCTTCGATGGTATTTTTACAAAGTATATTTCATTTAACATAAAAACGCCGTTATTTTACAAATACGAACACTATTTATAAGAGAGATACGCTGCGATCAACGTAAAAGCACGATCCGCTGTCAACTTCGATGGTATTTTTAACAAAGTATACTTTATTTAACATGAAAACGCCGTTATTTTACAAATACGAACACTATTTATACGACAGATACGCTGCGATCAACGTAAAAACACGATCCATTGTCAAGTTCGATGGTATTTTTACTTTGTTTTACATTTAAATTGTAATTCTACGTTAAATATCACTGCATAAATACATTAGGATTGTTAAATTATTGTGTCGTCTGTTTTTAAGAGGCAAACATGCTGTAAAGTTACGATTTTTCTTTGTAAAATTACAAGTATTTTTAAGCTTCGATGGTATTTCTACAAATTATATTTCATTTAACATGAAAATGCCGTTATTTTACAGAAACGAACACTATTTATACGACAGATACGCTGCGATCAACGTAAAAACACGGTCCGTTGTCAACTTCGATGGTATTTTTACAAAGTATACTTTATTTAACATGAAAACGCCGTTAGTCAAATACGAACACTATTTATACGACAAATACGCTGCGATCAACGTAAAAATACGATCCATTGTCAAGTTCGATGGTATTTTTACTTTGTTTTACATTTAAATTGTAATTCTACGTTAAATATCACTGCATAAATACGTTAGGTTTGTTAAATTATTGTGTCGTCTGTTTTTAAGAGGCAAACATGCTGTAAAGTTACGATTTTTCTTTGTAAAATTACAAGTATTTTTAAGCTTCGATGGTATTTCTACAAATTATATTTCATTTAACATGAAAATGCCGTTATTTTACAGAAACGAACACTATTTATACGATAGATACGCTGCGATCAACGTAAAAACACGGTCCGCTGTCAACTTCGATGGTATTTTTACAAAGTATACTTTATTTAACATGAAAACGCCGTTATTTTACAAATACGAACACTATTTATACGACAAATACGCTGCGATCAACGTAAAAACACGATCCATTGTCAAGTTCGATGGTATTTTTACTTTGTTTTACATTTAAATTATAATTCTACGTTAAATATCACTGCATAAATACGTTAGGTTTGTTACTATTATTGTGTCGTCTGTTTTTAAGAGGCAAACATGCTGTAAAGTTACGATTTTTCTTTGTAAAATTACAAGTATTTTTAAGCTTCGATGGTATTTCTACAAATTATATTTCATTTAACATGAAAATGCCGTTATTTTACAGAAACGAACACTTTTTATACGATAGATACGCTGCGATCAACGTAAAAACACGGTCCGCTGTCAACTTCGATGGTATTTTTACAAATTATACTTTATTTAACATGAAAACGCCGTTATTTTACAAATACGAACACTGTTTATACGACAAATACGCTGCGATCAACGTAAAAACACGATCCATTGTCAAGTTCGATGGTATTTTTACTTTGTTTTACATTTAAATTGTAATTCTACGTTAAATATCACTGCATAAATACGTTAGGTTTGTTAAATTATTGTGTCGTCTGTTTTTAAAGGGCAAACATGCTGTAAAGTTACGATTTTTCTTTGTAAAATTACAAGTATTTTTAACAGTGTGTAGAGTTTTTAACTTATCATCAGTATAATATGATGAAAAGCTATACATATTACCTTCTTCTATATCGTATTGAAGCTCAGTTGGGTCAAACAGTAAGTGCTCAAAATTATTTGAGCTGTATTCAGTTAGTACATTATTGTCTTCATACATTTTGTATAACCCAAGTAGGAATTCTCTTTCATCAATTATATTATTGAACGGCAAGTTTATATCATCATTACAAGAAATACAATACCAATACATAGATACATCTTTTTTCTTAAATTCCTTATTTGTCAAATTACTACAACACTTATGGACATATTTGTTACATAAAGTACATTGCAACTTTCTATGATTCTTTTTTACATGCTTGTTACACACTGAACAACTAGAAGACATGACAAAACACGAAAACACAAAACAAAAAAAGTAAACTGGTTAAGAACCACACAAACTTAAGCGGGTTAAATAAAGTTTGTAGATGGCTCATACAATAAAGCGGATAGGCCCCAACGATTGATATTCACGTCAGGGGTGCAAATAGTTGTTTCTTCCTCAGGAGCATGGTTCTTAGAATAAAGATTTCCTCAAACAAACCAGAACCATGGTAACATAAAATAGCTTCTGCATCACTTCAAAAGCAAGAATGTTTACATAATATTATTGGCTTGTGTTGTCACATAAATCAGCTTAATATCTACTAATTCATTATGACAACGAAATGATGACCTCCTATGAGGGTACATCATTGGAAACTGCGCGTTGTTGTAATTTCGCGTTCAACCTGTTCAGTGGCGTTATCAGGATTTCTCCGGTAGAGGGGGGGGGGGGGGGGGGGGCGGGCAAGTTTTCCAATACCCGAATGACTTTACGCCTTTTTCGAGATTATTTTGTTTGCAGAAAACATGCGATATTTATTCACTACTTACAGTGAATTAAATTTTGACTATGTTGACCACAATTGAACATTAGCTTTGAAATTATATCCTTAAAATATTGGTATTAGATAGGTGTCGATTCACCCGATTGCTCCTTAAAATTGGATAAAAAAGAAGTCCGTTTTAGGTTTTTCGATTACATCACAGGGAGGTGTACATTTTTTTTTAAAACTTTCAACATTATTGCATTATAAGGGTTTCTTGTAAATGTGACTTTCAATTTGGCTTTGTCTTTTTTTGTTTGTCCATTTAGCAAAATATTATATCTGAGATGTTGGTCAGCTGCTGTCCTTTCAGTCATCTCCCTTCGTGTTACTTATTCCTCTTGATGTTGATGATTCCATTTCCTCAAACGTTACTATAGGCCTACTTTCCATTTTGTTTGGTGCTTTTAATAATGGTTCTTCTTTGTTCTTTGTATCTCATCGATCCAATATTTCCTCAAGGTTTTCCACGTCATCCTCGACAGCTCTTTCTTCAATTGGATTGAATTTCCTATGGCTCAAAAGTCGGAACCGTCATTGTACATGTTGTATAACTTTCCTCAGATATTCTTCGTTATTTCCACCTTCACGACTCGACTCGCATCTTTTCACTGTTTTTCATTGAATGCCATGAGCCCTGTACACTCTTACAAAAAAAGGGTGCTTCAGGGGTTCTTGGCTGTCCCGTATATCTTTTTTCCTTCTTTTTCCCCCCTTTTTCCTCTTTCTCTTTTCTCTCCTCTTTTTGTCTCTTCCCTCTTTTTTCTCTTTCTTCCCTCCTTTTTCCTCCTTTTTTAGTTTTTTTAGGAACTGGCATGATTTCCTCAATTTTAACTGTTGCTTCCTGGGAGCGGTGCTCCCCGCTCCCGCACTATTTGCATCCCTGATTCACGTATTAGTGACTAACCATATAAAATCTGTTTTCACAGATACGTAATGAGATAATGAGCACGATAACAGATTGCCACTTTTTAAGCTTTGGATTGAATACATTCAGTCTAGTACATGACTCACTACGATGATACAAAAATATTGGAAAAACCATTGATGCTGAAAGACATCAAGCGTTCTGAATCAATATGTAGTTGATTTCCGGATCTTTTTAAGAGAAGATTAGGGGTTAAGTTAGCAACTGTTTAAGCTTTTTGGATTGAATATTCAGTCTAATCAGGAAAGTTGGGATGACGCACATAAGATGATACATATAATGGAAACCATTGATGCTGACAGTCATCAAGCATTATAAATCAATATGTATTTGATTCCTGATTCATGACCATAACTATCCCTGTGCTCACAATAGAGAACCGACTTGGGACATAGCACTCTTTAAAAGCACGCAGAGGTCTCCCCCTCTCGCTCATCCTTCCCCACCCCCATCAATCAATGTTGAGAGAGCCGCCAAAGCTTCTGATGACATGTGGCTCGGATCAACATTGCCTCGGGGGAGAGGGGCACTTTTTTCTTTAATTGAAAAAAGTGTGCCAACCTTTTTTTCCTTGATTGTAGCCCTAGGTATATGACCAATAGTTACATGATGGCCAAAATACGTCACGTAACGTTACTTGTGCGTTACAGGATCGCCAATGTATGGCCCTGACGTCATCGATTGTCGATCTTGTAACACCTTTTGTCAAACATGTGACCTATAATATTGGCCATAATTTTACTTGGAATATGATGATATGAGTTTGTTTTTGGTTAAGAAGAAATGAAACTCACATTGCCAACTATTGTTTTCATTGATTGTCTTCAGAAGATAGCAATTAATGACACAATGATATGTTATGTTTATAGCATTAAAATAAAATATGTAATTATGGAAAATAAATATAGTCACATATCAAATAATGCGCCATGAAGACAAAACTCTAAGATAACGTGCAGATTATTCAAAAAATGAACTTTATGATCGTTTAAAAAAAGCTTAGAAGCACACACATAAATACGCTATCAATACACGTGCATTGTTATTGCAACGGTGAATCATTACAAGGTTTTTGTATCACAATAATTATTGTGTGCTGGTATACTTCACTGATTAGTAGTAGTACGCCCATGATAGTAGGCTATTATGTTTGATATTTGACACATTTTATTTACAACTCTAACAGAAGGCCTTTAATATACCAAGCTTGCAAACTGACCTAAAAGGAATGCATTTAGTATACCACGATAGCGTAAAGACCGAACCTTGATTACTCCAACACATGTATTAATGGATTTATTATAATTGCCATAGCAACAAAGACCTTGTTAGAAAGAGAACTTGAACTTGGACTTATTTCTTCATAGGGCAAGTTTCTAAAGCAGCAAACAACACTGTAATGCTGGCATTAGTTTACAAATCAATTTGAACAGTTGCATAGGTTAAAAAGTATTATTAGACTTTTAATCATTAATTAAACAATTTGAATTAGTTAGCATCAATATACAATAGGGAATGATTAGGCAATCATATATACAAGTTCTGTTTCTACTCAGGTACAAACCAAATCTAGAATAAATATAGTAACGGTATAAATATGATGTTCACGGGCCCTGCCCTAATTCATGTAGCAAAACATACATAATAGCGTATTTTTTTTCTATCGTGGTTTTATTACAGCGTTCAATTCAATATTTATTTTCCATCATATCAACAAGGACAAAATACAATAACAATTTAACAAGTAATATGATGGAGGAGGAACAACTAAAAGCAAAAGCCTGGCGTTGTTGCACCCCCTTAAACAAAGCTTACACTCTACAAATACAGAAGAATAGACAAAATACAATTAGAGTAATAAGTTAAACATAACAGAAAAACAAACAAAAATAGACAAACGAAAGGTTGAACAAGCAATGGATATACATGATATCCCACGTGGAAGCAGCAACATGATATTTTGTTTTGTTTTTTAATTTGTTTTAATTAAGTTTATTAACATAATATTGGTTTTTGGTTTGTTTTAAAGTTTGTGTTCTTGATTGTGTATATATAGTATTGTCTCAGTATTGTACAAATACCAATAATGATGAAAGAATAGATATGAAATATTTCAAAAACAGTATACCGTAAACAATATTTATTACTGAATTTTGTGTTTGTCTATTAGTTAATTAATCTATGGTATAACAAATACGATATGTGTATTAACTTATCAATAATAATAGTAATAATAATAGTAATAATATAATAATATACACTGAGCTCAAAAATTTCAAACATATACTATTTCTATAATGAATATACAAATTATGATAGAATGATAGAGACAACATCTAATATAATTAAAGCTGCAAGTAGGTTGTGATTTTTCTTTTTAATTGGCTTATGCTAGTAGCATTTTTGATATAATTTGGCAAACTATTCCACACCTTTGGCCCTGTGATCAATAACCCTTTTGTCTTGTGCATGCCTAATTGATAGTTATCTCTATTCCTTGTGTTATATGTATGAACATCTCTGTGGTTCGTAAAAATACCAATGAATGATTTAGGTAGCATTCCATGTTTGTACTTATACATAAATATAGCTACTTCTTTCTTATACATGTTGAAAACATTAAGTGTGTTATATTTTACGAATAAAGGTTTTGATGCGCTTAGGTAGGAGCTATTTGATATAATTCTTAGTACCCTTTTTGCAATCGAAATGCTTTGTTTAAATACTCTTGAGGGGCATTTCCCCATAATAATATACCGTAATTAAGATAGCATAAGACATAGAGCAATATAGCTGATACATAACATGTTTTGGTAACAAATATTTAACTTTGTTTAAGACCCCTATGTTTCTAGAACATGATCTACACGTATTACTAATCTGTTTTTTCCATGTAAGATTTTCATCAATTGTAATACCTAAAAACTTTGCTTCACGCACACGAACAAGTTTGGTCCCATCAAGGTAAATGTTGTGTTGATCATCTATATTCCTTGTCTGATAAGATGTCCCAAAATACATTTGATTGGTCTTTTTAGCATTAAGTGACAGTTTATTTGCTTTAAACCAGTTGCTTACCTCACAGAGCTCAATATTTAAAGTGTCACATAACATTGAAAGATCATTATGACTATAGAGAACGGTGGTGTCATCCGCAAATAGTATAAAGGATAAAAGTTTTGATGAGTTACAAATATCATTCATGTATATTATAAATAACAGTGGTCCGAGTATTGATCCTTGAGGTACACCGCAAGATATATTAAGTTTTGAAGATGCTATACCATTATAAGAAACATACTGTTTTCTATTGCAAAGATAATTTGAAAACCAATCATACCCAATACCTCTGAAACCATAGTGAGATAATTTATGTAATAAAATGGTATGGTCAATGGTATCGAACGCTTTTGATAGATCCATCAAAATACCTACATTATATATTCCCTCGTCTATTTTCTTAGTCAAATCATTAACAACATCTAGAACTGCCATATAAGTAGAATGTTTTTGACGGAATCCATATTGTTTATCATACAAAATATTATGTTTACACAGGAAATCATAGCAGCGATTATACACAATACGCTCCAATATTTTTGAAAAACATGGTAGTACAGAAACAGGTCTATAATTTCCAAACATTTGTGGATTATCTTTTTTATAGATAGGTACAACTTTAGCTATTTTCAAATCATCAGGCACTACACCATTACTTAACGATACATTGAATTAAAGCGTAAGAGGATAAGCTATTTCCTTTGAGATCTTTTTTTATTAGATCCGATTTAATATGATCATGACCTGCGCTCGTATTACTTCCAAGTTTAGTTATTATCTTTATTATTTCTTCATTATTTGTTGGTTTAAAAAAACAGGTTGAACTTGTGTTCTCGTTCAGATAAGAAGAGTAATCGTTTCCAGTGTATTCGCAAAGTATTTGTTGAATTGCATTGCGATATCATTAGGACTGGTGTAAGTTTCGTTATCGGATACAACAGTTTGGGGGGTCTTTGATTTTCTTCTTCTTATAATTGAATTTAGAACTTTCCATGTATTCCTCATGTTGTATTTTTTTTCTTCTAGCAAATCACAAAATAGCTTTGTTTTGCCAAGCGTAGAGTAGTGTTTAGTTTATTGCGATAACTTTTGTACTGGTCAATATTTGCTTCAGTAGGTTTCTTGATTGATTTCTTATATAACTAACCATAAAAAAATCTGTTTTCACAGATACGTAATGAGATAATGAGCACGATAACAGATTGCCACTGTTTAAGCTTTGGATTGAATACATTCAGTCTAGTACATGACGCACTACGATGATACAAGGGGTTAAGTTAGCAACTGTTTAAGCTTTTTGTATTGAATATTCAGTATAATCAGGAAAGTTGGGATGACGCACATAAGATGATACATATAATGGAAACCATTGATGCTGACAGTCATCAAGCATTATCAATCAATATGTCTTTGATTCCTGATCTACTAAAAAAAGAAGATTATAGGGGTTGATGGGGTAACTGATCAAGCATATTTTGGTATAAACAATAAGCAATTTAAGCACACGTAAGTGTTTAAGAATTTCAATGATAATAGAAAGCATCAATAACTACCAACTGGAAACTCTACTTGACAGATTCTATGCAAATTGTTCGCATTTGTTAAAATACAGGCATTATTGAGTGATAACACTTAAGTTATTTTTGACAAAAACATTATTTACACATCTTAACGTATAAAGAGCCCATACATATCTAAATCATAAAATTCACGTTTTATAAACAGTTGGCATGGTAAATATATAAATAACAGCAACGCTTATAATGTGTAACTGCACACTTTTTACATGACCGTGCTTAAGATGTTACAAATAATAAGAAATAATTGATGCTGTCAGTTATCAAGCCTCATAAGCATGATAAGTAGATATGTAGATTGATTTCCCGATATTTTAAGAGGAGACTATGGGATTATGAGGTAACTGGTCAAGTTTAGCATGTTTTGAATAAACAATTTAAGCACACGAAAGTGTTTACAGAAATGCAGTGATAATAGAGAGGAACTGAAAAAAATCTACTTGACATACAGTATTATGCAATAAGTTTGTATCGTTAAAATACATAATTAACAAAACAAACACGCCAGAAATTATTTAATGACATGTGATAAAATTTGGTGTGACGTGAGTGGAGGTATACTATTACCTTTTTTATAAAGTTGGGTGTTTTTTTATCGATCGGGGTAACATCTTGTGATAATGATGGTAAAGAGACCATGGGTAATGGTATTGGATAAATTGAGCGGGGTGGTTTGGGAGACAAGTAGTGTGGTATTGGTTTTGGTGACAAGTACCCTGACGATTTTCTTAATCTTGATGGTGACATGGTGGTGTGTACGATTCATCGATGGATTCATAATTAGACAATTGAATACGAAGATGGAGTGTTTGAAAAACAAATTCCCCGAATTTTTCTCCTATAAAACCATATTGCATACGCGCATAGAACTGCAATTATAACAACTGCCAATCCAAACGCACATTTATATTATACGGTATGTTCCATTACTAATAACGATCGTTGTTATCGTAAATTGCTCAAAATGTGTCCATATTGTTTATTTGTATTAAAAAGTCATCGTGTGGACGGGTTCTTAATGTAAAGTCGTGCAAAATATAAAGGCTTTTTTTTAAAAGTCTGAGAGAGGACGTAATAAAATTAGTTGTCTTTAAAATGTGGACATTTTAATAAAAAACATATTTGCAATTTACAAATATATTGCAAACATATATCACAGCCTTTGTTAAATTAGAGGTCTAAGCTTATAACAGTATCATTTATTTAAATAAATAATTAGGCTACTAATATTTATTTGTTGGCTAGATAAAACACGTTAATTTAAAAAACAAAAATCTATGAAAGGTATCCCTTTGGCCCTGAAGATTGATAAACGTTTACCTTATGTAATAATGTTTTGGATTTTTAAACATACATTTAGCGCTCACGTAATGAGCGTTTATTATACCAACAAAATAAAACATAACATTACAGTGTTCCAATGCATATGAAATATGGTTCAATATAATAATTGATATAAAGGGGTTCAACAAAAGAAAGTATACCACTTTGTTTATGTCATTTTGAGTAACTTTCAATTTGTTTTTGTCCAAACAGGCTAGATAGGCATTTAGATGAATCTTTTAGGGATACTTTGATATCACAATTTGCCCCCTAACAACAAAGATAAATAATAATAATAATACATGGGACTTATAAAGCGCCTTACGATGTAAACAGCCTCAAGGCGCTGCCACAGAGAGATATTTAAAAAAAATACAACAAGACATATGCTAAAAAAATATACAATCAATATAACTATTATCCATGTACATACTAAAAATAAATTAAAACCAGATACTAGTAGTCAATACAAATATAGAACATAGTAAAATACATTATAAGAAGAATAAAATGGTCGGAAACCATGATTAGCACCATTTAAAGGAAAATATCCCATTTTCAAAAGTCGCATTTCTAATACACCACGAGAAGAAAGGGCCAATTGTTAACACACACATATGCCGTATTTATCCCGTACTGATCACCGCACATATCCCTCAATGCGCGGGGGGGGGGGGGGGGGGGGGGGGGGGGGGGGGGGGGGGGGCTAATTCAAATATAAACTGATGCATGGGTGAAGGATTTGAATGTAAAGGAATGTTATGGATGGGTAGAACATGGACAGATTAACCAAATCTTCTCGTGCTGTGTATTGGAAATGCGACTTTTGAAAATGGGATATTTTCCTTTAAATGGTGCTAATCATGATTTATCTTTGTTGTTAGGGGGCAAATTTGGTATCAAATTATGCCTAAAAGATTCATCTAAATGCCTATCTAGCCTGTTTGGTCAACAACAAATTAAAAATTACTCAAAATGACATAAACAAAGTGGTATACTTTCTTTTGTTGAACCCTTTAGATCATTATTATTACTGTAGTGAAGTGTCTGCCGCGTGGAAAGTGTTAAAACACTTTCCACGCGGCAGTCGTCTGCAGATGTCATTACAAAATTTCACAAATTGTAAGTTCAACAAAAAAATGTCGAATTTATATAATTTCATTATCATATTTGGAATCCCCATGAGAAATGCATTGTCATAAGTACAACATGCTTAGTATTGGTTCAGTAATCCTTGTGATACATTTTGAAAATTGGAAAAGGTTCTGAAAATCTATTTTGTATAGTGTATGAACACTTTCCACGCGGCAGCCGTGTCATACAAAATTTCACAAATTGTTTCAAAAATGTCGAATTTATATAATTTCATTATCATATTTGGAATCCCCATGAGAAATGCATTGTCATAAGTACAACATGCCTAGTATTGGTTCAGTAATCCTTGTGATACATTTTGAAAATTGAAATAAAAACATATATGAATCTATAGGTAGGTATGCGGTAATTCATCTTTGCTTAAAAAAAGGGTCTATAAGAACGGTGTTTGTCCTCTAATCCCTTATCCATTGAGAAAAATCAGTTTTGTATTTCGTAATAATGACACATTTGATGATTTATTATATTGAACCGTTGCTATTGATTCACCATTGCGATGACAATACACGAGCATTAATAGCGTATAATTCAGTTACTATACAACATGCACACATGCCCGGTTGGTGTAGCGGTCAAGATGTGAGATTTTTAATTTCTTAATTTCTTAATTTCTTAAACTAACCAGTAGATTATCACCCTTATGCCCGCCAACATTAAATTAGACGTCGTACATTCGGCGACATGTCATTGTAATACATTGCAAGCGCTTACGACAATATTTACAATTTTTTCACAAGATGGCACTATAACGATTTCAATCATAAGAAATAAGGTAGCCCTGAGATATGTGTTCAATATTCTTAAAACCACTAAATTATGATCAAGTTACCTAATCGCCATTACATGTAACACGATTGACATGTATGCAACGCGATCGCCATTGTGCGTAACGTGACCGACGTGACAAAAAAGCATTGTTGATCACGTTACCTGAATTGACGATCCGGTTACTTGGAATGTTGATCAGGTTCCAATAACCATATCCATGCACAGGTGTGAAATAAAATCATTGTCTTTTAATTATTATGTTATAGAAACACTGGGTCATAACATAGACAAACTTTAAAGTATCAAATTCTAATTTGTACAGTATTTTCCGCATTATTTTCATGAGTGATGATTGAATTCATTCAAAACTATCCAATGGTAGCACTAAATTATTTTCAACAAGTTTATTTATCAGTGTTTCTAGTCTAATGGTACATTTCAATGAAAAATAATTACGGGTATGACATTCAAAATGGTGTTAAAATCCATTTAAATAAAAAGTGGTTCAGGTGTTAGCTTGTATGTTGGTTATAAAGAGGAGCCATGGCCGTTCACAGGTGTGAAATACAATTATGGTGTTTCAATTATATGTTATAGAAACACTGGGTCAAAACATAGACAAATTTCAAAGTATCAAATTCCAATTTTCACAGTATTTTCTGCATTTTTGTCAAAAACCCTTTTTAAGTTTTCATAAATGATGATTCAATTCATTCAAAACTATCCAATGGTAACATTAAATTGTTTTCAACAAGTTTTTATCAGTGTTTCTAGTCTAATGGTACTTTCAATGAAAAAAATATTTTGCGTATGACATTCAAAATGGCCTAAACTGGAAAAGATATGTGGGTTGTGTTAAAATCCATTTAAATAAAAAGTCAAATTTACAAACAAAAACATAAGTCAATGTGTTTTGATTATTACAATTACAGTGTTTCTAGATTGAAGGGGTACTTGCCATACTAAATAAACTAATTCAGACCGTACTGCATCTAATATTTTGACACTGTTTTAAGGTCAGTGTCAAAAAATATGATAGGAAGGAATGGTGAGTTTTGAGTTAATTTCATATCTGCGAGGCATGAAATCCGAACAGCTGTTTACGAAGATATTGACTATAGTACCAGCACCCATTTATGTTTAAAGACATAGAATCTATGCTTGTTGACAAAGAAAAACAGCGTCGGAAGCTTAAACAACTTAAAGACATTTGTAAGCAGTTTAACATAGATGTTATTGGTTCAAAGAAAGAAAGGATTTCTTTATAAATCCACTTCTAGACCTCATTTTGGCATGCAAATGTACATAGGAAGGAAACCAAAACAGTTGTTTTGAGAGTCCTGAGTTGCAGTTGAATTTTTTTTTTTTGCTCCTGGTAAATTCATTTGATTTTTATAAGTGACGAGAGACATCTACATTCTATTTGAGCAAAAGAGAGTGTAAAAAGAACTTGTGTATGGTAAACATAATGTATCCACTAATACATCGGTAAAGGCAAGTGACATAACATAATGTAATTTCAGAAAAATTGGAAAGGTATATACCTCGGATGAGCTTCACATATTAGTGAAGTATTGAATATTGCGATACCAATGTGTAAGGTATGTGTAGTGTGAAATCCGTTGACACAACCATCTATAAAACAATGATGAATCAATATGAAGTACCTATCCCATGAAGAGAAAAAAGTGCAGTTATGAAAATTATAGGCCTACAGTTGAACTGCTGCTGTAAATCACCTTTGCTATGATGAGGTTTTAGAATATATTGTAAAATGATCGATTAAGATTGGGTTTGGTATGTTTTGATGAACAACAGCATGTGTTGTAAAATCATCTTTTTGTATAATTCTAAAATTACCTAGAAACACTGTAAAGGAGCGTGACATTATAATAATGCTTTAACTATGTATAAAATGATAACTTCAGAAAGTTGTATTGAAGTTCGTGAAAAGTTCTATTCCATGGAGAGCTTTTAAGGCGTGTAGACAGGGGAACTAGTTCTTATAAGCATTAAAATACTTTCTTTCTTTTTTTTAAAACATTTTTTCTCCAAACAAATAGAACCACCCATACCTTATTTAAAGTATTAAGAAGATAACTTTATTGACACTCTTTTTCAAAATAATAGTTTGAAATCTGTAAGTAGTTAGGAATGGCAACAAAATTAATTCAAAAACGTTCCTATGCAAATTGGAGAAAATGGGTAATTTATAAGATTCTTTATAATTTTTTTTCTTAAAGTAGAAACACTGTAATTTGTTTAGCACACCAGGAGAAGAAACAGTTTATAATAGAAATGTCACAGACCCAATATTGGTGAATTTTGATGGCCCCGAATTCTATCGAGCATAATATAGGCCTTATCTAGAAATGCTAAAATAGGAGTATATGCCCCAAACAACATTAACATTGTTGGAGTGTTTTTATTTTACAGAAGCTAGAACTCAATGGTTTTATTTTTGCTTACATGGGGCCAAGGGGTGTTAGTTGTGATTGCAATGCAAATTTATTTTGAAACCGCTGTCCAACTGAAAAACTGAACATCAAAAAAATCATCTTTTTGGTGAAAAATACCTCGTAAATTGGAAAAACTATCATAATTTTCTCTAAGAATAGAAACACTGATGCTTAGTTTATACTGTATTTATAAAGAGGACTCTATCAATAACTTATCATTGGAAAATCACTTTGAAAACTTTAACTTGTAAGCAATGGCAATGCCATTTATCAAATAACATGTATTTTGAAGTAAGAAAAAAAGGTGAAATTACGCAATTTTTGTGATAAGTTTTTTTCTAAAAGTGGAAACACTGTGATTTTTTTAGCGCACGTGAAGAATGAGACTATCATAGGGATGCCACATACCCAATATGAGTGCATTTTGCCGACCCCCTTCTTCCGCCAACCTGCTGGTCCTTATCTTTATTGACACTTAAGTCATTTTCGCCAAGTTCAACTGTAACTGGTTCAACATAATCTAATTCCTTCTTAAATGTTGCTTTGCGCATATGATCTGACCGCAGCGGTCCATCACTAGCTGCAATTAGGAGATCATATGATGATATTTCTTCTACCAGATCCTTGACAGTTTCTTCTGCAATATCATGAGCATTCAAACTTTCTTGCAGCTTGTTTAAAATAATTGATTGCCAAGGGTGTGAACCTCTCGAAACTCTTCTACAATAAGTTGTATAGTTGACGCAGGAATCAGGTATTTTGCTTCTAATTTGATATAAAATCAAATCAAATTTGTCAGATACAAGTCTGCAGCATTATCCGTTTCTTGTAATACTTCAAACTCATATCGTTCATCATCAATGTCATCATTTGGTATATCAATGTTCTGATCATCATCTTGATTTTCATCATGTTGCCTTAAAACTTCTATTGGAATTTGTCGAGTTGCATAAGATTGGCGATGGTATCTTGAAAGATGTGCTGTAAAAGATGGTTTCTTTGAAAAGCTTGAATCACAGTTGTTGAATGGACATGATATCTGAGTCCCGTTATCAATATGTTCTTTCAGATGCTTGATAAAACTGCAATAATCATCACATAATTGTCGACAAAATACAACAGCACATTGCAAGGGTAAGTCAACACCATTGCCTAGCGTAGGTCTACCAGCTGGGGTACCATGATCACGCTGCACGTGACTATAGAAACCTTTGTACGATGAGAATCGACGATTACAATTATTGAAAGGACAGGGAAATGTTTGATTGCATTCATTGCGGTGGTATCGGCAGTGTGCTACATATCCCCGTAGGGTTTGAAGTTGTTGTTCACAGTATGTACACAGATAAGGTCCTTCCATGAATGAATATGATGAATATTGAACCTGCAAGGAAAGACAGAGAGTACACAATATTGCAATAAACAACCACTAATTGTGGTGAATATTGCTTAGAAATAATAAACCTACCAATGTGGTATCATCGGTAAGAACGAGTAACGGAAACACCCAGTGGTTCAGAATAGGAAGAGGTGTAAGGCAAGGATGCATTCTGTCGTCAAGTTTTTTCAATGTCTACGCTGAGGAAATTATGAGAGAGGCACTGGAAGGATTTGAAGGCGGTGTGAAATTTGGTGGTGTGAAATTTACAAACCTCAGGTATGCTGATGATACCACACTTTTTATTTGTAGCAGTAAGGAAGAGCTGATGGACCTGTTGAAACGTGTCAAGGTTGCAAGCGAGAAGAAGGGCCTTCTACTCAATACGAAGAAGACAAAGATAATGCTCATGGATAAAGACAGAGATGACGGAGACTTCATCTTGGATGGAGAGAAGATAGAGGAAGTCCAGCAGTTTGAGTATCTGGGTTCAATGATCAACATTGGAAGTGATAGTACCACTGAGATTAAGCGAAGGATGGCAATGGCCCATCGGAAGCCCATCGGAACAGGCCCATCGGAAGCAAATAAAAAGTGGTGCGGCCCAATTTGGTAAATTTGTTATGATGCAGGCCTAAATGCATTAAGGTCATGCGCCATGAGTTGGGGGCAAAACGCGTTACACAGTCAAAAATAGGAAAAAATGTATGGTTTTTCATTCAAATGCATGTAATTCATTAACCATGTATCACACATTACTGAGACTTACATTTTTATAAAGCTAATACTGTAGGGAAGATATTTGTACAACTTGATGGCCAATATACAGGGTGCTATAAAAAAATATACAGGGTGCAACAATGAAATTTCAGTGTTAAAAGTATGCAACTTCATTGCCTTGTAATTCCTTACCACCTATTTCAACTTCAATAAAACAACTTTATTGTATTGGGGACAGTGTAGGCTTCCAAAATATGCAAACTTGTAACACAAAATTATTTTGTCCAACCGATGTACAGGGTGCTAAAAAACGTACATTTTTTATCCAGAATTTATTAAATCAAGCGGCGTGCGCAGCGATCTAATGAATTCAGAGATTTTTCTCTTTGCCGTACTTATCACGGTCGGGAAAATCCACAAGTATTTCTAGCGGGGAAGTTCCTGCGTCACATTTTAGTACATGCGGTATACGGTGATAATATTTCCAAATCAGTTTTTCTTGGAAATTAAAGAAGTTTTAGCCATTTAACCAACGGTTACACACATTGGAACATTAAAGATGATATCCGAAGCAGTAAGAAAAAAATTATGTCAAAAAAGTTGAGACATTTTGATTTATAAATACGACGGAGCTGTAAGACGAGCTATGGAACCAGAGCTAAAGTATTTCCACAGACATACACTGGGAACACACACAGAGAGTTGACAGGCACATCGCAACCGAACACAGATTTACATGCTCGGTATGTTTCTAGATAATTTAGTGCATTAAATTAGAATGTTTATTAATTAATACGGGGTTCAGGGTCGAACCCCATTGGATTTAGGTTATCCAAATATCACTAAGCTCATTATAATGATTGAAAAACAAATCCAATTTAGCTCATTTTTTAATTCGCTGCGCCCACCGCCTGCTGCAAATAATGCATCCACTACTGTATTATAATAGCGTACACTGTTGTTGCGTTGCAAGAATTTACACACCGCTTTACGAACAATTACAATTTACATTTTTGAAGAAGCTTACATGTACTAAGAGAACATAATGAATAATGAAAAAAAACCTCTTGTCATTTGAAAAATGCCCCAACGCAAATCTAAACTTTCATACCTACTCTTGGCCTTAACATCGACAAAATACATAAAATGTAACATTGAATTTTCCAAGTTCAAATTTTCAAAATCATAAAATTTAGGGTGACTATTTTTGGCTTTCGCCCGATACTTAATTCTAAAAGCAGCGATAAAATTTCCACTGCATCGTGCGTGAAACACTGGATGAAGCATGACGCTCGATCGAGCATTTGGTCTGACTCCCGACTGAATATCATTAAATATAGCGTAAACAATACATGTATAACAAATGCACTGAATAGCACAATGTAATTTGTAGTTATTAAAAAAAAAAATCAACTTTCTGAGTACGGATTATTCTGGGACACCCTGTAAAAACTATTAAATGTAGGCTCACAATGTAGAGGTCTACGTACATCATGTACATGGCTAGCTCTGGCTCCATAGCTCGTCTTACAGAGAGCTATGGATTGTACTATTCGACTGCTCCGTCGTATTTATAAATCAAAATTTCTCAACTTTTTTGACATAATTTTTTTCTTACTTCACTTCAGATATCATCTTGAATGTTCGAATAATGTGTAGCCGTTGGTTAAATGGCTAAAACTTCTTTCATTTCCATGAAAAAATAATTTTGAAATATTATCGCCGTAGCCTATTATAGGGCCTACCTGATACACTAAAATGTGACGTCGGACCCTATGATGGTACACTTCCCCGCTAGTACATGGCCTACATGACAATTGACATACTGTAAAAGTGGAAATGTTCGCGCTACATTTATTTTCGCGCTTTTCGCGCTAAATTAAGCTAGCGCGAAATTTAAAACACGCGAAATATTATGCCCACAACTGTTACGATTATAAACAGCCTAATCTCCTGAATCTAGTAGATGTAGTAGCAGTGCACTTATCCCGGTCTGGTTGTGGTGGCCATTGACCTAATTATGATGCGTATCATATTACCATGATTACGTTACAAGCTCATTTTCTACGGGATTTGTGACCGTACTTGTTGCGTTATCGCCAGGGACGCCAACTAAGTTGCTTGAACGGCCGCCATGATGGAATGACTTTCCTCAACGATCGATGCATCGCGCTGTCAAAATAGAACTTTACATTAATCGAAACCCAGCAATTTTTATTAAACAATGTTAATTATAAATCTTTAATTGAATAGGCTTCTAGTTGCGGAATATATTTATTCATGTTCAAAAAATATTTGAGGTCAATTTTTCACCGAAAAAAGCATTTTAAAACTTCAAGTAATTATATCTCGGCAATCCCTGGTCGGATAAATTTTGAACAAGGATGCAAAGTTCGCTAATTTTATCAGTAGTCGATAGGTCAATACCGCATTGTGTACAAAATGGCTATATCGCGCTAGCGAATACGGAAAAGCACGCTCAGTAGATCGACCACAAATGATTAAATACGGATAGGATCGTTTATGAAAATTAAATATAGGAAAAGTATCTATATAAGATATTTTAACTATAGTCTAATTAATGATTGAACGAACATGACGGAAATAGCGTATTGCGTAAACAAGATCGTACTGCGTGTGCTGCGATTACTGCGTTATGCGTACCTCTATTTACTGCGTTGTTGCGTGAAGCGCTGTCAACCCCCTGCGCCGGCACCCACACGCCAGCGCTGCTTCAAATCGATCGCGTATCTCTTCGCTGCATGTACGCTGTGTAAACTGTAAACAGTGTTCGTTCAATCATTAATTAGACTATAGCTGCGAAACGAAAATGAAAATCTATTGCGAACTTTTGAGAGTATGATGTCGGGAATTTGGGGTGTTTGTCACTGTAGTTTGCATTTGATCAACACTCATGACGGTGTGTGTGCGCAGCCATGTGTTTTTGTACACTGCGTTAGTTTGTTGGGAGTGCGAGACCCCTACTTATAAGTTAATTTTACATTGATTTCTTGGCAAAATTTAAATACTATACATGTATAGTAGAAACCACAATACCTTTTACAATTTTTAACGCGTAGTACGCTCTGACTCGGCTGCGCGTGGCCGTGGGCGGGGCCTATGCTGATCTCACACTTCACCACACGCCAGTACGTGATCAGGGTTCATACACTTTCCGAGCAAAAGGACTTTTCCAGGACTATAATTGAAGAATTCCAGGACCTTCTCTAGTATAATCAGGCATGTATCAACCAATTTTTAAACAATCATACTATTTGCCTCTTCAAAACCATATTGGGGCATTTAAAACATATTTTTGGGGAGCACATTTTGAAATTCCAGGACTTTCAAGGACTTTTTTCGGAATTTAAGGACTTTCCACAATTCCAGGCCTTGAAAATTAAAAATTCTAGGACTTTCAAGGTTTTCAAGGACCCGTATGAACCCTGGTGATCACGCAGTACGCGCTAAACGCTACACACAACAATAACATTGTAAAAGGTATTGTGGCTTTGACTAAGGCCTAGTACCAATTTGTTCTGAATTTTGTTAGTGCGCGAATGCCGAATTTAACAACACGCGAATTAACAAAAAAGTCGCCAAGCGCGAACATTTCCACTTTTACAGTAAAGTGTTTCCACTTAAAAACATGTAGGCTTATACAATCCACCAATCCACTGGCACTGCGTACAGAAAGTTGTACAATCATTGACATTCACACACTTTTTAGTTTTTCAATAGAAGCTTTCATGTACTCATCAGTAGGCCTATAGAACTTACGATACTACGATGCGTGCACCCGACAATCATGACAATGCAGTGCGAAAAGCTTACGAAAAATACTGATTTACAGCATTAACACCTTACAGAAAAAAATGGACGACAACAAAAATAATAAGAATTCCAGAATTTTATAATATACTTATAGTATTTTATCAATTTATATCAGGATAGAGGTGATTTATGACAATTTTAACGCTTACCGTCTGCAGCTTTCTTCCTCACGAAAAACCCGCCAAAAAGAAAGGAAAATCTTCAGTCGTAAGTGAGCATGCGCAGTATAGGACGCCACCAATCATTCACAAAGAATACTCGATGTAAAATCCAATAATTTACATGATTTATCGGAAAGAAACGTAAAATTTACGTCACTTCTATGTAATTTGCGTAACATTCGCAGGATGTATTTTTTTACAGGAAATTCCTGTAAAATACGTTGTAATTTTTTACGGTGTAATAAAGATTTTTGTCTATGGTTTGAATCGAAGCGTCACTTTTGTTGTAATTGTTAGTGCGGATTGGTCCCATTATCAAAGCGACCTCACACGAAGAATAAACATTGACTTAATTCATCCGCATCAAAAAATAATGAGCTATTTTGTGTCGTAAACACTCAGCATAGGACTAGGCCTAATAAAGATTTGGTCCCATTATCAAAGCGACCTTACACGAAGAATAAACATTGACTTAATTCATCCGCATCAAAAAATAATGAGCTATTTTGTGTCGTAAACACTCAGCATAGGACTAGGCCTAATAAAGATTTGGTCCCATTATCAAAGCGACCTCACACGAAGAATAAACATTGACTTAATTCATCCGCATCAAAAAATAATGAACTTTTTTGTGTCGTAAACACTCAGCGTAGGACTAGGCCTAATAAAGATTTTTGTCTACGGTTTGAATCGAAGCGTCACTTTTGTTGTAATTGTTAGTGTGGATTGGTCCCATTATCAAAGTGACCTCACACAAAGAAAAAACATTGTGTCGCGGGGCGACGAGCTGCGTGAAAGTGTGTCTGAGCAAAGTCAAGTCACAATCTGACACCATCTATTTTCTTGGGCAACAGGAATTAATAGGAACCTGATTTTAATTTAATGAGGCACCCGGGTCCGTTGTGGGGATGGAACCCCACGCTCTCTCCCTTCCACTGACGACAATACAAAACGTCGGACGACTTTGTTTTACTTTATACAGTATTTATTTATTCACCACTACTACGCCGACCACCAACAATCACCATTAACAATAGATACAATAAGACAAGACAAATTTTACTCTACTCCAAAAACACTTTACTCCACAAACGCTTTACTCCACAAACTTGTAACGCTTCGGGTTTACCTTAACTCCTCAAAAGTAAAACTCCTACAAGAACTAAATCCACCAACCACTGTTCCACTTAAAATATCTGTAAAAGGTATTCTCACGAAGTAGATGGTACGGGTCATCACCAATTGGTGGTTCCACAATGGGCATAATCGGCATTCTGTGATGTTTTCGCCTTTTGTGATGTGATGACATGTACCTAAAATAAATAAAGAAACAATAACTTTAATTTGAATTCCTTTTTCATATTTAATATTCTCTATATTTTTGTTTAAATCCATCAAACTACTTAGCCAATGTCAACGCAATGTTTTTAGGATACCATCTCAACTGTATAACCGGTTTTCCCTTTAAAATGGAAGTTTTATTCATGCTTGTTGCCAGCATATTGATTGCTTTACACGTATTTTGCCGGGGTATGTTGATGTCGGGTATGATCGCTCAGGCAAAATGTCGGGTGATTTCGCTCTCTCCATAGTTTTAAGTGCAAATCTATGTATCGGTATACAAAAGATGTGTAGCGATCTTACCCGATTCCACAGAACGGCAAACTTAACCTAAAATCCTATGTATACCCACAAATGAGCGATCTTACCCGATTGACAATGCTTTACAATGGTGTTTTCGTGTTCGCACAAACTTGATCAAGTCATTCGATTTGTTTTATCATTCAGAATAGTATTTCTTCCCTATACGCATAATTAGTAATACGAAATAGTTCTTGACACAAACGGGAACATCATACACGGATTAAGTTGCTATATTTAAGTGAGAAAGTTAATGTTTTGAACTTACCCATTAGACGATACAGACGAGTTCCTTCGGTAAATGTGCAGTGTATTGACGTGAATACGCATGCGCATACAATCAAAAAAATTGGGAAAAGTTAGTCAGAGCGAACTTACCCGCTAGGGCGAAGATCCCCGAAATTACCCTATGTGTGTTAATTTTGACAATTCTTCTTGTATTTGAAGAAAAACTCAATGTAAAAAATCAATCGGCACCACACCACACACACTCAAATCAATGGGAATTTCGCTGCATGTAGAGTCAATGGGGCCGGGGAGTTCTGATACCCTATACTGTATAGGCATGTATCGGCGCAATAGGCACTTCGATTTTGACGACCTTATCCAATCCAAATATAGTTCGAATCACATCCACTTTTTACAGCATTATAATAACGTCACAATTGTTATAGAAGTGAGTGTAATTTTACATCCTTACCTTCGAAAATGCCAGTCAATTCACCCAATCCCCACTCTCGCAGCCTAGCCGACACAGCGTCCATTTTGTTTGCAATTCATTTCCCCTTCACCAAACTACGATGTTCGTGATTTGTGATTGGTTTATTTCAGGTCAAGTGTTTCAAACTTTACACAACCGCTGTGTAAAGTGCGAATTTGGCGGTAATTTTTTTTTATAATAAAATAATAACAGCGAATTATGTTTACACAACCAAACTTTCACACAACTTGACAAGTTCACACAGCGTTGTTTAAAATTTCTACACAACCTTACACAATCTTTTTTACACAGCGTTTTTTAAACAGCATTTTGACGGTGTATTACACATAGGCTAACAGGCATACCGTGTGCTGATGGATTGTCTGTTGAGTGTAGTAACATTTTGTAAGATTTCACATGTTTGTGTGTCACCAAGAACAGATTTGTCACAGAATTATGGACCATTTTGACACAGAAAACAACATATGAGACTACTACACATAACAGGTATACCGTGTGTGCTGATGAAATGTCTGTTGAGTTAAGCAACATTTTGTAAGATTGCACATGTTTGTGTGTCACCAGGACCAGATTTGTCACAGAATAATGGACCATTTTGACACAGCAATCAACATATGAGACTACTACACATAACAGGCATACCCTGTGAGTAATGAAATGTCTGTTGAGTTTAGTAACATTTTGTAAGATTTCACATGTTTGTGTGTCACCAGGAACAGATTTGTCACAGAATTATGGACCATATTGACGCAGCATTCAAAATATGAGACTACTACACATAACAGGTATACCGTGTGCTGATGAAATGTCTTTTGAGTTTAGTAACATTTTGTAAGATTTCACATGTTTGTGTGTCACCAAGACCAGATTTGTCACAGAATTATGAACCATTTTGACGCAGCATTCAAAATATGAGACTACTACACATAACAGGTATACCGTGTGCTGATGAAATGTCTGTTGAGTTTAGTAACATTTCACATGTTTGTGTGTCACCAGGAACAGATTTGTCACAGAATTATGAACCATTTTGACGCAGCATTCAAAATATGAGACTACTACACATAACAGGCATACCGTGTGCTGATGAAATGTCTGTTGAGTTTAGTAACATTTCACATGTTTGTGTGTCACCAGGAACAGATTTGTCACAGAATTATGAACCATTTTGACGCAGCATTCAAAATATGAGACTACTACACATAACAGGCATAGCGTGTGCTGATGAAATGTCTGTTGAGTGTAGTAACATTTTGTAAGATTTCACATGTTTGTGTGTCACCAGGAACAGATTTGTCACATAATTATGGACCATTTTGACGCAGCATTCAAAATATGAGACTACTACACATAACAGGCATAGCGTGTGCTGATGAAATGTCTGTTGAGTGTAGTAACATTTTGTAAGATTTCACATGTTTGTGTGTCACCAGGAACAGATTTGTCACATAATTATGGACCATTTTGACGCAGCATTCAAAATATGAGACTACTACACATAACAGGCATACCGTGTGCTGATGAAATGTCTGTTGAGTGTAGTAACATTTTGTAAGATTTCACATGTTTGTGTGTCACCAGGAACAGATTTGTCACATAATTATGGACCATTTTGACGCAGCATTCAAAATATGAGACTACTACACATAACAGGCATAGCGTGTGCTGATGAAATGTCTGTTGAGTGTAGTAACATTTTGTAAGATTTCACATGTTTGTGTGTCACCAGGAACAGATTTGTCACATAATTATGGACCATTTTGACGCAGCATTCAAAATATGAGACTACTACACATAACAGGCATAGCGTGTGCTGATGAAATGTCTGTTGAGTGTAGTAACATTTTGTAAGATTTCACATGTTTGTGTGTCACCAGGAACAGATTTATCACATAATTATGGACCATTTTGACGCAGCATTCAAAATATGAGACTACTACACATAACAGGCATACCGTGTGCTGATGAAATGTCTGTTGAGTGTAGTAACATTTTGTAAGATTTCACATGTTTGTGTGTCACCAGGAACAGATTTGTCACATAATTATGGACCATTTTGACGCAGCATTCAAAATATGAGACTACTACACATAACAGGCATACCGTGTGCTGATGAAATGTCTGCAGGGTAGCTTCTCACTATTGTAGAACCCTTCAAGTAATTTTTCAGTTCCTCTCTTTCCTTCTGCAACCTTGATCAGTTTACTCGCATATTTGTCAAGAGATGCTGTCATCTCCTTTGCTATGGTAACTTTGTACAGTTGAAAAGTTTCAAAGCAGATCTGCAAAACACATTTTAATTCAAAATATTATATGCACCATTCTACACATCATAAAACAAAACAGAATCAAGGTATATGTATATTGTAAACTAATATTTAAGTGGAAAAGAATACACTGGAAATTGAACTTAGATAGAGATTTGATGACAAAACCAAATGAATTACATTAGAGTGTGATTCAAAACTACTCGATACCTCTTATTTGCATGTGAAAATGTTATCGGGTAGCTACCCGATGGCCACTCGTCAACCACCCGGTACTTCATTTTATAAACCTGCAAGTTAAAAAAACATTTTTTCAAGTTAATGAAATTTCAATCTGCATTTCTATTTTGTTTGTTAATGGTCCTTTTGTAAACTTTATTTTAGCAGGTATTGACCTTGGAAATTTTCAAAAGAAAAATATATAGTAGTGCATTATATCTTTGGGTTGAAAATGAAGCCTGACGATTGAAATTATTCTGTCTTTTGTTTTGTTGTTGTTTTTGTTGATAAAACAAAATGTATGCAGTTTACTTCTCTTCAGACTTCTCCTGTTCTCTCTTGGCCTTTTTGATGACACTGTGAACTTTTTTCGTAATACCAGTGTCACCATCACTTGGGTACTTCTCCTTAAGGTGTTTAACTATATAGCAGGCTGAAGCAAGTAGGGTCAAAGCGATCTTTAGCTGGGCGGTTGTTATTGGAATTCTGGCCTGTGACACTTTTTGTGAGAACGTCCTCTTTAATGAATCTGGCCTGTGACACTTTTTGTGAGAATGTCCTCTTTACTGAAGAGGAGGTTCATTGCTAAGTCTGTTGAGTCAAACAAATCACGTCCCGTTGCCACTGCCTTTTTTTATTTCTGTCAGTGTATAGCCATTATACAATGGCTCGGGTGAGGTTTCCCCCTGTGAACAATGATAATAAGAAAAATAATAATTTAATCTATTTTCAAAGCCTACCAACTACAATATGCATAAAGGTATACTCAGTGATCTGAAAAAGAGGGGCTATCACCATGGCCTGAAAAAATGTTTTTTTCCCGGCAAGCGATTCCAAATTTCCCTCAAATGGAATGCATTTCTTAATGAAAGAGTAACATTTCCCTCCAAATGCCAAATTTTCCCTCCAAATGCTCAAATTTCCCAGCAAGGAGCTTTCCGTATTGCCTACTTTTTCAGCCTGCGCCTATCACATTTTTCTAAATTTGATTTTGTACATCTTTTATTAGTATCTGAGGCTGTGGATTGGGTCATCCTCCTTTGAAGGTCACATTAATGACAACTGGATTCTAAATCATAGATTTTGTATTTGGACCTGCATTCAAGGTTGTAATACAAAATGTCTCTTGTCTTCTGACCATAATTCATTTGGTCTATACCGTCTATGATCATCACAGGTGACACTCACACCACTTATCTGAGGGATCGTTCACCCTGTTTTCTTTCCTATACCAAACAGGTCCATTCAAAAAGCTTTGAAAGTCACAATACAAATAGATGTGGGCGGGCTATATAAAGGGTCATTGAACTCCAGCTGCATTGATGACTTGATGCATACTGATCTCATGAAAAAAATACTGAATAAAAGTTAAAAAACAAGGTGCCCCGGTCAAAAATCCTGGAAATGGCAGCCATTTTGGCAAAAACAGATTTTGATCATATAACTCGGTCATTTTTGGTCAAATTTATTTAATGGTTTTGTCTTATTTAACCCACTAATTTCATAAAATAGCTGATTAAGCTCTTATTTGGACTGCGGGTGTGCTTTGAAGAAAGGTTGATGAGGAACCTGGATTTTGGAATTTGGAATTAGTGTGCATGAATTCATCAATTTATCTGGAGTATGAAAGTTAGAAATGGTCTGAAACTATGACCCTCTATATAGCCCACCCCTCAAATACAAATTGGGGAATTCCCATTTATAAATTTATCTTACAAACAAACATGACTTGCCTAAAATTTCTATAGTTCAATCAGTTCCAAATTAGCGAGAAATATTATGTTTTTGAATTGGGTGTGCTTTAAATCGCACTCCTCAAAACATTGAGGTGTGCTGTAGGTGTGCCATAAAAAATTAGGTGTGCTGTTTTATGACCATGCTATCTTTTTATTACCAAAGCTATAAAACTTACCGATGATTCAACATGGCGTGTAGCACAAAACTTGGTTACTGAATCTGTCCCAGAGCATATTTTACTGCCTCTTTTTCAGCGACTCCTTTAATTCGTTAATCACGCTTGATCTTGTCCAGGTGTTTCAAACACAAATTACATTGAATCGCCACAACCATCATTGCCACATCCTTCTCCACCTTCTCTGCGGAGAATATGTGGCTGAGATAGCATGCAGAATTTGGCATGATTATTATAATTAATGTGCAACTATTAGTCTAAGTACGCGTACGTTCAAGCAGACGACGAAATGTCAAATCGGGATCGTGGAATCAAAACAAACTGCACATGGCGTGGCATTCAATACGCGGATTTATGGTTTCCCTAGTGTTGGGCGGTATCGCGCTGATGTTGGTACGCCCTACTTCTGGTTTTACGCTAACGTGTGGGATTGCATTGAAATACGCTTTTAACCAGCTAATAAACGCTGATGAAAACAAACAAAACTACGCCGTATTCGATAGTTTTAACGAAAAATAATAATTGTTTTACATTAGTCAACAGTTTACCTCCATATTTTAGGACTTCAAAGTAACTTCCAATAGGCTTGCACCTTGCCAGAAAAAGACCCACATTTTGCCCTGCCCATAGCTCTAAATATGCGTATTAGGCCATACTAGTCTGGCGTGTTTGCAACCAAGAGTTATTATAGTATTAACTCCTTGGTTTGACCGTGTTTGCGGTAACTTTGTTTAGGCCTAGGATAGGCTAGAGAGCCACTCAAATCTGCTTATTTGATTTAAACGGCCGAAATTCGGAGGAGACAGTTTGAAAAATGGGGTTTTGGTTTTTAGCATGCAATTTACTCTTCAAATTTATAATATAAGCCTATGGTAGTACAATAATTGTGTATATGTATACAAACAACAACTATGTAATATGTAGGCCTACAGTGGCGTGCACAGGAGTGGGAGGGGGGCACCTGACCATACATCATGAAATTCCCCCGACTCAGATTCTTCTCGATTCCCCCGACGTACCAAACAAAAAAGTAAAAGGTAGCCCCATTTATTTTTGCAGTCACCTTGTGAATTTCACGTAAGTGGTGGGGGTGGGGGAAAACGTTTTTTCACACGGTCAAAACAAATCGCACAGTCCAAAAAACAGCACAGTCAACAACTAATGCCCAATCCTCCGGGTTTTCATAAGTTCTCTATAACATTTTTCTTTATTTAGCCGACTGCTGCATAAATTTGTCGACCACATGCACAGATTTGCCGACTATTTGACTATTTGGGTCACACCACCCCACACACACACACAGGCGCGGATCCAGAAAAGTTTAGGGGGGGAACATGAAATTGATCCAAGCGGTGCGCACAGCACCGCCTTCCGAGCCATGCTCGGACAGGGGGGTCACGGTCTGAGGGATGATGTGCCCCCGGTCCCCCGCAGGCTCAGAAGTAGATAAAAATTCAATTTTGGAACTCATTTTGGTACTGGTGTATAATACTTTTGACCAATATTTTGACCTCTTCATTTCCAATAAAATTTTGTTTTTTATCAATGCACCAATGCACGAAAGAAGTTGAGCATAATTATACTGATATATTCTTGATTTAAGTATAGATTGGTTAAAAGCTCGAACAGGGGGGGGGGGGAGGGGGAGTCTGAGGGGGATGTGCCCCCTCCGAATTGGATTTTTTTTCTTCAATTTTTGAACCCATTTGGTGTGTACTTTTGACTAATATTTTATTGAAAAGCAATCACTTTATTTCCGATCAATATTGGCTTTTTATATAGGCCTATGCCAGAAAGAAGTTATACTAGTTACCTCCAAAATATCAGATTTCTCGTCAACGGTACATACGCGTATGTATCCCGACCGCCGCCCAATAAACTCCAAACGTTATCCCTCGCATGCCTCCCCGCCCGCCTTTTTGTACCGCCCCCTACCCTTTTCTTTTTTTTCTTTTTCGTTTGTCCCCTCTTCTTCCTCACTCTCTTTCTTCCCCCCCCCCTCCCCCCCTCCCCCCCTTTTTTGGTGGTGGTGGGGGGGAGCCCCCCATGTATCCGCGCCGGCGTGCACAAACCCTCTAGCGACAGCCCTGCACCCGAATGGCAGTAGTACTAGTAGTTTCCCCCGACTGGCAGTAATTTCCCCCGAATCCCCCCCCCCCCCCCCCTCTAAAGAGATAAAGAAATAATAAACCCCCGATATTTCACACAAAATTAATTATGTTCAGTCCCTTAAATAAATAATTAGACAAAAAAAAAAACGTAAATAACCTCAAATACGTCATTTTAGGACTCTGGTGAGCTTTTACATTGCCTCTAGATTTAGTCTGTTATATCCAGTCCCCACTGGCATGACTTGCTCGGTAAATTACATGACGCCTAGACTGCCAAATTCCGCAACTTTTCGGCATTTTACGCGGAACTTTCAATGGATATTTCAACTTAATGTGCACTTTTTAACTCTGCCGAACCCCAAGGATAGTTTAGGTATACTATCTTTATTTTCAATTAAGACTTCTGTACTTTTGAGGGGTGCGTCGACCATGAAATCTTCTGAGTTTATTTTGACCGCTCGTCCCATTTTGCAATGCATTTTCCTATGGTAGCGTAAAACCAGAAGTCGGGCGTACCAACATCAGCGCGATACCGCCCAACACTAGGGAAACTCTAAATCCGCGTATTTTGCACCGTCTAGTTATTGTGCAGACATATACATTTTCTACCGTGTCTTTCGTACGTACAAAAGGGGAATCGATTGAACGGTGTGAATGAATGAGCGAAAAAATAGTTCTCAGCTGCTTTATTTTGTGTGATAAACATGCGCGGGTATCGCGAGTGTCTAAAAATTACTGTACAGGGCAAAGGTCATCAAGATTTGTATAAATATTAATGAGTTTGGTTACGAGTTATAAATAACGCTCTTGTTTACGAACAAATTTCAATCGCTCGATTTTGATGATTTGCCGCATTAAAAATCATTTTTCTGCTCAAGTGCACTACAGTAATCAGTGAAAATTTAGGCTTGCAATAAATCGCTCTTCTCGAAACTATTTCAGGCGTGCGATGGCGTGCGATCGCACTCGCACGCCTCAAACGTGAAGGCCTGGTTTTTATCGTTGATGTAAGGATCGAGGCTTCGTCAATTTGGAGCTGATCAAAATATAGACACTAGCTTAGCGTTTTGTATCTTGTTACAGCAGATTATTCAATTTTGTCACAATTGAAAGCAATGTTTGAGTTGGTTGATCATCCTCCAGCTGTAGAATGATTTTTTTCTACAAAGAGAGCAGATTTTGCCACTGCCTTTGGGTTATAAAGGTTGAAAGCATAATGGCTGCAATATAGCAATAAAATGCATGGATGATATCATTGGATGTTGCCACCACCTACCTCCCCATCAACCACGGTCTCAAACTGTGTAGATGTTGTTATAGATGATGAATCACATTTGATGTCTGGAGACTGAGTTGGAACCTTTATGCCGAAGAAAAAAGATGGAAAGAAAAGAACAAATTAGATTATTCAATCAAACATTGACTGATTGATGCAAATATTTAAATTCATTTGTTATATTTGTTTCGCTATCTCGCAATGGCCAAAACTTTGACCTGCAGGCCAACAGACGGGTCTATATATTACACATGTATGACTGATTATGCTGATCAGATGCGTTCATACAACTCCTGATGTAGGCTATGAAATAGCTTTCTATGATCAGATCACACTTACCGGTATGAAACGCTAAAAACCATATTAGTGACTAATGTAGTCCGTTTTCTGTCGTCTACATAGTGTATATGGATTTCCTATTACTATGAAGCAGGATTCTATGATGGCAAACTGATCACTGAATGATTCCATTTTTTCAACAAGTATAGCTGATCCCCAGGAATATTTGATGCCATTAAAGGACACACTTTTTGGTTTATACAGCATTTCTGCCTCATCACCAGCAATTGCACGTAGTTGGCGTTTTGCTCGTCAAAAATATGAGTGGATATAGTTTTCCACAAGTATGCTCAACTATTCCTTGGGATAGGAAATCATTTTGAATTCGGTGTCCTGCCTGCGGATATATTCATGTCGTTCAGCTAGAGTTTTGGATATATTTTCCCTATTATTTGTTCTGTGATAGACTTGCTTAAAGTGTTTGGCGCAAATAAGAACATATTGAATTTTTTTTGCTAAGATTGCGTATAAATGGAGTTCCATCGATGTGCAACTCATTTCTAAAAAAAAATAGGGGTCACCGACTTTGTTTTTCCATGAGAATCATTTAAAAAAACTTTTTTTGAGCAAATTAACACAGAGGTCTATGGCAAATACGGATTTGTTTACACGTTTTGCTTCATAGCAAAAAAACTGGATTGAAATGTTATGCCAGATTTTTTTAAAAAGATGCGCAAGTATATAGCTTCTTTATTTCATAAATAAAAAATGGGGTTCACCGACTTACTTTTTCCACAAATTCACGAAAAGTGTCATTTTATTAGAGTCTTATCAAAGCATGTTAAAGATATAACCAATTCGATATAACCTACCTGTCATCCATTTGCATTGAGAGTTCATGCTTGGAGACTTTTTTCACTTTCGGTTTCTTGACCACGACCGCCTCTCTCTCCACCTTTAAGTCGTTTTCTGAATCAGAACTATTTAAAATGAATAAAAGAAAAGGCATTTGAATCTATTTAGACTTCATGCCCATTTTAAATCTTAACAGAGCATGTTAAAAATCTAACATCAAATTTTCCTTTGATCGATGAGGATGACTTTGAAATTAACTAAAATCTATAGCTTAATCAGATCATTTTAAAAACAAACCTGACCTCAATTAACCCTTGCCCTTGAAGTTCAATTTACCATATTGTTTGTAATACATGCAGACGTCCAGGGGAAGAAATTGCCTCACTATACGAGCAACAACAAAAAAAGACTATTAATAATTATGTACAAATGTTACGACTATTTTTGTTTAGTATCGTTCTGGGGCAATTTTTTTTAAAGTATCTTTCTTATGTTTTTTTTGTTGCTCGTATAGTGTCATTTTATTAGTGTTCAAAAAAGTGCTGCCATGGAATACCGTGTGTGACGCGAAAGAAAGATCGCTGCATTGCCTGCGCATTTACCTGTGGGCGTATTCACACACAAGTGCACCCCTGCGCACCCCTCCAGCCGGCTATACACACACTCGCTATCATTTATTTAGCGCAACCTTTACCGGGCCGGGACGTTTCGGTATCTCCCTCCCAGTTATGTTGGGGGGTGTCGTTCCTTCAGAGTGCTAAGTGAATGTACTTTGTAGGGGTGTACAGGGTATCCTGATAGATTTTGGGGTTTGGGGCTGCAGCTTGGTTCTGGCTTAAGTCCCCGGTTTCAGTCTACAGGGTGGTCCAAAAAAAACTATACCCAACTTTGGAGGCCATTTTCTCCTAGATGATAAACTATTTTAGTAATTTGGTTTGCATATTATTAAAGCATATATCGTTGAGCATTATTGGTGAAAATAGGGAAGATATTACATTAATATTTTTTGAGATATTGCTATTTTTAGCGAGTATGTGTAAAAATGGCTTTTCCACAGGAGCTGTCAATGCATCAACATGATATGCACTTTTATGACAATATGATATGACACAATAATGTAATGACCCAAGACCCATTATAAGCAGTTAAGGATTAAGTTTAATAAGGTGTGCTTGTCATTGTCAACTGTGCAATGAATACAAAGGTGTGTCATTGTCATATCATATTCAAACATGTTGATGCATTGACAGCTCCCGTGGAAAAGCCATTTTTACACATACTCGCTAAAAATAGCAATATCTCAAAAAATATTAATGTAATATCTTCCCTATTTTCACCAATAATGCTCAACGATATATGCTTTAATAATATGCAAACCAAATTACTAAAATATTTTATCATCTAGGAGAAAATGGCCTCCAAAGTTGGGTATAGTTTTTTTTGGACCACCCTGTCTCTTTGCATTTTGATTGCGTCGGGTCAAATTAGCGGCGAAAATAAGACGTTTTAGCCCAGAGGAAATACAGTTAAATAATTAATTGCATCGCCCAATTGTCAGTCTATTCGGTTCATCATACGGCTGCTTCTGAATTTTTTTTGTAGATATCGCCAAAACGTTAAGTATCTTTGCAAATGTTTGCAACATACCCTATTCCTGTATTGTTTTGGCAGACTGCTGCTGCTACTCTAAAATCATTGGATTCACTGCTTCCATACTGACGGCACTGAAGCAGGGGTAGAATTTCGTAACCAACCGCGCGAATCCATTAAGATTCTCGTGGAAGGATTTTGCGAGAATCCATGGATTTTTGCGAAATTAATGAAAATAATATCAAGAATAAGGCTATAAGCTTGCACAACTTCCAAATTCGGCATGTTTGTTGACTAAGGGTCAAATATCAGTCATCTAAGGTCCTGTTTTGGACTTAAAATTTGTTTTCCTTTTTTTCTCAGGAATCCACTTGGATTCACATGGTAGTGATTTTACGCGAATCGATTTGCAGATTCGCGCCGAAATTCTACCCCTGCTGAAGAGTTTTGCTTGCAATTATCTGGTTGAATGCTTCATTTGCTTGAGAATTCCGTGCCGCGGCAAATTTATGCGCATTGTCTATGAAGCTTTTCATAACTTTGTCTAAACATTGCCTAGTATTTTGGTCTTTCAAATTGCCTTTGAAGCCTCGGTGTTTATATGTGTCTGGATTTTTCCTGTAGCCGCACCAGATCATGTTGCCCGTAACAATGCGGGATTATTGCCGATAAAGCACGTTTGACACCTGATACATTTTCAACATTTTGTGCAACGGCATAAAAAACACATTTGCATGTGTTGAATGACTGTCACGGTTAGTTCTTTGTGGGTTTTTTTAAGTTCACATATTTGATTGTTAAGGCTTGTTTTTGTAAGAATGATATCTGACACCTTTTCGATGTCGTTGTCCACTTCTTCTCTGATCTTCTTGATGGTACTAGCATCGTCGTCACCGATTATTGATCCTATTTGCACACCCTAGCATTGCACTCCTTTGCTATTTCAACGGCTACGTCTGGGGGCTCCATGGCCTTACTGGACCCAAACCATTTTTTTTTTGCAGTCATGCTGTTTCAGTTGGCTAGAAACACTGTGATTTTTTCACTGATAAATATGAGTTGTTAAACACTATAGACATGCCCTGGCCACAATGTGAACAAAAATGGCCGACCCCTCCTTCCTGGGTCTGCATGGTTTTCTCATGGAAACACTCTAAAGTTGGTAAAACTATCAGCAAGGCAGAGGTTTTACGATGTATTATCTTGCTGTACTAACACAAAAACTATGTCTCTTCTACTAATCTTAACTTTTTAATACTCGTTTGTCTGGCTGTACCAATTTGGCTGTACAAATGTGGAGTAAGACGCTATTGTTTTGTGGCGTCAAACTGAGAAAACAAAAGTAAACAAGTAAAATACATTTGTTCAATTTTGTAGCATATTTATTCAATTCACTGAATTCAGTATTAGATCATACAAATCTTAAATAAATGACATAGTGAAATACAATACTAAGTGACATTTTCTTAAGAGACATAATCGTAGAACATTATACAAAGAGTAATTCATGATATTTCCATATTAAGTGTCATAAAATTCTGTTAAACAGAATATAATTATAATTTAAGGAGGGGGTCAAGGAATTGAATTCAAATAATAATGCTGTAATTTTGACCTATTACTTAAATACATATAAAATACTCATTTTTGACAAAGAATTGAATCAGAAAATTTATTTTTGTGTCAACTTTTAAAATGCTGCTTTTTGGACAAATTCCAAAAACACTATTTTTGGCTCACATTTTTGTGACAGCCTAAATCATTAAAAAATGTCCAAATAAGACACTAATTTTGTGGCAATCACTTTGGTGTTTTTACCTTTATTTTTGGAATTTTGGTCCTAACAGGGCCTACAATATGGCTTATTTGGCAAAACACTTTTTTCGCCCAAAATTCAAAACAAATTTTAATTTACACTACCGGCTTATATAAGCACCTTTAAAGATGATGAAAGGTGGTGTGAATGCCTTAATGGTGTTAGCGCAAACAGCTTGTAATACAAAAGAAATGATAAGAGATGTTATTTGAAGACTATATTCATAAGAAATTGTCTGCAAGTACCGTTATTACATAGTGATGTATAGTGGTAACAGGAAAAAAAGTATTTGAGAAAAACAGGTTCGAAGGGGATGCCAATTTATAATGAAGAATGTCGCTAAACTTGTCATTTAAATTCAAAGTACATATAGCTGCATAGAAATTGTAGCCAAACATTCACATTATCTTCAGATAATTTAAAGGTGAAATTTCAGACTTAAAATGCATAAAAATATGGCTACAAAGTTCAGGCATGAGATTCTAAAGTCTTGCACAAAGTGTCACAGATATACGGACCAGTGTAACATTGACATTTTTGCAATTTGAGTCGGGAGCCATGAATATTATCCAACCAGACTAAAGGCAGACCTGAAACTGACAATTTGTGAAAAAATGCTGAAAATGCTTTAAAAAACTGAAAAACAGCATGAAATCATGGTAAAATAGATCAAATTGGGCTGGAAATAAAAGAAAAACGCATACATTTGAGCAACAAAAAATGCTGAAATCCGCTAAAACACTGAAGAGTTTCGGGTCTGTAAAGGTGGCAACTTTGAAAATTGAATTATTAATATTATCATCATCAACATTCACAGTAAACTATTGCTAACAACCTTTAACATCTCTAGCATACTTGATTAAAAAGTTATGAGCTTTAACAATACCAATTTGACATTTGCCTCCTTATGGTCTGATTGGATTAAGATGAAAGATCATGCCACATGAAGCTTATCTGCTTATGACCAGGGTGACATTTGTCACATTATAAATATCTTACCCAAGGTGTTGTCCCCTCTCCCCTCATGCAGGGATACTGATGATCATTTTTTCCCCAATTATTCTGTTGTGGTTTTTATGTCCTATGTCAGGCCATTCCCCCTCCCCCTGACTTTCCAACTTGACTGTTCTGCCTCCTTTATCCAGAGTAATTTCTCCAATGGCCGATCTTGAACTTAACCCCAACACTTCATAGTGGTGTCTGTGTGCCAAAGTTTTAGCTACATTACGAAAATTACACACCACACTAGCAAGTTTCTTAAAATATTGGTGCCTTGCCTCAAAGCGCATGCACCAAAAATCTGAAAGAGCTGGATACATATCCAGGATATCTTTACAGGCAGATTCCTGAACCACCTCCCTTCGATGATTGAATGTTCGAGTCATATGCTCCTTTATTTAACACACTCTGTTTCGGGTTTGCTTTGGCACATTCAGCTTGCATTACCTTCATGTGCTTTTGAATGCTTGTTTCAACCTCTCCATCTGGCAATGTTTCATCTTTTGACCGCAGGAAAGGGGAAAAAAGTTTTAAATATTGCTTCAATCATGCTATCCGTCATTACTGTTGAATGTAGTAACATTTTAAAAGATTTCACATATTTGTGTGTCACCAAGACCAGATTTGTCACAGAGTTATGGACCATTTTGACACAGCAATCAACTTTCATCGCTAAAAACTCCAGTTTGCCGGAATGAAGATGATAATTCTTCTCCGCTGCCGTGAGAGATCTGGAAGCATATCCGATGACTCGCATCTTCCTGCTTCAGATATAATACTGCTCCAACATATGTGCTGATGAGATGTCTGTTGAGTGTAATAACATTTTGAAAGATTTCACATGTTTGAAATGGACTAGAGACGAATAACATAAAGACAGCAATGAACGACAGAAGAGTGTGGAGAAGCATCGTAGATCGGGGACACCACCCGAATTAAGCAAGTAAGCAACATGTTTGTGTGTCATCAAGACCAGATTTGTCACAGAATTATGAACCATTTTGACACAGCAATCAACATATGAGATACTACTCTCTTAATTCCAAAGATTGAAAAGTCAATCTTTAAGATTGACTTTTCAATCTTTCAAAGATTGTAGTTAGGGAAAGATCCGAAAAGATTGAAAGTCAATCTTTGCAAAGATTGAACAGTTTAGATCTGGAAAACGATTGAAAAGTCAGTCTATTCGATTGAAATTTCCACTCTGGTTTGGATTGAGCAATTTTCAATCTTTAACTAGGATTGATATATTCAATCTTATAAGATGGTGTTTTCAATCAACGTCTAGTTTCACCATTTTCAATCCAATAATTGGATTGAAATCAAATATTGGAATATTAATACCAAAATGAAACAAATGTTACATAAATATTAATGACACTCTTACTAAATTGTTCTGTATCAGAATCTCAACAGGTTTATTCATAAACATTTAAACATATTTTCAAATTTGTCAGTATTTCGACATTTAATTATTCATAATGTGTATATTCAAAGCATTAAATTTTATAAAATAGAAACACGGTACAATAAATGTGCACAAGGCAGCTAAAATTTTAATTATTCATAATATCAGGCATGAGAATGGAGTTTTTGAAAATAGCAGGAAAGTGGTGAAAATTCCTGAAAGAGTGCGTGAAATTGGGCCAACAGGCTGAAATTAAATAAAACTGCGTACATTTTGACTACAAAAAACAGGAATTCCTGCTTTTTCCTGAAGATTCTCATGCCTGGTATATTCAAATCCGGGGTGGGGGGTGGGGCACTCAACTTATTTTTGGGAAGGGGTGTGCCGCCCAGGGTCTCAAAAAGGGGCTACATAACTGAACTGAGTAGATTTTATGACGAAAAATAGGGTCTTAGGAACTGATTTTTTCAAAAAAGTAGGTCTTAAGAATTGGCCTATAGTTCAATTTTGATTAGCAATAACGCACATTTTTGATTTTTTGTGTGTGTGTTAGAACGCAAAATTTTCGAAGAATTATGGCTTTGGAATGCAAAATTTCATGATTTTTAAATTTTCAATAAAATTGGGGGTCTTAAGAACTGATGCAGGCTTTTAAAAGGGGGTCATAAGAGCTAGCAGCAGAGGGTGAAAAAGGGGGTCTTCAGCGCGGCACATACCTATACCCTTTTCCAATGTCAGTGCCCCCCACCGGGATTCAAATAGCATTAAATTTTATGAAATAGAAACATGGTACAATACATTTGCACAAGGCAGCTATTGATGAATTTGTAATATTATTTCAGATAGCTGCTTACCAAGCTTACAGCTTGGTGGAGGAACATATTGAAAACTTTGGTGCATCTGCTCAACGCAAACCTAATTACCTCACTAAGCACGTAATTTTGAGCTTGTCCCTTGCCACATCGAAACTTCTTTGATCATCACTGCCAAGTGAGACAACTTAACTTACAATTACGCTCGGTATACAGTCAGCTGTAGAACGGGAGCCCGTTTCAATTGAGGGCGCTCTATTTAGTGACGCACTGCCGTCATTTCTTACACGGCGATTCATTAAGTGACGGAAGTCCGTCGACTGCCGGAATGCGAACAAAAAACACTTTTCAATAGAGGGCGGGCTTGAGAACGGGACTGCGTTAGCAAGGGAACGGCCTCACGTCACAGTAAATTTAAAAATTCATAAATTGCCGATTCTGCCGATTTTAAACAACGAAATAACTCTCTTATCAAAGAGATAACTGTTACAAAGGCATCACTTCTAAATACTACGGGGCTTATATTTAATGTAAAAATTATCACTGTTACACTAAAAATTCTATAAAATGGTGTAATCTCGTCTAGAAAATGGTGGTCTCATCGCAGCAAACCGGTCAAAAAAGACATAATTAAAGACTGTGTCGTGTGATGTTGCGGTTAAAGGTTAAATTAAATCATCTAACTGGATGTCGCAAGGAGTTCTGATACCTTATGCTGCCCTCAACTCGATGGAAAGTTACTTTTTATGCAGATAATTGGGTGTAAAAGGGGAAAATTCAATCATTGCGCAAATTGACGGGTGTGCGTTACCTTGGTTACGTACACCCGTCGTTTTAGAGCGCCCTCAATTGAAACGGGCTCCCGTTCTACAGCTGACTGGTATAGTGCAGTAAATAGTATAGGCTTCAATAAAATACCAAACACTTTCAATTTAAAATTTGAGATAAACCCGCGTTTTCCCAAATAAAAATTACACTTTTAGCAGAAAAGAATGCCACATATTGACAAAATAGCCTGATTTAGGTCCATTTTACGTGGGTCGGTGTACTAAATTCAATGGCAAAATTTATGGAAGAGTCTGATCGAAAATTACGCTTACGTCAGAATATTAGACAAAATTCCTCAGAGATTGATGTTAAATATAATATGATTGGTTGAAAGGAACTACCCGCGTTTTTCCCACCAATTAGGACTATTTTAGGCAAAATCTTGGCTCAGCGAATGTTTTGGTCAGTGAATCAATACAACACAATACACATACAATACGATATCATCCACATGCTTGGGTCGCGGAACTATCGCTACAGGGGTGTAAAAGTATATTACATTATCTATTCAGCTGTAGTTCGTCATTTTAAAATGGTCACAATACCTCACGTTAATTGTTATATAAAAAAAAAATAAGGGTCACCGACTTTGTTTTTCCACGAGAATCATTTTAAAAAACACTTTTTTTGAGCAAAATAACACGGAGGTCTATGGGAAATACAGATTTTTTTTACACGTTTTGCTTCATAGCAAAAAAACTGGATTGAAATGTTATGCCAGATTTTTAAAAAGATGCGCAAGTATATAGCTTCTTTATTTCATAAATAAAAAATGGGGTTCACCGACTTACTTTTTCCACAAATTCACGAAAAGTGTCATTTTATTAGAGTCTTATGAAAGCATGTTAAAGATATAACCAATTCGATATAACCTACCTGTCATCCATTTGCATTGAGAGCTCATGCTTGGAGACTTTTTTCACTTTCGGTTTCTTGACCCCGGTACGGACCACGACCGCCTCTCTCTCCACCTTTAAGTCGTTTTCTGAATCAGAACTATTTAAAATGAATAAAAGAAAAGGCATTTGAATCTATTTAGACTTCATGCCCATTTTAAATCTTAACAGAGCATGTTAAAAATCTAACATCAAGTTTTCCTTTGATCGATGAGGATGACTTTGAAATTAACTAAAATCTATAGCTTAATCAGATCATTTTAAAAACAAACCTGACCTCAATTAACCCTTGCCCTTGAAGTTCAATTTACCATATTGTTT
Organism: Ophiura sarsii; assembly: GCA_035610835.1. Lineage (NCBI taxonomy): Eukaryota > Metazoa > Echinodermata > Ophiuroidea > Amphilepidida > Ophiuridae > Ophiura > Ophiura sarsii. Next base: position 12,990,578 of record CM069456.1, on the reverse strand, counting down.
GTAATACATGCAGACGTCCAGGGGAAGAAGAAAAAATTGCCTCACTATATGAGCAAAAAAAAAAAGACTATTAATAATTATGTACAAATGTTACGACTATTTTTGTTTAGTATCGTTCTGGGGCAATTTGTTTTTTAAGTATCTTTCTTTCTTATGTTTTTTGTTGTTGCTCGTATAGTGTCATTTTATTAGTGTTCAAAAAAGTGCTGCCATGGAATACCGCGTGTGACGCGAAAGAAAGATCGCTGCATTGCATGCGCATTTACCTGTGGGCGTATTCACACACATGTGCACCTGCGCACCCCTCCAGCCGGCCATACACACACTCGCTATCATTTATTTAGCGCAACCTTTACCGGGCCGGGACGTTTGGGAATCTCCCCCCAGTTATGTTGGGGTGTGTCGTTCCTTCAGAGTGCTAAGTGAATGTACTTTGTAGGGGTGTACAGGGTATCCTGATAGATTTTTGGGTTTGGGGCTGCAGCTTGGTTCTGGCTTTAGTCCCCGGCTTCAGTCTATCTCTCTGCATTTTGATTGCGTCGGGTCAAGTTAGCGGCGAAAATAAGACGTTCTAGCCCAGAGGAAATACAGTGAAATAATTAATTGCATCGTTGATCTTCGGTCTATTCGGTTCATCATACGGCTGCTTCTGATTTTTTGTTGTAGATATCGCCAAAACGTTAAGTATCTTTGCAAATGTTTGCAACATACCCTCTTCCTGTATTCTTTTGGCAGACTGCTGCTGCTACTCTAAAATCATTGGATTCACTGCTTCCATAGTGACGGCACTTAAGGGTTACCCTCTTCCTGTATTCTTTTGGCAGACCGCTGCTACTACTCTAAAATCATTGGATTCACTGCTTCCATACTGACGGTACTGAAGGGTTTTGCTTGCAATTGTCTGGTCGGAATGCTTCGTTTGCTTGAGAATTCCGTGCCGCTGCAAACTTATGCGCATTGTCTATGAAGCTTTTCATAACTTTGTCTAAACATTGCCTAGTATTTCGGTCTTTCAAATCGCCTTTGAAGCCTCTGCGTTTTTATGTGTCTGGATTTTTCCTTTAGCCGCACCAGTCACCGCACAGATCATGTTGCCCGTAACAATGCGGGATTATTGCCGATAAAGCCCGTTTGACACCTGATACATTTTCAACATTTTGTGCAACGGCATAAGAAAAACATTTGCATGTGTTGAATGACTGTCACGGTTAGTTCTTTGTGGGTTTTTTTAAGTTCATATATTTAATTGTTAAGGGGGATGTGCACCTTCCCATAGCCTCCGTAAAACTGCCGTAACTTCTTAATTATTCGTTTAATCTTAATAAAAGTATACATTTGTTTGCAGGAAAGGGTTCAATGAATCCAACTATGATAATAAAATTGACCATTTTGGAGAAAATTATAAAAAACATGTTTTTTGACCCATTTTAGGTTCTGCCAAGATAACTCAAAATATATTTTGTTAAATTTTATCATACTAGTTTTATTATATTCCTTATGCAATTCCCTAGGAATAGTTTTTTTAATTTATTTTTTACTATATTATTTTTTGAATTATAGACCAAAAAGTGCTAAAAAACGTGATTTTTAACCTCCAAAATCGTGAAAATCACTTTTTGGACGATAATTCAAAAAGTAATAAAGTAAAAAATAAATTAAAAAAATGATTCCTAGGGAATTGCATGAGGATTATAATAAAACTAATATGATAAAACTTAACCAAATATATTTTGAGTTATCTTGGCAGAACCTAAAATGGGTCAAAAAACGTGTTTTTTATAATTTTCTCCCAAAATGGTCAATTTCATGATCATGGTTGGATTCATTGAACCCTTTTCTGCAAAAAAATGTATACTTTTATATAGATTTAATGAATAATAAAGAAGTTATGGCAGTTTTACGGAGGCTGTACCTGAAGGTGCACAGCCCCCTTAAGGCTTCTTTTTGTATGAACGATATCTGACACCTTTTCGTTGTCGTTGTCCACTTCTTCTCTGATCTTCTTGATGGTAGTAGCATCGTCGTCACCGATTATCGATCCTATTTGCACACCCCTAGCATTGCACTCCTTTTCAATGCACGCAAGCCGCGAGAAAATGCTGTGCGTGGCACTTTTAATGGCCGGGAATGAAATGGATATTGATCACACAGTGGGGATGCGTTGGGCTGTGCCTGAGTGAGCGGGCTATTTGATTATGAACAGGTAAAATGTGACTTTTGAAAAGTGACTAATTTTCTTTAAATGGTGCTAATCATGGTTTATCTTTGTTGTTAGGGGGCAAATTTGGTATCAAATTATGCCTAAGAGATTCATCTAAATGCCTATCTAGCCTGTTTGGTCAAAACAAAAATTGAATGTTACTAAAAATGACATAAACAAAGTGTATTCTTTCTTTTGTTGAACCCTTTATTACTTAAATACATATAAAATACTCATTTTTGACAAAGAATTGAATCAGAAAATTTATTTTGGTGTCAACTTTGAAAATGCTGCTTTTTGGACAAATTCCAAAAACACTATTTTTGGCTCACATTTTTGTGAAAGCCTAAATCATTAAAAAATGTCCAAATAAGACACTAATTTTGTGGCAATCACTTTGGTGTTTTTACCTTTATTTTTGGAATTTTGGTCCCAACAGGGCCTACAATATGGCTTATTTGGCAAAACACTTTTTTCGCCCAAAATTCAAAACAATACCTCACGTTAATTGTTATATAAAAAAAAAATAAGGGTCACCGACTTTGTTTTTCCACGAGAATCATTTTAAAAAACACTTTTTTTGAGCAAAATAACACGGAGGTCTATGGGAAATACAGATTTTTTTTACACGTTTTGCTTCATAGCAAAAAAACTGGATTGAAATGTTATGCCAGATTTTTAAAAAGATGCGCAAGTATATAGCTTCTTTATTTCATAAATAAAAAATGGGGTTCACCGACTTACTTTTTCCACAAATTCACGAAAAGTGTCATTTTATTAGAGTCTTATGAAAGCATGTTAAAGATATAACCAATTCGATATAACCTACCTGTCATCCATTTGCATTGAGAGCTCATGCTTGGAGACTTTTTTCACTTTCGGTTTCTTGACCCCGGTACGGACCACGACCGCCTCTCTCTCCACCTTTAAGTCGTTTTCTGAATCAGAACTATTTAAAATGAATAAAAGAAAAGGCATTTGAATCTATTTAGACTTCATGCCCATTTTAAATCTTAACAGAGCATGTTAAAAATCTAACATCAAGTTTTCCTTTGATCGATGAGGATGACTTTGAAATTAACTAAAATCTATAGCTTAATCAGATCATTTTAAAAACAAACCTGACCTCAATTAACCCTTGCCCTTGAAGTTCAATTTACCATATTGTTTGTAATACATGCAGACGTCCAGGGGAAGAAGAAAAAATTGCCTCACTATATGAGCAAAAAAAAAAAGACTATTAATAATTATGTACAAATGTTACGACTATTTTTGTTTAGTATCGTTCTGGGGCAATTTGTTTTTTAAGTATCTTTCTTTCTTATGTTTTTTGTTGTTGCTCGTATAGTGTCATTTTATTAGTGTTCAAAAAAGTGCTGCCATGGAATACCGCGTGTGACGCGAAAGAAAGATCGCTGCATTGCATGCGCATTTACCTGTGGGCGTATTCACACACATGTGCACCTGCGCACCCCTCCAGCCGGCCATACACACACTCGCTATCATTTATTTAGCGCAACCTTTACCGGGCCGGGACGTTTGGGAATCTCCCCCCAGTTATGTTGGGGTGTGTCGTTCCTTCAGAGTGCTAAGTGAATGTACTTTGTAGGGGTGTACAGGGTATCCTGATAGATTTTTGGGTTTGGGGCTGCAGCTTGGTTCTGGCTTTAGTCCCCGGCTTCAGTCTATCTCTCTGCATTTTGATTGCGTCGGGTCAAGTTAGCGGCGAAAATAAGACGTTCTAGCCCAGAGGAAATACAGTGAAATAATTAATTGCATCGTTGATCTTCGGTCTATTCGGTTCATCATACGGCTGCTTCTGATTTTTTGTTGTAGATATCGCCAAAACGTTAAGTATCTTTGCAAATGTTTGCAACATACCCTCTTCCTGTATTCTTTTGGCAGACTGCTGCTGCTACTCTAAAATCATTGGATTCACTGCTTCCATAGTGACGGCACTTAAGGGTTACCCTCTTCCTGTATTCTTTTGGCAGACCGCTGCTACTACTCTAAAATCATTGGATTCACTGCTTCCATACTGACGGTACTGAAGGGTTTTGCTTGCAATTGTCTGGTCGGAATGCTTCGTTTGCTTGAGAATTCCGTGCCGCTGCAAACTTATGCGCATTGTCTATGAAGCTTTTCATAACTTTGTCTAAACATTGCCTAGTATTTCGGTCTTTCAAATCGCCTTTGAAGCCTCTGCGTTTTTATGTGTCTGGATTTTTCCTTTAGCCGCACCAGTCACCGCACAGATCATGTTGCCCGTAACAATGCGGGATTATTGCCGATAAAGCCCGTTTGACACCTGATACATTTTCAACATTTTGTGCAACGGCATAAGAAAAACATTTGCATGTGTTGAATGACTGTCACGGTTAGTTCTTTGTGGGTTTTTTTAAGTTCATATATTTAATTGTTAAGGGGGATGTGCACCTTCCCATAGCCTCCGTAAAACTGCCGTAACTTCTTAATTATTCGTTTAATCTTAATAAAAGTATACATTTGTTTGCAGGAAAGGGTTCAATGAATCCAACTATGATAATAAAATTGACCATTTTGGAGAAAATTATAAAAAACATGTTTTTTGACCCATTTTAGGTTCTGCCAAGATAACTCAAAATATATTTTGTTAAATTTTATCATACTAGTTTTATTATATTCCTTATGCAATTCCCTAGGAATAGTTTTTTTAATTTATTTTTTACTATATTATTTTTTGAATTATAGACCAAAAAGTGCTAAAAAACGTGATTTTTAACCTCCAAAATCGTGAAAATCACTTTTTGGACGATAATTCAAAAAGTAATAAAGTAAAAAATAAATTAAAAAAACGATTCCTAGGGAATTGCATGAGGATTATAATAAAACTAATATGATAAAACTTAACCAAATATATTTTGAGTTATCTTGGCAGAACCTAAAATGGGTCAAAAAACGTGTTTTTTATAATTTTCTCCCAAAATGGTCAATTTCATGATCATGGTTGGATTCATTGAACCCTTTTCTGCAAAAAAATGTATACTTTTATATAGATTTAATGAATAATAAAGAAGTTATGGCAGTTTTACGGAGGCTGTACCTGAAGGTGCACAGCCCCCTTAAGGCTTCTTTTTGTATGAACGATATCTGACACCTTTTCGTTGTCGTTGTCCACTTCTTCTCTGATCTTCTTGATGGTAGTAGCATCGTCGTCACCGATTATCGATCCTATTTGCACACCCCTAGCATTGCACTCCTTTTCAATGCACGCAAGCCGCGAGAAAATGCTGTGCGTGGCACTTTTAATGGCCGGGAATGAAATGGATATTGATCACACAGTGGGGATGCGTTGGGCTGTGCCTGAGTGAGCGGGCTATTTGATTATGAACAGGTAAAATGTGACTTTTGAAAAGTGACTAATTTTCTTTAAATGGTGCTAATCATGGTTTATCTTTGTTGTTAGGGGGCAAATTTGGTATCAAATTATGCCTAAGAGATTCATCTAAATGCCTATCTAGCCTGTTTGGTCAAAACAAAAATTGAATGTTACTAAAAATGACATAAACAAAGTGTATTCTTTCTTTTGTTGAACCCTTTATTACTTAAATACATATAAAATACTCATTTTTGACAAAGAATTGAATCAGAAAATTTATTTTGGTGTCAACTTTGAAAATGCTGCTTTTTGGACAAATTCCAAAAACACTATTTTTGGCTCACATTTTTGTGAAAGCCTAAATCATTAAAAAATGTCCAAATAAGACACTAATTTTGTGGCAATCACTTTGGTGTTTTTACCTTTATTTTTGGAATTTTGGTCCCAACAGGGCCTACAATATGGCTTATTTGGCAAAACACTTTTTTCGCCCAAAATTCAAAACAAATTTTACTTTACACTACCGGCAATGGTCCGGAACTAATGGCATGTGTAAACCAACTCTAAATTACCTATTGTGACGTTTCTCTCTTTCCTTATCCTCTAATTGTCACTCAGGAACTAGTCATCAGAGGTAGACTGCACTCGCTTAATTTATTTATCTCAAAACAATCATTTATTTATCCATCTTTATAAACTGCGACCTTATTGGACGGATTCTCCAATCAATCTGAATCTAATACAGTCATTACACAAGAGCCAGCCGGTTCTGGACTCATATCATAGGCGTAGCCAGGATTATTTTATCCGGGGGGCACTCAGGCTCGGATCCATTACAGTTAATGGGATGCCCCAAAAACTGAATTTGATAAATCACCATCCAAGCGGTGCGCAGGACTGGATGTGCCCCCCTCAGAAGTAGAAGAAGAAAAAAAAAAATCAATTTTGGAACTCATTTGGTGCGATCTGGTGTATACTTTTGACCAACATTTATCGAAAAGCCACCTCTTCATTTCCAATAAATATTTTGTTTTTTATCAAAGCACGAAAGAAGTTGAGCATTATACTGATATATTCTTGATTTAAGTATAGAATGGTCCAAAAGCTCGAACAGGGGGGAGACGTTCCCCCTCAGAATTGGATTTTTTTTCAATTTTCGAACTCATTTGGTGCGATCTGGTGTATCATACTTTTGACCAACATTTTATCGAAAAGCCACCTCATCATTTCTAATTTTTTTATCAATGCACGAAAGAAGTTGAGAGCATAATTATATTAATATATTCTATATATTTTCTACATATTACTGGCAATAAAAACATTTTCTTTTGGGTAATTCTATCTTCTTTTTTGTACGTTTTATGAATTTCAAAATCTTAATTTAAAAGAAAACTAAAGCTGCAAATCAAAATCATATATTTTTGAAATTATTATTAAACAGATACCTATAAATTGACAGGGTAAAGAAAAAAGTGACCTGATACATACGCGTGCGAAAAATGTGCTATTTTACAGTTAGCTATGATTGAGGCTTGCCTTCATAAAAGTTTCATAAAGATAAAGTTAATGTTTTAAGTCACATTAGCGCGTAGCGCACAACATTTGATACTAATTTGTTATAAAGCTAAATGTAATGTTTGAAGGTTCATGCGAGCTTAGCGCGCAAAATTGCATATTTTACACTAATTTTGTCATAATTGAGCGACTTTTTTGCTGATAAAAAGAAATGTAAATATTTTGAGGTTCTAACACATCCACCCACCCTTCACCCACCGCTCGGCCCTCGGGCTCTCCCGAAACGGACAAGAAGAAATGAAGTCACACAAGGACTGTCCCAAGTCTTATCGTTTGGGGCATGTGCGTGCGTAGCGTGCAATTTTGTTTGCTATTCTATATATTTTGCCAATTTTCGCTGGTACAAGCTTAAAAACTAAAGCAAATGTTTCAACATGTTCAAGGCACATGAGCAAAACACACAAAATATTGGCTTCTCAATACTAACTAATTTTGTCATGATCGAGATACACTTTGTCTTAAAATTAGATTCCAAAATTAAAGTTAGCGTTCATGCGACGTGCGCGCATAGCGCACACATTTTTATTGGCTATTTTACATAAATTGTGCCGCGATTGAGATACCAACCACGCAAAATTGACTTATTTACATTAATGTTGCCAAGATTGAGATACATTGTTGCTTTTATTAAAATGTCACATTTTATTTTTATTTTTTTACGAAAACCCCTGGCTTCTTTATAGGCCTTATTTGCCACATTTGAGATATATTTTGGCCTTATGACACTGCTTTTATTGTTTTGCTATTTTACCCGGTTATGCTAGGATTGAGGTACATTTTGGCTTCAAACTATCTTCTTGATTTGCAATTAATTTATTTTTTGGGGAAGGGGCACATACCACGAAAAATGCTATCTTTGTATTTGAACGTCATAATTTAACTATGATTTCTCTTATCAAAATTGAGGCGACAATGGCAAAATTGGGTGACAGGGGAGAAGGAGCGGTCGGCCCCTTCTTAACCCTCTGGCTACGCCATTATTGCCTTGATATGTCGGGATCTGTGCCGGGAACCTACAAAATAAGGGGTGGGGCATGGAAACTTACTTTGTAACAAATAAAGAACTCTATACCCTCTACTATTTCTCTTTTCTTTCTTCCTTTTTCTCCTTTTCTTTCTTTTTCTTCTCCTTTTCCTTTCTTTTTCTTCTCCTTTTTTTTTTGGTGCCAGGGACCCGGGGGGCACGTGCCCCCCAGGCTCCGTCAATGCATATCACCAAGAGAGGGCGCTATGTCACTTATTCTATTCGTGACATATCCCCCTCGCCCGCTAAGCAAGTTCCACACGAGCTGATTTTTAAGTGGAAAAATCAAATCATTTAGACATTTACAAATCACAAGTAATAATGGAATCAACTTTTTTTTATATGTATTATACCATTGGAATTTTGTTTGAAAAGCACTCGTTCATCATTGAGAGAACCAACTAAGTAAGAAGTCTCAATAATACCAAATACAATACAGTTGTACAATGTGATGATTGATGAAATCATATGAGCAGTGTTAATTATTCTAGAAACGGAGGGCATTTAAATCCTAAATATCAAAACCTCTACTTGTTCAATATCAAAACCTCTACTTGTTTAACTTATCACGTGCTGCAAAATGCTTTATTCCTAGTATACAACATTCACACATTCTGTGCTGCAGTATACAACATTCACACATTCTGTGCTGCAGTATACAACATTCACACATTCTGTGCTGCAGTATACAACATTCACACATTCTGTGCTGCAGTATACAACATTCACACATTCTGTGCTGCAGTATACAACATTCACACATTCTGTGCTGCAGTATACAACATTCACACATTCTGTGCTGCAGTATACAACATTCGCACATTCTGTGCTGCAGTATACAACATTCACACATTCTGTGCTGCAGTATACAACATTCACACATTCTGTGCTGCAGTATACAACATTCACACATTCTGTGCTGCAGTATACAACATTCGCACATTCTGTGCTGCAGTATACAACATTCACACATTCTGTGCTGCAGTATACAACATTCACACATTCTGTGCTGCAGTATACAACATTCGCACATTCTGTGCTGCAGTATACAACATTCACACATTCTGTGCTGCAGTATACAACATTCACACATTCTGTGCTGCAGTATACAACATTCACACATTCTGTGCTGCAGTATACAACATTCACACATTCTGTGCTGCAGTATACAACATTCGCACATTCTGTGCTGCAGTATACAACATTCGCACATTCTGTGCTGCAGTATACAACATTCACACATTCTGTGCTGCAGTATACAACATTCACACATTCTGTGCTGCAGTATACAACATTCACACATTCTGTGCTGCAGTATACAACATTCACACATTCTGTGCTGCAGTATACAACATTCGCACATTCTGTGCTGCAGTATACAACATTCGCACATTCTGTGCTGCAGTATACAACATTCGCACATTCTGTGCTGCAGTATACAACATTCGCACATTCTGTGCTGCAGTATACAACATTCACACATTCTGTGCTGCAGTATACAACATTCACACATTCTGTGCTGCAGTATACAACATTCACACATTCTGTGCTGCAGTATACAACATTCACAAATTCTGTGCTGCAGTATACAACATTCACACATTCTGTGCTGCAGTATACAACATTCACAAATTCTGTGCTGCAGTATACAACATTCACAAATTCTGTGCTGCAGTATACAACATTCACACATTCTGTGCTGCAGTATACAACATTCGCACATTCTGTGCTGCAGTATACAACATTCGCACATTCTGTGCTGCAGTATACAACATTCGCACATTCTGTGCTGCAGTATACAACATTCGCACATTCTGTGCTGCAGTATACAACATTCGCACATTCTGTGCTGCAGTATACAACATTCGCACATTCTGTGCTGCAGTATACAACATTCGCACATTCTGTGCTGCAGTATACAACTTTTTACACATTCTGTGCTGCAGTATACAACATTCGCACATTCTGTACTGCAGTATACAACATTCGCACATTCTGTGCTGCAGTATACAACATTCGCACATTCTGTGCTGCAGTATACAACATTCGCACATTCTGTGCTGCAGTATACAACATTCGCACATTCTGTGCTGCAGTATACAACATTCGCACATTCTGTGCTGCAGTATACAACATTCGCACATTCTGTGCTGCAGTATACAACATTCACACATTCTGTGCTGCAATTCACGCCTTTAATAATGTAAGCAACCCTGGATGAGAGCTTTGATTCTGAAAATATTATAAACAAAGCGCACCGCAATTAATGTTGCAATTGCTTGTCTGGTACAGAGCGTACAGTACTGTGTCCATGTCTGAGGTGGCAAACATGAAAGGCTTATTGAGCACGTCGTAAACGTATCAGGCACGCCCAAACATGTAGGGGTGCAGCTGTTTGAAACATGGAAATCACAAAAGCAATTAGCGCAAATTTATGATTAAAATTACTCAAATAGCAAAACTTACATTTTTGACATGAATGAATGAAGATGATAATTCTTCTCCGCTGCCGTGAGAGATCTGGAAGCATATCCGATGACTCGCATCTTCCTGCTTCTGATATAATACTGCTCCAACATATGAGACTTCTACACATAACAGGCATACCGTGTGCTGATGAGATGTCTGTTGCGTGTAATAACATTTTGAAAGATTTCACATATTTGTGTGTCACCAAGACCAGATTTGTCACAGTATTATGGACCATTTTGACACAGCATTCAACACATGAGATACTACACATAACAGGCATACCCTGTGTGCTGAGATGAGATCTATCATATAAAATGAGTTACATTGTGTTATTTCCCCCGATTTAAGAAACCATATAGTTGTAGTTGCTAGCTGCTACGCTTAAGGGAAGTGTCAACCCTATTATTTTGATGATCAACTTTTGCTTCTAAGTTTGAGAATATTGAATAAAAGTACATAAAAGTATACATTTTTAGAAAGGAAATTTGATAAGGAATCCGATGGTGATATCAATGTGATACCAAATAAACTAAATTTTGAGAAATGAACCAAAAAGCTATTTTTTTACCCCAAATTTTTCAGACAGCATAACTATAAAATAAAAAATGGTAATTTGTTCCAATATACGTTTTTGTAAACAAAACAATTTTGTCTAGGAGGCAATTTTTTCTTTTTCCAAAATAAAGCTTGGTTTTGAAAATATTGCTAAAAACATCGGAAAAGTGTAAAAGTCGTGTTTTTTTGCATACATTTCGCTAGAAATGGATGCATATCTCGAGTTTAAAATTCATAATCGAAAAAATAAAAAATTGCCTCCTAGCGCTGAAAGTCCTCTACACAATGGTAGTAAAAGCTTACCTGATAGCTTGATATATTTTTAGTTATGTTGTCTGAAAATTCGTAAAATTCCTTCAAATTTGAACTTCTAGAAAACATCGATTTAGTAAAAATATTGACATTTTCCACCATTTAAAGCTAAATGTTCACGGAATACACGGGCGTGTGACCTAAAAAGCGAGTATACTATTATGAACAATCATAATAAACTATCAGATTCAATTTATATTGTCACAATGTGAAGAAATTGGAAGAAAACTGAAATTTAAATGATCGTAAGATTGGCCTTTGTTTACATTTTTAGACATTGTTTTGCGCTCTTTTGTTTTTCGCGTCTACGTCGCGGATATTAAGCGGCGCGTCTAGTATTACGCGCGGGAAGTTTCAGCGCGCGACGCAATGATCGAACAGCTGTCGCAGCATTTGAAAAGCGCGGAACTCCGCTTAAATTCCCGCCGAATAACCATGCGCCTTTTCCTGACTCAAACTTGCCAAAATAACCATTTAAAATCACCCAAAAGAACGGGAAATAATCGCTTCCGATTAGTAACTTATGATGGTAATGATAGAATACATATAAAAGTATTAAATAATAGAGAAATATGAAATTCAATTTTTGAAACAAGCGCCGGGTTGACACTGCCCTTAATGTGAAATAGCCCTTATGTAAAATCAATTTCCATCTGTGTGAGTCGGTTGGGCTGTACATTTTTGTGGTTTTTTCGTCGTCTTATTCAAAGTGGATATATTGTCTTTTGGAAACAAAATTCCTTCGGATGTGTGGTTCAGGAGTTGTCACTCTTGCAGCTAAGCTACACTGAGTTGGGATTCTCTAGCTCTTCCTCACTCTTGACCTTGCTGAATTCTGCTCTAAGTTTGGTCATGAACAACCTATATTTCTTGCCCTTGCTTCCTTTCCTCGGGTCCTGTAGTGCCAACTCTTGAATCACGCTTAAAGGATTTTCATACACATGTGGGTATTCTACATTGAAAATATAGTACGCTGCCATCAACTCATATACTCCTTCCAGGACTGACCGCTGTGATACTTTAATGACTTCTCCTCCACCAACGATAAAACATGCAGCAACCTTCTTATCTGCTATAAAAACTATCAGCCTCATAAGCTCGCCTGGGTCTGTGATGAGATGCTGCTTTATGGAGGAATCTGGTACATCCTGAAAGGGAACCTTGGAAGTTGAAAGAAACTACAAAGTAAAAAACACCTAATTCTACAGTACAGAGATCCAGTCCGTGTAGCTCGTTCTCGTGGCATTGCCCTGAGACCAAGACATTGCCATTGTCTCACAGTTACAGTAGCAGATTGACAGTCCGTTGTTGTAGCGAAGAACGTCTGAGCTACCGGCTCGGACTACTTGCTCATGACGGTCATTGATTATTCTTGGTTATAATCATATCAATAAAGAAATAAAGTAGAAAGTAAATATTTGTAATTTTGTACACAGTACCGTTTATTAACAGGGTTACAAAACAATTATTACATTGCGAACTCATTTATTAAGATGTATGTATGTAAACTTCAGCATTTGCGATAAGTTTACCAAGAACCCCATTTTCCCCAAATAACCAAGACCAGATTTGTCACAGAATAATGGACCATTTTGACACAGCAATCAACATATGAGATACTACACATAACAGGCATACCCTGTGTGCTGATGAGAGGTCTGTTGAGTGTAGCAGCATTTTGTAATATTTCACATGTTTGTGTGTCACCAGGACTAGATTTGTCACATATTTATAGACCATTTTGACACAGCAATCAACATATGAGACTACTACACATAACAGGCATACCCTGTGTGCTGATGAGAGGTCTGTTGAGTGTAGCAGCATTTTGTAATATTTCACATGTTTGTGTGTCACCAGGACTAGATTTGTCACATATTTATGGACCATTTTGACACAGCAATCAACATATGAAGAGGTATTTTGCAAAAGGGCCTACATCCACTTTGGCTCTTAATGAGAAAAAGTCAAAAAACTGTTTCTAAATATTCAAGTTGAGCAATTGAAAAACTGAATGGATTATGAAGGAGGTACACTACATACTAATTGAAATTGAAATAAATTTTAAATGTACTAGTTTTTTTTAATTTTTAAATCATGTTTACATTTTTTGAAAATTTGGATGTAGGCCCTTTTGCAACAAAACTCCATCTGTTTGTACATAAAGAAAAAATACCACACACAAAAAATCATTTATTTTAATCATTTCAAATAAATAAGTTTGATATTGAAATGTATAGGTCACAATCATATGTTTCAAGGAAATAAAGTCATTTTTTTCAAAAATACCTACATCTCATTGTAAACAGCCATTGAAGTTGTTGTTTTGTTGCAAAAGGGCCTGTATCCCGATTTAATTCTGGATACAGGTTCTTTGCAACAAAACAACAATTTCAATGGCTGTTTACAATGAGATGTAGGTCTTTTTGAAAAAAATGACTTTGTTTCCTTGAAACATATGATTTTTCCCTATACATTTCTATATCAAACTCATTTTTTGAAAAAATGCACCATAGCCCTTTTGCAAAATACCTCTTCATATGAGATACTACACATAACAGGCATACCCTGTGTGCTGATGAGAGGTCTGTTGAGTGTAGCAGCATTTTGTAATATTTCACATGTTTTTGTGTCACCAGGACTAGATTTGTCACATATTTATGGACCATTTTGACACAGCAATCAACATATGAGATACTACACATAACAGGCATACCCTGTGTGCTGATGAGAGGTCTGTTGAGTGTAGCAGCATTTTGTAATATTTCACATATTTGTGTGTCACCAAGACTAGATTTGTCACATATTTATGGACCATTTTGACACAGCAATCAACATATGAGATACTACACATAACAGGCATTCCCTGTGTGCTGATGAGAGGTCTGTTGAGTTTAGTAACATTTTGTAAGATTTTACATGTTTGTGTGTCACCAAGACCAGATTTGTCACAGAATTATGGACCATTTTGACGCAGCATTCAAAATATGAAACTACTTCACATAACAGGCATACCCTGTGCTGATGAAATGTCTGTTGAGTTTAGTAACATTTTGTAAGATTTTACATGTTTGTGTGTCACCAAGACCAGATTTGTCACAGAATTATGGACCATTTTGATGCAGTTATCAAAATATGAAACTACTACTTAACACATAACAGGCATTCATTTCATCTTGCATTCTCTTCATTGTTTCAAGGTCAGTGGTTTCTTGATCAAGGGATGAGAGAAGATGTACACACCCACACCCATATGTGTCTTTCTTTTTTCCTTAGTTTGTTTTTGGGTAGAATCTGGGATAGGCTTTGATCTAACACTGATCACTAACTCTGTTGATGTTCAGCTGATTTGTGAGTGAACCGTAACCGCAGCCTAAGGTACCCCTTCTATTTCATCTCTAAGTAATTTTGGGTGCTTTGCAACCATCCTCTTTGCTATGACTTCGCATTTTTTCCAGAGGCTTGCTCCTGTGCAGGTTCTCTACCACCGTTCTCACCATATTTATGCCCGCTCCAGTCTCCGGATGTAGTGTGTATAGGCATTATGACAATTTACAAGGACCATTTTTCGCTTGTCTTTGGTGTACAACATGCCCTAACATGCATGTGGGGTAGGGGGAAAGGCTCATGACTGGGGGGTGGGGGCATGTTGTTATCTGGGCAACCAAACCAGCCATTTCTTCCGCCATTTCATGATCCTGTAATTTTCATGTAAATGTATTTAAACCATCGTAAGCATGAATGTCGTAAGCATGAAGGTCGTAGCCATGAAGCTCGTAAGCATGAAGGTCGTAAGCATGAAGCTCGTAGCCATGAAGCTCGTAAGCATGAATCTTGTAAGCATGAAGGTCATAGCCATGAAGCTCGTAACCATGAAGCTCGTAACCATAAAGCTCGTAACCATGAAGCTCGTAACCATGAAGCTCGTAACCATGAGGTTCGTAAGCATGAAGGCCGTAAGCATGAAGCTCGTAACCATGAAGGTCGTAACCATGAAGGTCGTAAGCATGAAGCTCGTAAGCATGAAGCTCGTAAGCATGAAGGTCGTAAGCATGAAGGTCGTAAGCATGAAAGTCGTAAGCATGAAAGTCGGACGCCCGAGCACGTTTACGATGTGTTCGACCTTCATGTATTAATAAACCTTGATTACGACCTTCATGTGTTCAACCTTGATTACAACCTTCATGTGTTTGACCTTGATTACGACCTTCATCTGTTCAACCTTGATTACAACCTTCATGTGTTCAACCGTGATTACAACCTTCATGTGTTCAACCTTCAGGTGTTCAACCTTCAGGTTTACGACCTTCATGCGTACGAGTCTGATTACGACGTGCTCGAGAACGACCTTCGTGCATACGAGTCTGATTACGAAGTGCTCGAGGGCGGCCTTCATGCGTACGACCTTCGAATTATGACCCTTATATTCCCTCATAAATTCCTGTTGTGTGTGAACACCATCAACCGTTACCATCAATTGTATGTACACTGAAACTTCTGGGACTAGCCGAGTTGTTGGGTTTTAACTTGCCTGGATGACCTAAAACTCTCCTTGCTATCAATATTTACTTTCGTTATAAAACACTCACATGGTGGTTCAGAGACCGGTCTATTCCCATCCCGCTTCTTGAATGATGTATTGATTATACTACATAAACGGCATAGAGGGTTCAGGGCGATCATATGACCGTCCATACTATTAAAAGGTTATAATGTAAATGTTTGTGTTATGTATGTAAAATGTGATATATCCATTTGAGATTATTATAAATAAAGATTCTTAAAAATCCATGATAAATTAATTTCGGCAACGCTGTTGCCTTTCTCAAAACTTGGTAGATTGTGGTAAGTTATTTACTGTCACCGACGCTAGAGGGAGTTTTCTCAGCGGCGGTTTTGGAGTTGCCAGTTCATTTCTTGACTCCAGACAGTAAAAGTTCGTCAATTCAAAGCAGTTGGGGCATGGCCCGTAATCAGCCAGGTGGAGTCATTGCTATGCATTCTGCCCAGGATGATCTCACCTCGTTGATTTTCCTTAACCCGATTATTGTGTGTATTGTCCCCCTTGTTTCTCAGTATTGTAAACAAATCTTTTCGCTCTTTCAACTTCCTCTTTTTCTTCTCCGCTTCGTCTGTGTCATTTATCTCTATGCTATTGATTCTTCTCACATCTGGTGATGATTGATGTTCCTTGGTCCTGATGATGTGCTGCGAGAAATCAGCGAATAGCTTGTTGCACATCCAACAGCTGTCTCGCATTGTAGACACGGTCAGTCTTCTTTTTAATTGATGTTCCTTGGTCCTGATGATGTGCTGCGAGAAATCAGCGAATAGCTTGTTGCACATCCAACAGCTGTCTCGCATTGTAGACACGGTCAGTCTTCTTTTTAATTGATGTTCCTTGGTCCTGATGATGTGCTGCGAGAAATCAGCGAATAGCTTGTTGCACATCCAACAGCTGTCTCGCATTGTAGACACGGTCAGTCTTCTTTTTAATTGATGTTCCTTGGTCCTGATGATGTGCTGCGAGAAATCAGCGAATAGCTTGTTGCACATCCAACAGCTGTCTCGCATTGTAGACACGGTCAGTCTTCTTTTTAATTGATGTTCCTTGGTCCTGATGATGTGCTGCGAGAAATCAGCGAATAGCTTGTTGCACATCCAACAGCTGTCTCGCATTGTAGACACGGTCAGTCTTCTTTTTAATTGATGTTCCTTGGTCCTGATGATGTGCTGCGAGAAATCAGCGAATAGCTTGTTGCACATCCAACAGCTGTCTCGCATTGTAGACACGGTCAGTCTTCTTTTTAATTGATGTTCCTTGGTCCTGATGATGTGCTGCGAGAAATCAGCGAATAGCTTGTTGCACATCCAACAGCTATGTCTCGCATTGTAGACACGGTCAGTCTTCTTTTTAATTGATGTTCCTTGGTCCTGATGATGTGCTGCGAGAAATCAGCGAATAGCTTGTTGCACATCCAACAGCTATGTCTCGCATTGTAGACACGGTCAGTCTTCTTTTTAATTGATGTTCCTTGGTCCTGATGATGTGCTGCGAGAAATCAGCGAATAGCTTGTTGCACATCCAACAGCTGTCTCGCATTGTAGACACGGTCAGTCTTCTTTTTAATTGATGTTCCTTGGTCCTGATGATGTGCTGCGAGAAATCAGCGAATAGCTTGTTGCACATCCAACAGCTGTCTCGCATTGTAGACACGGTCAGTCTTCTTTTTAATTGATGTTCCTTGGTCCTGATGATGTGCTGCGAGAAATTAGCGAATAGCTTGTTGCACATCCAACAGCTGTCTCGCATTGTAGACACGGTCAGTCTTCTTTTTAATTGATGTTCCTTGGTCCTGATGATGTGCTGCGAGAAATTAGCGAATAGCTTGTTGCACATCCAACAGCTGTCTCGCATTGTAGACACGGTCAGTCTTCTTTTTAATTGATGTTCCTTGGTCCTGATGATGTGCTGCGAGAAATTAGCGAATAGCTTGTTGCACATCCAACAGCTGTCTCGCATTGTAGACACGGTCAGTCTTCTTTTTAATTGATGTTCCTTGGTCCTGATGATGTGCTGCGAGAAATCAGCGAATAGCTTGTTGCACATCCAACAGCTGTCTCGCATTGTAGACACGGTCAGTCTTCTTTTTAATTGATGTTCCTTGGTCCTGATGATGTGCTGCGAGAAATCAGCGAATAGCTTGTTGCACATCCAACAGCTGTCTCGCATTGTAGACACGGTCAGTCTTCTTTTTAATTGATGTTCCTTGGTCCTGATGATGTGCTGCGAGAAATCAGCGAATAGCTTGTTGCACATCCAACAGCTGTCTCGCATTGTAGACACGGTCAGTCTTCTTTTTAATTGATGTTCCTTGGTCCTGATGATGTGCTGCGAGAAATCAGCGAATAGCTTGTTGCACATCCAACAGCTGTCTCGCATTGTAGACACGGTCAGTCTTCTTTTTAATTGATGTTCCTTGGTCCTGATGATGTGCTGCGAGAAATCAGCGAATAGCTTGTTGCACATCCAACAGCTATGTCTCGCATTGTAGACACGGTCAGTCTTCTTTTTAATTGATGTTCCTTGGTCCTGATGATGTGCTGCGAGAAATCAGCGAATAGCTTGTTGCACATCCAACAGCTGTCTCGCATTGTAGACACGGTCAGTCTTCTTTTTAATTGATGTTCCTTGGTCCTGATGATGTGCTGCGAGAAATTAGCGAATAGCTTGTTGCACATCCAACAGCTGTCTCGCATTGTAGACACGGTCAGTCTTCTTTTTAATTGATGTTCCTTGGTCCTGATGATGTGCTGCGAGAAATCAGCGAATAGCTTGTTGCACATCCAACAGCTGTCTCGCATTGTAGACACGGTCAGTCTTCTTTTTAATTGATGTTCCTTGGTCCTGATGATGTGCTGCGAGAAATCAGCGAATAGCTTGTTGCACATCCAACAGCTGTCTCGCATTGTAGACACGGTCAGTCTTCTTTTTAATTGATGTTCCTTGGTCCTGATGATGTGCTGCGAGAAATTAGCGAATAGCTTGTTGCACATCCAACAGCTGTCTCGCATTGTAGACACGGTCAGTCTTCTTTTTAATTGATGTTCCTTGGTCCTGATGATGTGCTGCGAGAAATCAGCGAATAGCTTGTTGCACATCCAACAGCTGTCTCGCATTGTAGACACGGTCAGTCTTCTTTTTAATTGATGTTCCTTGGTCCTGATGATGTGCTGCGAGAAATCAGCGAATAGCTTGTTGCACATCCAACAGCTGTCTCGCATTGTAGACACGGTCAGTCTTCTTTTTAATTGATGTTCCTTGGTCCTGATGATGTGCTGCGAGAAATCAGCGAATAGCTTGTTGCACATCCAACAGCTGTCTCGCATTGTAGACACGGTCAGTCTTCTTTTTAATTGATGTTCCTTGGTCCTGATGATGTGCTGCGAGAAATCAGCGAATAGCTTGTTGCACATCCAACAGCTGTCTCGCATTGTAGACACGGTCAGTCTTCTTTTTAATTGATGTTCCTTGGTCCTGATGATGTGCTGCGAGAAATCAGCGAATAGCTTGTTGCACATCCAACAGCTATGTCTCGCATTGTAGACACGGTCAGTCTTCTTTTTAATTGATGTTCCTTGGTCCTGATGATGTGCTGCGAGAAATCAGCGAATAGCTTGTTGCACATCCAACAGCTGTCTCGCATTGTAGACACGATCAGTCTTCTTTTTAATTGATGTTCCTTGGTCCTGATGATGTGCTGCGAGAAATCAGCGAATAGCTTGTTGCACATCCAACAGCTGTCTCGCATTGTAGACACGGTCAGTCTTCTTTTTAATTGATGTTCCTTGGTCCTGATGATGTGCTGCGAGAAATTAGCGAATAGCTTGTTGCACATATCCAACAGCTATGTCTCGCATTGTCTCGGATTTTCATGCATAGAATCCAAGAGATGTATGAAATAACCGGATGTAAACACTGCATTTTGACAACTGATGATCGGTAATTCTGACTTCACGAGTTGATGATATCATTGGATAATAAACCTTATTTTGGAAGTTATTTCATCAAGTAACGAGCTCAAATAGATGAATAACCGATCTCCCCATGATTTTTATAGGGTCGACAGTGATTAAAAAAAGGTAAGAAATAAGTAATATAGCCAAGGAAAAGATCGTGAAATTGGGTTTCTGAATTCAGCAGACTTGTCGTGAATAAAACGTGAAGTCTTAAATTTGTACTTGGGATTTTCAGAACCGAGGGCCCATTTTCGTTACACTACCCACTGTCCGGACAGGGGTCAGACCCCCACCCTTTTTATTTTTGCCCCACCCTTTTTACAGAGCCACCCTTTTTATTTGGGAATGTTCAACCCCCACCCTTTATACCGAAAAGGGGACCTTTTGATCATTTTGTGCATTCAAATTTGAAAAGGCACTCATTGGAAGAAAGTGACAGAAACATCCCGGGACCCGTTTTGTTTTTCGGGCGGGTCCCAGGATTCCCAAAATTATTCATCAAAAAAAATAATTGAAAAAAAGGGGGGAAAAGCTTACTTAAAAACCACCTTGTCGGCTAAATCACGATTATTTAATGCAAATTTATAGAAGAGATTCATTTGAAATGGATTTATTTCATCAAATCTGCGCATTTTTGGTACTCTTATGCTCCCTAAAATGTGATATTACGCAATCACAAACTCAATCCCTGCTCAATTTAAAGATGGCGACTTTTTAATTTAGAAGTATATCGGACCTGATATCGGATACATATTTATGATATAAGTAGCGCTAGCGAGCCAACAAGGTCGGTATTTTGATTATTTTGATGATCGCTGAGAAACCCCCACCCTTTTTATTTTATCCCCACGCTTTATACAACTACACCCTTTATATCAGAAATATTCTGACCTCCACCCTTTTGTTGATTTTTTGATTTCTGAAGTCCCACCCTTTATAAAGCGTGCCGTCCGGACTATGCTACCCCCTCCTTAAAACAATATTTTGTCCTCAAAATGAAAGGTAGTTGAACAAATAAAGTTGGGAGATGAAATATAAACAATTATTGGGTGAAGGGAAGGGAATATGCTTCTACTTTTGTATTTGTTTTTCTCCTCTCCTCTCTTTCACTTTTTATTCAACATTCATTTTAAAATCACCACATATATGCATTTTCATTAAATATAGTTATTGTTCTTTCTAGAGCTTATATCTCATGGCTCGTGGCTCTTTCTTATCAAATATTCATTTTTAAATCACTTTCATTTAAAGAGCTTATCTATATCATTTTAACAGTTTATTTATTTTTCTTTATAATCAGGAAACCTGCTCCGCCGACCAGCTCTATAACGGCGGCCTCATCGTCTGTAAAGTTGTATAAGTTCATTAGGCTCCACTTTGTCTGTGTGGAAATGTGGAGGGGTTCCACAGCCGCCTCCGGTCTTAGTGGTTCCTGTCCGTCCTGGATTTGCACATCTTCGTCTACAACTACTATCTCCTCGTCCTCCGGTTCCTCCGCCATTATTCCTATTGCCACAGCAGTAGATGCCTCTCTTGGTTCATCTTCTATAGTAATTATAGTCTCCTGGGATGCCGCTAGGCTCAGCTGATCATCGATATCTTGGTCAATCTCTTTTTGGCCATAGTGGACGGCTGTCTTTCTGGCACTGGCACCATCACACCCCCTAAGCTTGGTGGCTGGTCTGATAGTGATATTACTTGTTATGCTGGATACTTCTAGTTCCTCCTCAGAGGAGGACAAGCACAAGTCCTCCTTTAGTGTCATGTGGCCTTTCTTTCTTGGTGGTCCTGCCACTAGGGTGGTTGTCACCCTTCTTGGTGTCTTGATGGTGTGAGGTTTAGGTGTAGTAGAGGGGGCCTTGGTACCTGGGGAGGGAGCCTTGGTGCTCGTGGAGGGAGCCTTGGTACTTGTGGAAGGAGCCTTGGTACTTGTGGAGGGAGCCTTGGTGCTTGTCATCAGGTTGTCTGTGGTCTGGGTCGGCTGCTTGGGGATCCAGTACTCGGCTGTTGACAGGTCTTCTGCTATGGCAGCCGGCCGATGTTTCCTCCCAACATGTTTTTTAAGTGCTACTCTTGACGGTCCTAAATATGGGCACTTGGTGCACCCGAAAGGCTTCTCCACATTTTTCTTGTTTGTGGGCGTTGTACTACCCATGCGACATGATCAGTCTTCTTTTTAAATTTCCTGTTTCGTGATGTTTCATCTTTCATGACCTTTCTTACATAAATGTTGGGGTTATCTTCATCTTTGACTATTTCTTCCTCATCCTCGTCCTCGTCCTCATCGCTGCCTATTTTATATTTACTAGTATTTTCTGCTGCTGTTGTGAAGGCTTTATCTATTCCTCCGGAGGTACCTTCTTCGTCGATGTTCGTTTGATGTTTTATTATCTTTGGGGATCTCTTTTCTTTGATGTTGATGACTGCAGAAGGACTATCCGACATTTCCGTATCGAATGAATTACGAAATAGTCAAACACATTAATTAAGCCAATTGTAACATTTTAAATATCAAAAAGCATCCACGACAACAATTGAAGTGATGAATGCTTTTGGGGATAGGGTGTATATTAAAAAAGTTATTGCAATCATATCTAATTTAGAGCACAATGCAAATGAAAGCAAAAGATTACAATGATATTAAATTTTACTGACGGCGAACGGAATAAGTGTTGCAAACGAAGTGCAGTGGATCGTGGCATGGGGTCTAGAGGCCTTCTTTCTTGTTTTATGAGGCAGTTTAATGATTTGATCCACAAATTGTTAAAAAAAAAGGGTGCTCCTCCTAGCCGCCACCAACCGCCTTAGTGACAATCCTGGTTCTCAAATACAAAATATTGGGGGAAAATTGTATGATTTAAGTTGAATACCATAAGGCCTGGAAGTATTATAACCACTTGAGTAAGGTGTTTTCTCAATTAGTCTAGTATGGGCAATCATTCCAAATTTAGAACATGATGCAAATTGAAACAAAATATTACAATATTTAACTTTTAGCATGAGTTAGGTCCAATCATTTAACATTCTCAAATCAAAAAATAAACAAAAATCATCTTGTGATTGAAATTGAATACCACAAGGTTGGTCGTTCGTCTTATAATGCACTTATCAATTGAAGCCCGGCCCCCGGGGACCCGAGGCATGGCGGGGACCGTACATGAGTGTACAAAAAATGATGCCCGGCTAGCGGGGGAGTGTATGCGGACGTACAAACTGTGCCCCCGCTAGCCGGGGCGTGTATAGCGGGGACGTACGCTAAGGTACACAAATGTACAACCTGGGGGCTTGCTATAAATAAGCTAGAGATGCGATGCGATGCGATTGACGAAATAAGCCTAATAACAAATAGAGAACACATAGAAATGCATTCCGTTATGGTTGCAGAAAGAAATAAGCGACCTTGGTACTGTAGCCGGGTGAATACTTTGTCCTGGAAATGGGTGGCCGGGACTGTACACTTTGTCCCGGCCAAGGGGGGCAGGGACTGTAGCGGGGACGTACAAAAAATGGTGCCCGGCCCTGCGGGGACCGTACACGATTGTACCCGGGACGTCACATGGGCAATTTGTACGTCCCGGCCCTAATCCCCGCTATCCCCGGGGATGCAATTGATAAGTGCATAAGCACTCCAACTTGAGTTTATGCCTTTTTTCAATACGTCAAGTATGTTGTTACGCAGAAATTGTCAGTAAGCTAGCTTTTTATATTTAATGTTGAAAATGCTGTTTACGGGGTTCATAACTCCAAAAGTTCTATGGGTGCAATATTGCTTAACTATGTATAGTAAATTCAGTAAAATATGGTTAAAGGTAGATGACCCGATCACATTTTCGTAACACAGAATTATTTCAAACATACAGAGATTTTCATATCATATGAAAGCTCGTATTTTTCTCATCATCATACTGAAATTTGACGGCCTAAATCGGTATAATTACGGAGAAATCGATGAAATAACGTCGAATTACCGCGAATGGTGGTAACCACCGATATAGTTTGTGTACTACTCAATGGGTACAGTTCACAGCATCTTGTGCGTCTAAAATAAGAACCATTAGAGCTATGCAACTCAAACTTTGGAACACGACTTTTTTAAGGATGACCTTTCATGTAGAATAGAAAACTTCAAGTTGAAAATCGGAACATCTACCTTTAACCACCCAAATTATTTGTCTCTATGAATCCAAATTAAGAATGCTTATAAGGTGTTTTTTAAAGGTTGTCACCATAATTTTTCAAGTAACAACATTGTAAGTAAGATATTGCATTATGTATAACATGTACCGCATAGCAATATTTAATGATTCACAATAATATAGTTGTATTGGTACATGATTATAAATGTTTAAGTTTGTGTTGAATTTATTTTCAATATAAGTGATTTTTTTCTATTATGAGATTTGCATATAAAATGTCGATATTTGTTGAGAAAGATATAATATTACTTTGTACTAAAAGCTTATGATTGTTGATTTCACAATAACACTATGTAATATGTATGGAGGATAATAAATATAAAAGATAAAAAAGTATGTACTTAACATTTCTCTTCTCTATTCGTATGTCACCAGGGATTTTTTTCTTAATGGTATAGAGCACTCGCATGTTTGTATTGTCAACTTTTATACTGTTTTCACTAGAATCGACCTGTTTTCATATATCTTTTTGAAAGAGCGACCCTCCCTTCCGCTCCCCTCTTCTCCCCCCTTTTTTTTTAACCTTCCCTCCCCTCTTCCCCCTCTCCCCCTCTCCACTTCCCTCTCATCCTCCCTCCTTCCCCTATCTCCCTCACCTCTCCCCCTATCTCCCTCCCCTTCCCAACCACACCTCTCCATTGTTTGAGAGACAAAAAAAGGCGAGGGGGACTTGAGCCCCAAAGGCCCTCTGGATACATCAATGAGCATCTGAAAAAAGGTTCTTGTGGAGTATTGCACATGCTTGGGTACCTGAAAGTTTTGGGTGTGATGGTACCGGAGAATTCAACAATAATATTTGTCAAAGGATAGTTGATACATTTTTGATTAGCTTTAAAATGAGCTAGCTGCCCTCTACAGTTCAGTTTTGGTAAAATATGCCAAGTTGAGGCACACCATTTGAGACCACAAGTTTGAATAAAACAGTGCCCTCTACAGTTAGTTTTTCCAGCTGCTGAAAATGTACCACACTACAGAAACCACAATATTTCCTTGATTAGCACCCTCTATAACCAGGTTTTGCCAATGGTAGCATTTCAGATTAGACCATGATTATACATGTTATACTGCCACCAACTGCCACGCCCATAAACTTTTAAAGCACATTTTTCTGTTTTGTAGATTGAATACTTGGAGAAATTTTATGTGAATCTTATTCTTTAAATAACTTTTATTTCAAATAAATTTGTATGGAATAATGCATTCAAGATGCTTGGAAGTAGAATTTGCTGCAATAGATAAACAATTTCCTTTTTGTGACTATTAAAACAATTATGTTACATTCTTAAACATTTGATCATATAGTCTGTGTGTGTAGATGCAGGTACATAATTTTAGGACTATGTAAAATGGCAATTTGTCTGCAGAAAAATGTATGTTTTTCCCTGTGAATTTGCTTCATCTTCAATCTTCACAACATGTCAAATAAGCAAAACCTTGAAATAAATCACAGTCTTAACAGCATAGTTTATTTTTAGCTATAATAAAATGTTAAATGGGATTACAAAAGAAGTTATGAGGTCACTTTTCTTCATTAAAACATGTTTGCTGATCAAAAATGGTATGGTTTTACCATTTACCCATTTGATGCCTAAGCAGCAGTTGAGCCCATTAATCTTTAAACCAGACTTGCTGATAAGGGCAAAATCTTGAACTTCTACCGCTGGGACCATGCTCGGATTATAGCGAAGACTGGGTCTCCTTGACTATTTGACTTATTCAAAACTTGCAACAATAGGACTAGTTTCTCATGGGAAGTAGCTAAACCACATTACCTGATTTTACAGGCCCAATTAAGACAAGAACGTGCAGACACATTTTTTTTTGAAAAGGAAGGGCAGAGGGTATCCAAGTGCAGCTACTAAATATTAGTCTGGGGTTTTACAGCGGTGTTTATGGTGGTTATTGGCCCCATAAGTCTCGTGAATGAAGACGATGATGGTCAACAAAGTTAAGTGACAGGCCAGCTGGTTTTGGGTAGTCTTGTTTGAAGGCTGACTGGCTTTGGTGTATTTTGTTTATTTTGGTTTTTGTTCTACTCTGGTGTAAATATTTGTCCCCAAAATATGAGGCCTTCACATACTATACAATCACATTGTTGTTGTTGTTGTTGTTGTTGTTTTCTAATGGGTGGTGATGGGGTGGGTGGTATCCTCTGCCACCTTCTACTTCCACCACACCCTGTCTATTACTTGTGTCACTAGCGATGTACAAATATTCATCTCAATAAATGCTAACACTGTATAATAGGCCCTACATTAGAAAATGCCTACATTTTTACTTGACAACACAAATTTTCTTAAATACACTTTTTACAGCAAAATCTCTTGCACTCTTCATAATTAAATTTGTTAATCATATTTTTTTCTGATTTAGGCTTAAACTTAAACAAATACCTTATCCTAAAGTTCTAAAGGTGTCTAACACCGAAGAAAAAAATCTTATACTATTGAACTTAGCAATTCTGAATTATTTTTCACCCAAAATATTCCAAAATAATATAAGTGTCGTTGACAAGATTACAATCACGTTATTCTGGATTATTTTTCACCCAAAATATTCTAAAATAAGACACAAGTCGTTAACAAGATTACAATCACATTATTACCCCTACAGCTGATCTTCATATAAAGGCTGCAAATATTTTTGGCAGGTATCAAGAAGCTAATTAATACTAAATGTCAAATGCATTATTATTAATAGTAAGTAACATAATATTATATAACACCATAGATTAGTTGAGATTACTGTCTCATATCCAGGCATTACATATATAGATGACAGCATTTTAAAATATCACAATAATTGGCCACGAAAAGAAAGAAACTCTGTTCTACGGGCCCGACCTACCCAATTTTTTAGAAATTGGTGAAAAAAATGTTCAAGTGCAAATCAATTTTTTGGGGCTCATCAAAATATGGCAAGATTTGTTACGGATTTGTTCAATTTTTACGGTCATTTTCATAGGGGAAAATGTTTAAATTTTTTTTAAAAAACACCTGACAGACCGACCCATCCTGAGAGGTCCGTTTGCCTGTAGAACAGTTTTTTTGGTTTTTTTGGCGCCTAATAATAATTTTTATAATTAGCCACACCATCTAGAGCCTTATTTCAAGGTTTAAAATATAGGCCTAAAATAAGGTCTAATACGAAAAAGTAAAATTACAACGTAAAAAACACCTAACAAATGAACAATTTGTAAATACCATCCCTTTTTCATGCCCAAATATTATAAGCAAAGCTCCAGTCCCTCATCCACTTATAACCATCTTCAGCCCTTCAAATTATTGCCAATTGTCTTGAATTTGCTTTTTTATGCGTAATGGTATTATTGCCTCATTAAATAGGTTTAAGGGTTAGGGCTACGGTTGCTTAATAGCTGAAAATTCAAACTGAAACATTGTCAAAAGTTCTCAAAACAAATTTATACCATAAGTCTATTATAGTTAAAGATTTGTATCAAGACCAATAACCGAGAAAGTCTTGATTTAATCACCCTGTATGTATGAGAAACCCTGGGAAGAGCAGATTTGGGACAGCTCAAGTTTCGGTTTTATTCCATCAGAGACCACTAGCAAACCGCATAAGGGAGAGAAATGCGTAGGAAGATCCCTTCTGTTGGGTGCCCTTTTTTTGAATGCTCCTAAAGAAAATTAGAACCATGTTTACTTGTTATTTGTTACATAAATTTAGGAAAGTCAGACAACATTTGCTCTTACTTCTGACTTCATCACCCCTTAACATTAGGAGGGGAATCCATAACCTAGGGTGGGAGGCCATAACCTAGGGTGGGAGGGAGGCACTGGATATAAGCTGCAAGCTAGGGTTTCTTTTTCACTGGACTGGTAATTAAATGACCCTTTCCAAGTTGATTTCTTGAATTGAATTTTTGTGGGTCTAATATAAATATCTAAATTTTGTAATTTTCTGACAAGTTTGTAAAGTTGATCTCATTTCACTAAAATCACGCTAAAATCTGGTTCACGTTTGAAACTGGGGTTGGGGTATATTAAGGTGACATTATTATATGATGGGCAGCCTATTTAATCTGGGTGCATTGATCTGAGGGGGTATGACCATTAAATGTAACAGCTCATTTAGATCTCATTATCAGGCCAAATCAGATTATTCGTGCATTTTATCCACCCCATTTCTCCCAGATTGACCTCAATGTGTCTTGTCACAGCTCACACACATGTTGTAGTAACCCTATCCATCAGATTATTAGTATCAAACTGTCAGGGAATCTTTAACAGGTCCTGAAATCTGAGGCTGAGCCGAAATGTGTTGAGATATACCATGGTCAGATAGCTATTGTTTTCTAAGATAAATAGCATTGTTCAACATAATCAGCCTTGAATATATATTATATTTTCTCCCTATGAGTCTGATCTAGCCCCTACATGTAGGAATCTGCTGATTTCCTAAAATAAAATTAGGAGCTCCAGTACTTGTATTAATAATAATAATGAACATTGATAAAGTGCGCAAATCTGCAAGAATGCTTATGGTGCATACAGAGCAATACAGAGCAATAAAAAAAACAGCAGGAAAACAAACAAATATATTAAATACTTGAAAAAATACAAACCTGGTTGGATCTGTTGTGCTAGAATGATGAGAGACCATTATGATGTGATTTTGTCATAATATATGTATATACCCTGTACATGATAATTTTGTCACATGTTTGTAACATGATAATACAATGGGGTAGACATTTAGCAATACACTCTCCAATAAAGTCCTTTTTAAATATAAGAGATATAAAAATCACAAATTTTATTCACCCAAACAGTGGTGTAACATGGAATGGTGAGGAGGGGAGGCAGGGAGGCAGACTGCCCCTCTGGCTTTATAGCTTTTTACCAGGAAGTCTCGCAGAATACCTTCACCCTGTTTTGCCCTACCCAGGATATCTTACTATTTGATCATTTAATCATGAAAGTTTTCTCAAAATCATTTTTTTTCTCCCTGACAATTGATCCATGTGACACCCTGTACACATAAGACCATCCTCATAACCAACCCTGTAGTCTACCAAAACAGCATGTTCCCATGCCCTTTATAAAAGCTTCAGCCTCAAATAAATTGGCTAAGGCATATAGGGTGCACTTTGGTACTTCATAGGAATGGTTGGGTTTACCCCATCAATGTTTGCAAATGGACATTATGCAGTTATCCCATATTCCATTTATAAACTCATGTTTAACAAGAACTGTCTTTAAAAAAGACATCACGGTTTCTCAACTTTTCCCTTCATTTTAACTCATTATTTCTTTTTCTGTTCTTGCTCCAAAAAATTATAAAAATGAAAAATTAATAAACAGATAAATAAATAAATAAATAAATAAATAAATATAAACATGAATAAATAAAATAAATGATTAAATAAATGAATCAATAACTAAATGAACGAATGAATAAATGGATAAATAATTAAAACAGTCCTTTGATAGCCAGAATGCATCAATGAATTCCAAAGTACAAAATAATGTTACAGGTATAAGAATTTTCCTTTTAAAAAAGTAATTCCTTTTTTTTTAAATGTCTGCACTTTCTTTTAATTTCAACCAGTGTTTGGCCTTTATTAAAGGGGCATGAAGTAGTGTTGAAGATTTTTAAATTTCATTTATTACTTCAGAATTCAAGATGAACATTAAAAATAACCATTGTTGTTGTTTCTACTCACAAAAACGCAGCAAAACTTGATTAAAACAATACTATCGCTATTTATTGAACCTTTTCTTAAAAATGCCCTCTATGTAAATATGTATCGCGTTATTTATCACACATGCTGCAGGGGGACACTGTCTACAGTAAAATGCTGATCGCGGCTCGATCAGCATTTTGGAATTGACATTTTTCTCAATCCTTATAGGTGTAAGTTCATACATGTAATACAATTGTAAAAATATGCAAATCCCAGTTTTTATCATAATTGAGGGCGCATCCTCCAACATATCTCTTCATGCCCCTTTAATATTAGCCAGGTTTTCAGGTTTTTAAAAACAATTCTGTTCATTCTCATGCCTCGTGTTATTCCAGGAGTTCTTAACTATTTTTGCTAAAGGGCCATGGCACTGACAGGCCGCAAACTTTCAAAAAGCCATTGTCAGGGGCCACCCCAGTTTTTTATGCTTTTCTTTATTTTTAAGCTTTTCAAGGGCCAGTTTGTTTGTTTGTTTGTTTGTTTGTTTGTTTGTTTTGGTGACTCGTCCCAACAGAGAAGTCGGTAATCATGCACACAAGTACGCATTACAACCGGCCTGGCCTACAATGTAGTGGCCACTTGTTTCAATGTTTGAATCGAATGGCCGAATTTGGCCTATGGGCCGCTATTGGAGAACCTTTCTTCTACACTACCATAATGTACTTTAATATCTCAATGTGCCAAACTAAGCTTTATCTGCATTACTATATAGTAAGTCAAGAAGAGTACTTTCGCAATTTTTTTAAAAGTCCTGCCCATGCTTGGTGGGGTGTAAATTTGCTCAGTTAGCTTTTACAGACAGCCACTGAGTTGACCCGATTTTGACTGTCTGGATAGCGAAAAAGTTGGGTGTTCCCCTGTCTAAAGCCTCCCCATTTGATGCATTCTGTAACGCATTATTGCATGAAGCGTGTGAGGAACCTGAAAGGGTGCGTTACCTTTACATTTGGAGTTCAATTTATTTTTACCGTCTATGATTTGGTAGCCTTTCAGTCTTGAGTTCTGATGGTATTCTAACTATTTCATACGTCATAAGCAGCGGTGTCATTTCACTGGGCCAAAGGTGGAAAAATCATGTCATAAGGCTATATTAAAAAAAATCTTTTGTCTCAAAGCTCTTCAGTTTTTGAAAACCTAATGCGGAAAGCATTTTTTTTAATTTTAAATTTTTTTAAATATAAAATATTGAAATCCTTGTAAAAGTGAACTTTTGTATTTAAAATGATGTGGTCAATGAAAATCTGTAAAAAAACGGTGAAATGTTGTGATTTCTTTTTCTTTTTTTGGGAAAAAAGGGGAAAAAAGATAGAAAAACAAAATTTAAGATTTTTTGTTTTTCTAATGTGCATCAATAAACTAACGCCCGTGGAGCTTTGAGACAAATGATTTCTTTAATTTAGCCTAATCAACTGATGCATTCCAATAAGAAAGGGAGTACTTTGATATAAAAATAAAACGATAGTTAGTATCAGGAACAAGACCATTGTCTTTAGCAACACCAATTATTTGCAGACTTTCTCAATAAGTTATTATACCATAATTGCTATAGGGTTAACATGAGGTGTAGGGTTAGGGTGGGAATGGGATCAGTGTTAGGGTGGGATAAGGGTTCGGTTGTTAGGATATGTTATAGGATGGTGAACTTTGACTTGTTTTGATGAATGGCAGTATAGATGAGATGAGTTCGAACAGGTCATTCATGATTTTTTGTGGAGGGAGGCAAGGGAATGCAGTCAACTCTAATTCAATATCCTACTTCAATCCATCATGCCCATTCAAAACCATAGAAACCAAATTGTATAATCAGCATTTGGAATATTGGCCACCAGACATTTTTAAAACAACAATTTTGTTTGTCTTTGGTGACCATGGACTTGATATTGGGCAAAGCAGACGAGACTAAACAGGTGTCTTAGTGCTTCACATAACCTATGATTATGTTAAATTGCCTCCCAGGAGCGGTTCACCGCAGATTGATTTATCCCGAATTACAGCTCCCCCAATCCTAGGGGGAAACCACTGAATCCATCTATATTATATATTGCTCCATCTTTCCCTGGATTTTTGTAATAATTTACTATTTCAGTGCTGGTGGAGTTGAGTTACCACCACTGCCGCTGCAAATTATTAAAGGCACACTCAGCTATTTGACTCTGGGAAGCGCCCTCATTTTTCTCAAAAAGTAAAAACTGGGGTTTTGTGCTTTTTATAATGTTTCTCTAATTTCATACTCATAGCCAAAAGGAAAGAGCCCAATCTTAAGACGATTTGCAAACAAATGACTTTGTTAATTAAAATGAAAACCTACTTTTATTATTGCATAATATCTAATAGCTTCAAATATTTTTCTAGACAATTTCAGCAGGGAGACTAGTGTGCAACCCAAATTATCAAATATTATTCATGCAAGCTAGCAGACATGATTTTCTTTAATTTGTGAAATATCTGAAAATTTGATGATTATTAAGCATTGGATCGATGTTAGGGTTTTTGCCCTATTTACAACTTTTTCAGCAGGGAGACTAGTGTGCAACCCAAATTATCAAATATTATTCATGCAAGCTAGCAGACATGATTTTCTTTAATTTGTGAAATATCTGAAAATTTGACGATTATTAAGCATTGGATCGATGTTAGGGTTTTTGCCCTATTTACAACTTTTTGGAATGAAATTAACAGATAATTTTAGATTTCTTAGTATATTCTATGGATTTGAAGAAAATTTAAAATAAACATCTTGCTTTGAAATCACCGAATGTACCTTTAAAGGAGGTGTCCCGCAAGCATAAAAGTGTGCTTTATATGTTAGAAAAATAACTATCGAGCCCAACTTTTGTAATTATATTAGACAAAACACCACACTTGTGACAAAAACAAATAAAAACCGCAATCCCTCAACATGCACTTTTTAAAATTCGCGGCGATCGAAAGTCCCAGTGTCGATGATGTCATAATTATACAATGCACATGCGCAAATTTGAGCACCGATACTCATGACGTCATCGACACCGGGACTTTCGATCGCCGCGAATTTTAAAAATTGCATGTTGAGTGATGGCAGTTTTTATTCCTTTTTTTGAGTTGTATGGTGTTTTGTTCTATATATTTGCGTAATTTCGGCTCGATAAGTATTTGTCTAACAAATAATGCTCAATGTTGTGCTTGCGGGACCCTTTCTTTAAAGGGATGTGGCCCACAATATTAGTAAAGGTAAGGTCTTGGTAAAGGTGGAGGCTCTTGGCTGACTTTCAAACTGTCACTGCTTTCAAGCACTTTGGGTCACACGAAATCATGTGGGATGCCGATAGATGAACGAAGATGAATTCTGTTATTCTGTGAACTTTTGAACCTTGTATTTAATGCCAATCTGAGTGTATCTATGTTGGTCTGCTGTGCCTTTTTGTAGCAGTTTGCAGACCTTTGCATGTTTTCGCATACTGCGCTGCGGTTTTGGGAATTCAGCCAAACAATTTGGCACTATTGATTTATCATAATTTTGTCTGTGACTCCTCTCTCCCACTTTATTGTTTTCTTTAATGTTTCATTTCAAATAGCTCGTGCCATTGATTTTCATTTTGGGATTTATGCCAGGAACAAAATTTAGCCCGACCTAAATCCAATACGTGCATGTATGCAATGTCAGCAAATTGTCTTTTATTTGGCAGGACTTTTAAATAAAAAGTGCATAATAAAAACAGGACGTAAAACCCATTTCACTCTGTGAAGAATCTGGCATAATTGTGATGTCACATCATTTGTTGAAGTTCAAAATAATTGTAAAGGTTTCCACCGCTGTGACTTATGAACTTTATGAACGATTTAATGACAATATTGCATGATATATAGATTCCAAGGTGTGTTGATGACAAATGTGGCGATTACGTGAAGAAATGATATAGTTGCTTGTCTAGCCATACTCCTACCGACTCCATGGGAATCACTGTATCAGCATTGGGCCATATTGGCCTCTCTAAGAACATTATGACGCAAAATTGGCCCAACCGAATTTTTGAAATTTTGGAAAAAATATGCTTTTTCTATTTCATTAATCCTAATCCCTTATGGGGGGGGGGGGGGGGGACAAATAAGGACAGACAAAATAGTGTGTGCCCCCCCCCCCCCCCCCCCCCAGTAATTGAACCCGGGCCACCGCGGCCAGAGTCCAGGTGATCGTGCATCACGTTACGGGGGTCAGCTCCCAAAATCAATGAGATAGACTGGGGAAAATGTATTGGGCCCTTTTAATTAGAAATTGGGGAAAAGACATTTTTTATATGGTGTAAAATGTAGCCTGAAATTAGCTTGATTTGAAATTAGGAATTTCAGACTAATTCTGGTTTGAAACTAGCCATTTTTACCAATAGTGCTATGCTAAGCTAACTGTTGCCACCTGGTAAACATTTCTATTTTTTAAACCAAGGTTCATAATTATGTCACTGAAATATACTTCAAAATGCCTCATTTATTCATTCGACTACTGCTGTTTATGTTAAATAGTGAAATTGAAACTCACAACTATAAAAATGAGTGACTCTATTTTAACCATTTTACCATTATACCACCAGACCTCCTGTTGAATTAGCAAGAACCCTGCTGCATATTTTAATGATAAAATGAAACTAATTAGAGAGGATGAATCAGTTCATTGTATTGTTGTTTGAAGTAACTTTTCCAGACTATCTTTGTGAAACCGCAATGTGAAACAATTTGGGGATGTTGTGTTTAGTAGTCATTAGGCTATTCCAGTTAAAGTCCATACACCCTTGTATAATCATAGGCTTGTGTTGCAGTGGTGTAACCAGAGGGGCCCTCCCCTGCAAGAAGACTTGCCCCCCCCCCTGATGCCCTCCCCCTGATGCCCTCCAAATGAAATGACAAACTCTATGTATACTAAAAAAGGTGAGATATGCCCCCCTGATGACCCCCCACATGCCCCCCCCAAAAAATAAAATAAAATAAAATAAAAAATAAAAAAATAAAAAAATAAAAAAATAAATAAAAAAATAAAATAAAATGATTTTTGTTTGTTTTGAAAAGCCCTGAGCCCTTGGGGTCTGAGTCCGAGTCCCGAGTCCTACAACATTGACATTTGTGAACATTTGGGGGCACCATTTTGTGTCCAACATGTTTCATGATGGCCACTGGCCACATATGGCAAGCACAAAGGGAAAATTTGTGGCGAAAATCACATTCTAGCGAGCATAAGAGCAACAAAAATTCACAGATTTGACTAAATTAAACCATTTCAAGTGAATCTCCACTATGAATTTGAGCAAAAAAAGAACCACATTTCGCATTTGACTGTTCAGGCTTGCTACTGGAACAAACTTGTTTATATTTTTGGCCTAACAAGAATTTGTGTTGATCTGAAAATATACTCAAAACAAATATCATTGTTAACATTGCAGTAAGGCCAATTAGGCCAACATTTATCTATATTTGATTATTTGTCTTTGTTTTGATAAATGATGTATCCTCTGATTATTGTTGTATTAAAGCAAAAACAGTGGGATAAGTTTGTGGTTTGGCTGGTGACAGACAATTGCCAGTCAAAATACAGATAGAAAGTTCATGGTCTGCAGTTCTATAGTTGGTTTGAGGACAATCTCCTGGAGTGTTTTTGCAACGTGATGAAAAAGTTATGTTTGTGCGAAAACAGTATGAATATCTTTAGAATTTGCTAAGGTTATAACTAGCAGACAAGAGGTTTTAAGGTGGCTCTATTGGCCGATGAAAAATTTAGATTTCCTTTAAAATCTAATATGTTCTAGCCCTTGGTCTAACAATTCTGGAACTGAAAATTTTATTTCAATCGGACATTTGGTTGCTGAGATATGGTAGGTCAAAGAGGCATAATACCAACATCTTTGGCAACAACTTTCTTTTTATTTTCTTTGTTTTTTCCAATTCCAGTTGCCATGTAATGTCCTAATTATGGCTAATTATGTATGCATGAAATATGCAAAGTAAAGTTTGTGGACTAATGAGATGAGCTATGATGATGTAACTTGGTACATGGGTAGAACACTTGAAGATCTAAAAACGTACGTTAGCTTTTGTCTAATTTCCATTTGCATAACTAATTAGGTCCTAATTAAGAAATGTTTAAACATTTTGATTAGTGGGCCTAATTAATTATGCAAATGGAAATTAGACAAAAGCTAACATACGTTTTTAGCTCTTCAAGTGTTCTACCCATGTACCAAGTCACAGCATCATAGCTCATCTCATTAGTCCACAAACTTTACTTTGCATATTTCATGCATACATAATTAGTCATAATTAGGACATTTCATGGCAACTGGAATTGGAAAAAATAAAGAAAATAAAAAGAAAGTTGTTGCCAAAGATGTTGGTATTATGCCTCTTTGACCTACCATATCTCGGCAACCGAATGTCCGATTGAAATAAAATTTTCAGTTCCAGAATTGATAAACCAAGGGCTAGAACATATTAGATTTTAAAGGAAATCTAAAATTTTCATCAGCCAATAGAGCCACCTTAAGTATCATGAATGGTGAAACCACAGACAAATAGACTTAGAGGTTGTGTCTTGTTCTAATCTTAACCATTTGTGCCAATTTTGATGTTTAATTAAGGGGTTTGTATTGGGCTTTTCCATCTGAAATCTGTACACCCCTATTATTGACGTAGACATGACGTTAATCTAACACACAGGCAGTGGCGAAAGTCAATTTTCGAGGGGGGTTGGGGTTGTGGCTTGATTTACTCCTAACAGGTATGAAAAAAATAATGAGCTATTGAAAACCTTTCGTGCCATTGAGATTGCCAATCTCAACCGACAGTGACAATCTCAACCGACAGGATACAGTTTCAACTGACAGGATTCCATAGAGATATGCATGCAGGAAGCCCCATTTGAAATTCACACTCCCTGTTATGAAGATTAAAGGTATATTATGTGATCTTTCCAGGGAACGTCCTCAACATCGAAAATAAAATTGAAAGCAGATTTTCTTGCAGATTTACACTTCTGATCATAAATCGTACATACATTCCAAGTTACAGGGCAATACGATGCTTAATTACTTCAAAATCATGGTTTTAGAGTGAAAATAAACTGTCGGGTTAACACGACAGTTTATATTTTCACTCTAAATTCACTCTAAAACCATGATTTTGAGGTAATTAGGAATCGTATCACTCTGTAATTTGGAATGTATGTACGATTTATGATCAGAAATGTAAATCTGCAAGAAAATCTACTTTCTAAAAACTAAAAAAAATCATGAATAGAGGGCGCTCTGGAAAAGATCACATAATATGCCTTTAAGTTAATGTCTTCCAGAGGGGTGTATGAATTTTAAATGGAATAGCCCATTGTAGAATTAAGAATAATTATTATATATGCAAGGCTTTTTTAAAAAAACGCATACCTGAACGGACTGGCTGTCTCTTACCATTTTGATCATTCAATATGTGTGTATATTTTGTTCTTTAAAAGTCACTATTGAAATATTTTGGCAGTTGTGTGTACCTAAAGGAACTTTAAAATTGATAGCATCAAGGGCATCAGGAAATATTGCATCATCGACTTGGTCAAACTCGGTCTAATACAATGAAACCATCAAGCATTATGTCATATGATCAGCAGTCAGATGGATTATTTTAGCAGCCGGGGAATCATCTGTTTTCCGCAAGATAAATCGTCTGATTATTCTAAATTTAATTAGCCATACAGGCCTAGTTATTAATCAACGATGCTTGTTTATAAAAGATTACGTAATAGTTTTTCCCAGGTACCATTCTACCATCCTAATGGTAACAACGCGGAGACGATATTAATTAGCAGCAACTTGCTAATCAGTCATTACCAGGTCAATCCTAATTAGCGCACATTTCCTGGGTATCAAAACAAATCCTTTAAGAATAACAAACCTTTTTAGGCAATCAAAACATGTACCGTTAATTTCATACATATGTTTATCTTGTTAAGACTAAAATAAGCAGGTGTGATAAACATGGGAATGAGAGAAAAACAAATAGGCAACATCTTGAAATCATTGAAAATGGTAGGATCTCAACAATTCATGAAACATGCAGAAATTTAAGAATTGGCACAAATCAGCTAGATTTAAAGAATCTCATTCCAGATAAAAGCTCTGGGTTTGCTTTTGGCTCTTAGTGTTTCCTGTGGAGAAAGATCTATAGCACATGATTTTAGCCCTCCTTTGCCAGTTGAGACCTCGGTCATTAAAACAAAAAAAGACAACTGGATACAATGCGGGGATGTGGGAATCACAGTATCACTGGTCAAGAATTTCTATAAATGTCTATAGATCGTAATAGAATCATGCCTAACTATGACTTTACCATGCTGTCTACAGAAGATAGCATCGTCGTCGTTATATAGCTACCTTAAAGTGGTGCAAGTTTCGTTAAGAAATTCCATTCAGAAAGTGGTTTTCGTTGAAGGGCCCCCTCTTTAAAGGGGTGGGTTCAATGGACCCCCCCCCCCCCCCACCCCCCTGGGCATCGCGCCAATTAATGGAAACACCTTAGTCAGCTGTGTTCATTAGCTGTTCTTATTGTCAAATATACCAGGTCAGCCTCAAACTCTCTTATCATTAGTTTTCAGGGTCTCAAAAAACACATTCCTTAGAGCAATTGACCCTTCTGTAATCTAGATTACATGTCCATTAATTACAGTTCAATTCATTCAATTTGCCTGGCAAGGGTAAACTGCATAATACATCCTTCCTGGAAGTAAAACATGGCCACCAAATTCAAGGGAATGTCATTATGAGTCACGTAGACCCCGGGAGGGGTACTCACCCAAGACGGTATACGGGGGTGTGCCGCTCTAATGGGTAGCTTTTTGGGCACAAAATCCCTAAACATGGGTATGATTTTGTGCTGGAAATCCCTAATAATGGGGTCACTTTTTACAAATGGGTCTATTTTCGCGAAATTTGTGTCTATTTTCGCGAAAATTTGCAAAAGTTAGGTCTATTTTCCCGATAATTTGCGAAAATTTGGTCTAAAATGAAGCAAAACCCCTAAAAATGGGTACCGATTTTTCCAAAATCACCCCTAAAAATGGGTATGGGTTTTGAATCACCAGCGGCACACCCCCGACCAAACCAAATCCGAGTACCCCCCCCCCCCCCCCCCCCGGGACGTAGACTGGTTGATTTTGTCTGTGCCATGTCTCCATCTGAAGCAATCCAAAGCAGAATTATGTCAAATTTCCCTAGCTTCAAATGTAGTTTGCAAAAAAATAGCACTTCAAAAAAAAAAGGAGGGGGGGGGGGACTTGGCAGGTGAAGTCAATTTTGAGTTTATTATGCGTGCTCTCAGAGCATTTTCTAAGCATTACCAATGAAACCAAATTGATCAAGGCATTCAGATTCTATGAGAGAAAATGACTCCTAAATTCTTATTATTTTCTTTATTTTTTCTGTTCCTTTTCATCTATATCTTGAAAAACACACAGCGGCAAAGTCCCCCCTTTTGATGTGCTGCGTCACATTTTCCAGACTGCCCTTGAGAAATCAGCAAATACAGTGTTTAAAGTAAAGAAATACACCTAAAAAATGTCATTTACTTTGTAAGACATCATTTATGACATCATTTTTACCAATTTAAGTGAAGTCGATTTCTTATAATATGGTCAATATCTAAAAACAAAAATTGAGAACAAAATAAATACCAGGAAAGACTTTATTCTGTGAAGTCCGGGACTGGAATAGTGGGAGGATCAAACATGTACTGCTGGTGTGAAAGTCCAAGTGATCAATTTCCTTGAGAAGGATACCTTTTGCCCCCCCCCCCCCCCTCAAAAAAGAAAAAAAGATGTCAGTGCATTGTGTGATGAATTGTAGTTGCTATTGTGATTATTGTTTTTGTTTGTGCATTTATGTCTTGTTAAAGAAGAGAAAAATAAAACATCGCTAACACTCCTTATTGTCAGGCTTAATGGGCTATCCTGGTATGTCAGTTTTGGTGTCAGTGTCTGCCATCCTGGATGGCATTGTGGTGAAATGTTTGTTATTTATGTTGTTATGTAATTTATTGTAATTTATCGTACTTTGTAAATTGTATTTTTTTTCCTTCTTCTTCTGTCATTTTGTTTATATTTATGCTGATGATGCCGAATAAAAACAAACAAACCAGGGGCGAGAAATATATAAACAAATGCCCTGGGATTTCTTGTTATTGTGATAACAAGAATGTCTCTCTAATAATAGAGACAATGTCTATAAATAAATGCCATGGATCCCTGGAACGAATCCAGTGTTATGTAAGAAATGCCATGAATCCCTGGGACGAATCCAGTGTGTTATGTAAGAGCTATGATACCATGCAGCAACAACTTCCTGGGGATGATGACCAATTATTCTTGTTTTTCGATGGCAACCATGCTGCTAAGATTTTCATAAGAGCCATACAGCAGCAGATTGTAGAATCAAATACATTTCCTATTGTTACGTAACAGCTAAATTTGACCTATGACGACTATCGAAACAACAACTTTCTGGGGATTATGTACAATTATTCTTGTTTTTTGCCCGGGGTGCTCAGTGGTCATATACAAGAGGGGTATTATGCGTGTCCAAGAAATCACATAATTAGGGTAGTTTTTCAAGCTGGGGCACGGTACGTACGTAACGTGAATAAGGGTATCAAAACAAGCCAAATTAAGAAAAAGGGTATACTTTTTACATCATTGGCTTTTTGTATTAGGGTCCTTATTTGCTCCATGGGGATTATAAATAGCCATGATACATGGCGAGATATATTTCTCAAATTGTTCGCAAGTGATCTGATAGATCAGCTCTGCATTTGTTTCATAATACTTAATTTAAAATGTGTTGAAATGTGTCATACGCGGTAAGAGGCTAAAACTATACAAATTACTTGCTTAGGGTATAAAAATATTTTGAGTACTTGTTTAGGGTATCAAAATATTTGAGTACTTGTTTAGGGTATTGGAAATACTGATACTACTTGCTTAGGTTATGTAAAATACTGTGCCATACTTGTTTAGGGGGTGCTTTTTCACATTCACACAATTACGTATTTAGGGTACTTTTTGAAAGTCCTTGGACACGCATGATACCCACTTGTAATGACCACCGAGCACCCCGGTTTTTTTTATGGCAACCATGCTATTGCTAGCTGCTAAGATTTTCAGAAGAGCCATAGCAGTTTGTAGAATCAAAACAAATAGAATGTGGTATATTTCCTAGCTCCTTCCTGGGGGACAGCGAGGCCCGTAACCAAGATTGTTTTGTGGGGGGCGGATTGGTCAAACAAAAGTGTAGCCAAATGTAGACCTTTCTACCGGTGGGGGGAATTGGACAGAAATGGACCAAATTTTGTTCTTTAAAAAAACACCAATACCCCCCCACCCCCACCCCACCCCACCCTGGTTATGGACCTAGGGATAGTATTTATTACGAAGGGGCAATAATGCACCTACAAATATTTTCAAAGATGCGCTAATTAAATATGTGTATTGTTGTGGCAAAAGGGTGCAGTTGTTGGTAAAATGCATTTTGAGATATTGATGGAACTACAATTCAGGAAAATTGGTGTTGGACCACACAGTCCATTTCTTTGCTAATATCCCACTTTAAGGGACTATTTTCAAGCGCTGATTTTGCAACAAACTTGTGTGGAGAGCTTGAACTGATATCCCTCCCCCGCCCCCACCAATCAATGTTGAGGGTCCCAACGACCGTGGTGATGAAACGGTTCCGAACAACATTGAATGGGGGGACTGGGGGGTTGATTTCAACGAAGTCCTCAAAGTGGTTCAACAGTTATTTCCTGAATTGTGGGCATAGAATCACAACGAAAATAAAGACAATTTTACAGTGATCTTCCGTCATAAAATTAGAAAGCAGTATCCAATCTTAACCACAAAGGTGTCATTTTGAAGCATTCATAAAGCTCCTTTTGTTGGTATTATTAAGATCTCAAATTTTTCTTCGAGAGACAACTGTACCCTTTTCCTGCGACTGTATACATATTTGTGTTCACTTGAAGTGAAATGTCTAAAGCAAGTACGATCTGTTTGTTATAGCTTTCCAGCAGCTATTAGTTATACTAGGCCTATATACAAAATATATTTTTCAGAAACCTTTCCTAACTTTAAAGGTCTATCTCAAGGATTACTGAACCAATACTAGGCATGTTTGTACTTATGTCAATGCATTTCTCATGGTGATTCCAAATATGGTAATGAGATTCAATAATGTTGACATTTTTGAAACATTTTATGATATTTTGGAATGTCGTCTGCAGCTGTCTGCCACGTGGAAAGTGTTAACCAACCCTAAAAAAAAGCAGTGACAGTCACTGAAAAAAGTAAAACAAGGACACTTGGCCAAAAATTTAAAATAAGAGTGATTCATAATTGTATTGTATCTCATCTAAATATTTTTAAAATTATTATATATGAGTAAGGTATCTGATCCTAACAAGAAGAGTAGGTATCTTGTCGGAACAATAGTATTACATTGATAAAGTTCACCTCATTAGACCTAAACCCGATAAGGTTCACTGGACAAAGGAAGTAGTTGAGATAACAATATGACCACCTTTTAGAAAGGTGTTAATTATGGTTTTACTCACCACTCTTTTGTAAAAGTGGTAATTTTCACGCAATTAATTTTTTGAGCTTTGCCAATTTTGAGCTGTTTTGCTCCATTCAGGCGTTGTTTCTTATTCCAAAATGTTGAGTCAAATTTCCCTAGCTTCAAATGTAGTTCGCAAAAAAATCACTTCAATATGTTCTCATAGAAACTGCAGATGTAGTATACCATAAACTACAGGTGTGGTACCACAACATCTAAACGAAAACAATTCAGGCCTTAAGTTTTGCTTTATTGATTCCTTGGTTAATTTATGATCTAAATTCATCAAGTTTAATTCAGAAATACAATTTATGATGATAGCTGTTCTTCTGTATTCATCTTACAATTTTTTGTCATGAGACACACTGTATACAGCTCGTAACCAAAAGAAAATGCCAACCTCTGCAAAATGGAAATTAGAACTCAATTCAGCAACAGTAGTTATTTATATCCACAGTCTTGAACATGACCCAGTTTTGCCTTCAAAAGTATGAGGCATTTGACCATAGACCTTGAACATTTACCTTATTTTACCATAAAACCACCTGTGAACAATGGCTTGGGGAAGGCACCTATGTTCAAAGATGGCCATCATGCTCAGCCAAAAATGAAGGCTTGAAAGGTTGCAGCCAAAGGACTGGAATCATACTTTTTAGTGTGGATCGGGAGGGGGGGGGGGGTATGAAGTATGAATTTTTACCCAACAAATTGCCGCGAAACCCCTGGAATTCGATCCCCAGACCCGCCGTACACCACCGCCGCATCCCTAATCACTGTGCTAAGCTTTCAACGCTGCCCCGGTCAGCAATTTATACCCACATAACAGCTCGGACCATGACGTCATCCAATGGTCCTATAATCCAATCAATGCTGTAG
Source organism: Ophiura sarsii (assembly GCA_035610835.1). NCBI lineage: Eukaryota > Metazoa > Echinodermata > Ophiuroidea > Amphilepidida > Ophiuridae > Ophiura > Ophiura sarsii. The sequence continues at coordinate 12,947,175 of CM069456.1, read as the reverse complement.
CATGCGCGTGGAGATTGTTTTTGGCCGTAGTGAATCGTAGTGTCTAGGAAGGTTATGGTTAAAGGGTTGCAACCACGTCCACATCATTTGCTGAGGGTGTAAAAACAAGTAACAATTTTAATGAAGGGGAAAGCCTTTGAACATAAAACTGAACTTGAAAATGAAAACATAGTACTTGTTTAGGATTTGATTTGGACCTGATATCCACCTTTATCAATAAGTGCCTCCCCTCTCCAAGTTGTCAGAGAATCTGTGTTTGTCATCATGTTTTTAACTTACCAGCCACATTGCATTAGGCCCATTTTTTATGCCAACCCACCATTTTACCATAAAGTGGTTTAGTTAAATTGTTTATTTTTTGTGGATTTGGTGTTTTAGTTGTTGAAATGTCAAGAATGTGTGGGTTCTGTTGGTCATGATCATAATCAAATCACAGTCATGATCATAGTCAAGTCACGTTTCATACAACTTACGGTTTTCTTAGGCCCAAAAAAAATGGTCTGTTTGCCCATATATCCCCTCCAGGGTAGTGTAGGTCTGAAAAATAGTTTAGAAGAATAAATAAAGAAACAGTTGTGTGTAATTCTGAAAAGCTAAATTCTGGGGAAAAACACCTTTTCTGGAACTTTCAAAATTAAGGGGTAGGTATTCATTGGTACAGCAATAACATTTTTGGTCAATTTTCAAAATATAGTGTAGGTCGGAATGGACAAACAAACATAGTTGTTGCCTTATGGTGGGGTATTAAGGGGTATACCCCACCACTAAATGTTTTAACAGGATGGAACATTAATTGTAAATACAGTGGTTGTATTAGAGTTTTTCAATTTCTCATTCCTACCTCTCTAAATGTACTCCTGAAATCCCTAACTATCAATCCTAACCTAGAAACCCTGATCCTGAACTTTTACCCTTACCACAATCATAATCCAAAACCTAAACCTTAAATTTGATAAACCAAGACATTTAGTCATGTAATAAAAAAAACAGACAATGGGAGCATTTTGATGATGAAGCAAACTTGAAATATTTGGTGTAAATGTTGTGTGCAAATAGTCTTGAGTGAACTAATGGTGTGAATCTGTGCAGTATTTCAAGGAAATCATGGCAAGAAACCCCATTTTTAAACACTTATGGAGTGTAGATTGAAATACATTCATGTTTCTAATGTACTAGACATTTCACACCAATTTAATTTAATTTGAGGTAGTTTTTCCATTAAAAGTCAACATTTCCGATTGGTTGGGGGACAAAATGAGGGGGGGGGGGCACTCAACTTTTTTTGGGTAGGGGTGTGCCCCCCCCCCCCCCCCCCCCCCCGGCCAGGGTCTCAAAACCAGGGTCTCAAAAAGGGGGTCTACAGAACTGAACTGAATGGATTTTATGACGAAAAAAAGGGTCTTGGGAACTGATTTTTTTCAAAAAAGTAGGTATTGAGGAATGGCCTATATAGTTCAATTTTGATTAGCAAGAACTCGATTTTTGAATTTTCAAAAAAAAATTGGGGTCTTAAGAACTGATGCAGGCTCCAAAGGGGGGTGGGGGTCATAAGAGTTAGCAGCAGCAGAGGGTGAAGAAGGGGGTCTTCAGCGCGGCACATACCTATACCCTTTTCAATGTCAGTGCCCCCCACCCCTCTGATGGAGGGTGGGGGGCAAGGACTGAGACAACACAACTGGGCTTGGCTTTATAAGTTTGGCATATTGTTGAAATTGTATAATAATATGATGAATTTAAATATGATTTGTTGAAATCTTATTACTTTCTTAAATTGTTACAACATGATTGACTTAGTGTGAAACCCTTAAGCTAATCATAAGATCAGTGGTAGCATCAGCATCAATCTTGTGTGTTGGTTTGGGTTGGGGGAGGGGGAGAGAAAAAAATTGACTTAATTTGGTCTGATATTAGACAATTCAGGTAATGTGGACATTCAAAGTCAACATTTTCGATCATTTGGGGATAAAAGAAATATATTTCCAGCTCCCTGCCTTTCATTTGAATGAAGCAGAAGTTTCTACATTTACAGTATAATGAAATTAAAAATGCATTATTCAGTCATGGACAAAAGTTTAGAATGTTTTTGTTTTTCTGGCATATCTTTCAACATGTACCTATGCATATATATCTATGCCTACTGTCACCAAGGGCGGAAATTTCTTGTTAGGTGTGGGGGGGATGATAAGTTTTGCCCCTAAACAAATAAATTTAGCTTGTACCATCCAGGCGGTGCACAGCACCGCACTCCGAGCTATGCTCGGACAGGGGGGAGTATGAGGGGGGATGTGCCCCCCTCAGAAGTAGAAAAAATTTCAATTTTCAAACTCATTTGGTGCGATCTGGTGTATACTTTTGACGAATATTGTATTGAAAAGCCATCGCTTCATTTTCAATAAATATTTTGTTTTTTATCAATGAACAAAAGAAGTTGAGCATTTTTTATACTGATATATTCTTGATTTTAGTATAGATGGTTTAAAAGCTCCAAGAGGGGGGAGTCTGAGGGGGATGTGCCCCCTCAGAAGTAGAAAAAATTTCAATTTTCAAACTCATTTGGTGCGATCTGGTGTATACTTTTGACCAATATTGTATTAAAAGGCCATCACTTCATTTTCAATAAATATCTTGTTTTTTATCAATGCACGAAAGAAGTTGAGCATTTTTGATACTGATATATTCTTGATTTTAGTATAGATGGTTTAAAAGCTCCAAGAGGGGGGAGTCTGAGGGGGGATGTGCCCCCTCAGAAGTAGAAAAAATTTCAATTTTCAAACTCATTTGGTGCGATCTGGTGTATACTTTTGACCAATATTGTATTAAAAGGCCATCACTTCATTTTCAATAAATATCTTGTTTTTTATCAATGCACGAAAGAAGTTGAGCATTTTTATACTGATATATTCTTGATTTTAGTATAGATGGTTTAAAAGCTCCAACAGTGGGGGGATATGCCCCCCTGAGAAGTAGAATTTTTTTCAATTTTCAAACTCATTTCGTGCGATCTGGTATACTTTTGACCAACATTTTATTGAAAAGCAATCACTTTATTTCTGATCAATATTGGCTTTTTAAATAGGCAGATTTAGGCCTATACACCAGAAAGAAGTTAATTAGTTACCTCCAAAAGATGGATTCTTAACGTACATACGCGTATGTATCCTAACCAACGTACAATAAACTCCAAACGTTCTTATGTCCCTCCCTCCCTCTCTTTTTCCTTTTTTTCTCCTTTTCCCCCTTTTTTTCCTTTTCCCCCCCTTTTTGTTTTTGTTTTTTGGTAGATGTGAAAAATCAGGGGGGGATGATTACATTGACCATCCCCCCCCCCCCCCCAGGTCAAAAAGTGGGGGGGATAAATCCCCCCCATCCCCCCCCGGGATTTCCGCCCCTGACTGTCACTCAACAATGTATGATTGTTTACAAAATGTAAGGTGCTATTTTCACCTTTCTTCTGAAGATTAGGACATCAAAGTATGTTGATGGCATGTTAGCTGTAAAACTGTCAGAAAAATGAAACATTTCAAAACTATAATTGTCACTAACTCTGTATAGTAGTGGGAATATTTAATACATGGCAAAGGAGAACTATATAGTAGTTATTTTTGAATACTTTAGTATGATCTCAATGGTCTAATTAAAAAATCAGATTATTACTTTTGAATACTTAGTATGATCTCAATAATAGTTGGTCTAATTAAAAAAGATTCTGACAATTTTACAATCAAGTTATAAGGTAAATATTCTTCTACATAGTAGCCATGGATGAAACTGATTATCTATCCCTCTCTCATTTTATATACATTTTGTACAGACAAAGGGTGTGAGGATAGCTCATTTTTCTGATATTTTGATAATTTCCATTGAAATAGTTCTACTTTTAGTTCTAATTTTACAAAGAGAAGATTATTTTTACAACTTGATTTACTTTCTCCTTTTCTAAGGGCCCTGTGCACTTACTAGAATGAATATAGTATCCCTGCGATTTCATTGGTTCAAAGTTGCCAGGTATGAACAGCAGTACACAAAAGTGTTATAGCGCCATCTATTGTCAACTATCAGTCAATGCTCACCAATGCAGTGTATGTGAAAATTTCTACATAGGATATTTGTGTACAAGATAGTATAGGGATTCTTCATGATATTTGAGTTGACCACAAATTGATATCTATTTAATATAATAAAACTTGATTATCTCCAATTATGTTAAACACCACATTCAACTTCATTTGACCCTGTTTATAAAGGTAATACATTCCCAAATGACATTGCATCGGTTGACTCAAAGATGGGCAAAAGAAATTCAATTGAAAATGCAGGCGAGATAAAGTAGGCCTACATCAATTCGAAGCCAACATTTTCATGATAAAGCAGAATTTAGATGTACCCATGTTTTTATCTATTGTTCGTATGTTTCGTCTTTATGCCCAATTTACTGCATCTTTTCCTGCGTTTTCTCATGTCAAAAAAAAAAAATGAGGTTAAAAATGCTGACAAAAAGAGGTTTTGAAGTGTTTTTGTGCATGCATGGTACAGTTGTTTACCCACATTTATTATTTTTCTTTAGATTTTTCACCTACCATAAAATTGTAAACAAGTTTGTTAATAAATAACTAATGAACAGCTGCATTGTAATATCACATAATTACAATTAGGCGTTAATTAAGTATCTATGCATAGGTCATAAATCATCATAAAAACCCATGACAGTTATTTTCACTTACTTAACCATTAGGCAAAAATAAAAAATGATTAGGTTGCCCTCAGTGACCATCCTGCAAACGTCAAAAATTAGGATGGGTATTTTTATTATTATTTGTTTTACGAGGCCAATTGAGTAAATTACGTCACTTGTGACTACAATTGGCCTCGCCTTCGTTATGATTAGTGACGTCACATCGAGTGTGTCTCCCTCTTTAGCCTGAAATCGTCAATTACGAATAACGTCTTTAGTGCGCATGCGTACACCCGTTTGGATACGCCCCTGTAAATAGCCCACAACTTCCTATAAATATATACACCCATCAAAATATGTAAGTTCCCCCCTAGCATATACTAGAATATTTCCAAAAATATTTAATGGATTTAAATAATTTTTAGCTAGAAAGATGCACCCAATTATTAGGCACATTTTGATACCAAATTTGTTGGCCTTGAGACAATGCAACGATAAGAAATTGTGCCATTTATCAATTTTTATACAGAAAAAAAAGTGGCACTAAATCTCACTGGCTATGACTGATTTTGTCCATAAAATTAACAAACATTTTAGACAATAAATGCTATCGTGTCTTGGTGCACACGATTATGATCTGCTTATTGATTTTCTTGAAATGATGCCACACATAATTGTTTGGTAGATTCCCATGTCTGTGCACGAAAAGCCACCAAGAAAATGTCTGTTAATTTATGGAAAAACCAGCCATAGCCAGTGAGATTTAGTGCCACTTTTTATTCTGTATAAAAATTGATAAATGGCACAATTTCTTATCGTTGCATTGTCTCAAGGCCAACAAATTTGGTATCAAAATGTGCCTAACAATTGGGTGCATCTTTCTAGTTGACAATTATTTAAATCCATCAAATATTTTTGGAAATATTCTAGTATATGCTAGGGGGGAACTTACATATTTTGATGGGTGTATATGGGTGGGATGAAGAGACAACAACAATGTAGATGTTTGGCAATAATCTGGCAGGCTCTTTGGCCTTCGATGACCTTTACACATTTTGTATAACAGAAAATCTCCATATTATTAGAATGATTTGTTTTTGTTTAGGTAACTCACAAACACCACATGGCTCCCAAATATCAAGAGTTAACCTGTATTTAAAATACATTAAGCAAGGCCACATTAAGCACCATAGGGTTAAACTTGTTATTTTACCAGGACCGATATATTGTGTTAATGGCCGAGTCGTGGTAGGGGATGTCTTGTCTACTCAAATCTATAAAGACATTACTTAGCCCCCTATGCTGCTTTATTGTTGATTTTTTCATTGTCAAATTTGTTGAAACTTGAACTTAACTTATTTAAGTATTTGATTTTTTCGAAAAATGTATTTGTACCAAAAGTTGAAATACATCATGAGTAGACATTACAGCATTTTGGTGCAGCATTCTTATTTTTTACCATGTCTTTTCTCTCCAAATCTCCATCCAAATTTCTCCCCAAATTTGCCTCCAAATTCTTAAACTGTTCCCAGAATTCACTAAAGGGGATTGAATTAAAGAAAATCACATTGAACCCATGCTTGGAAGACAACAGTTAACCTATTTATTTTGTACTTCTGCCCTATGGCAAGTCATGTACTATCATCCTACTTGACCCAGGCAGATCACATGACTGTAACTCCATAAGACGAGGGCAATAAGATCAAAGCATTGAAAGCCATCTTGATGTATTAACTACTACTATCTTGTGCTAATTCTGTCACTTATTTGGCATTTTTTCACATAGTGCTATATCTTGAAAAACTTTTACTCTTTTGCACCTACCCTTTCCAACTTGCCTCTTTCCTTTTTAAAATTTGTTTATTGTATTATTTTTAATATTAATACACATTCTGTCAAAATTTCACATTATGCTATGTCTTTAATATTCTGGGAAAGTTTTGAACTTTGCGGTTTCTCCCCCCCCCCCTTTTTTATTTTTGAGAGGGGACAGCAGTGATTGGTGGGAGAGGGGCGGGGAGGCACAAATATATTTGGTAAAGGTCCACCATTTTTTAACTTTACATTCTATTTTTAGAAGTAATCTTAATTAAGTGTATGAAATGCAATTTACCAAATGCTTCATTTTTGGCATGATTATCTTTACAATACCTAACAAAAAGGTTGGTTATTCAATCTGAAGCAATTTTGAAAAGTGTTTTTCTGAGGTGGCTGTTAGATCTGTCATGCCCTATCCCCATCAATGTAGAAAGTTTGATGTTCAGGAATATTTCACAAAATGCAGACCTGTCATCAAAAATGATGCCCATGGGTCATGAGCCAAACAAATAACCCTGGATATCATTTTTGCAAATGTAGGAGATTTAGATCAGATGTATTTAAATCATAATTCCAGAGATGTTTATAGACAAATTCAACGGCCAGGTGGTGAAATAAACCAGGGTTTCCATCTATCCATCTGGTTCTATAAAAAAAACTACTGCAAAAAGGACAGTCTGTAATTTCCCTCAATTTGATTCTTTGTGTCTTTCCAGCTCATCCCATCCAACTTCAGTTATCCACCCTGATAAAAAGATATTCAAACAGTATAATTGTTAAAGACAGAGGGGAACCAGCAAGCGTTTACGTCAAGGTAGCGTAAATCCAGGTGGAATGTGTTGAATCAGGGTCCTTGCTATCGCCAGGGGCACGCTTAACCTTTGACCTTGTTGAAGCAACAGGCATCAAAATATAAAATGTAATTTTCTGTCATCGATGTACAACACATGTGGTGGAGACCTCTTCGACGTTGAAAAGCCTACTTTACAAGAGATCAAATGTATCAGAGAATGGTACTTGTCGAGTAAGCAATCCTATGAAAAAAGCCCTGTTCATAGATCTTTTAGTCATTTTCAATCCCAGGATTTGAGTTTTACAAGCTGACTGGAGTAGAAACCCCCGAAGGGTATTTTGATAGTGTTTGTTGAAGGGATCTTTGTCTTGCTGAGTCAAGTAGATGGGGTTTAGAGAAAATTGGAGGGGGGATGGGAGTGTTTATACTTGGGATTGGTCTGGATAGACCTAGTTAAATGAAATGTATCAGAAGTTGATGAAAAATGGATGCGCTGCTTGGCAACCTTACAGTGCATTGCTCCTTAACGCTTTTCACGCGGCAGGCGTTTGCAGACGACATTTCAAAATGTCACAAAATGTTTCAAAAATGACAAAATTATTGAATTTCATTACCATATTTGGAATCACCATGAAAAATGCATTGAAATAAGTACAACAAATGCATAGTATTGGTTCAGTAATCCTTGAGATAGACTTTGGAAATTGGGAAAGGTTTATAAAAAATCTGTTTTTTATATGATAAAAAATCCGTTTTTTATATGGTAAACTATTAATAATTGCCGTGTGGAATGTGTAAATGAACATAAAAAGTGTATTTTGGATGTAAAGATTGAATGAATGATGATGGCATGAGGTTTTGAGATGTTGATTGGGAAGGGGGTGGGTTACAAATTCAAAATAGTTAATGTGCACCTGAAATGACCTGACATTTACTGGCGGATGACCAGTTATTCCTTGCCGATTAGCCGACGGATAAACACAATTTTGACATCACCTGAAAGTCAAATTGTCTATTTTCATGCACAGAAACAAATGAACAAAATTCTCATTCTTGTTTATGAGCTCAACAAAATATCCCCCTTGTCCATCCGCATTGATAAGCTCTTTAGATTCCACACCAGTAATTAATATCAGTCCTTGCAGAAGTCAATCAAACTTTTTTTTATGAGCTGGGCATCCTGTGGCCCAATGATTATAGAATTAATAAGAAATGGTACTTATTGCTCCCAAATTATTAAAGTTGTAGTTTAATCCTGATTTAAGGACTATTACCTAATACCACAGTGCAAAAAGAAATATTTTCAATGCATTTTGTAGGTTTTTTGGATGCATTTTGATTGTAAATTTTCTGGTAACATTTCTCAACTTTTTCTGATAAATGAGGGCGCTACACCAGTTGTCCAACTCTGGGGGAAAATTTCTCGGAACTTTCAGGGAGAGGCAGTCTGCATGTATTTTCAGTTTCACCTCCGAAAATGTATTTAAAGAGTCACTTAAAATATGATGATATTCTTTGATATAAGGAACACCCTTTTGTTTTAAATTAATACCAACCACACAGAAATTTAGCAAACCATTATATTTGTCCCCCTCCCCCACCCCCATAGTGATTTTTTTCTGAACTGGTGTATATGGGTTTTCTGTGTGTGTTTGCAAATGAGGACTCCTCAAGAAGTATTTTCACAAATTTGGGGACTGTTTAACCTATTTCAGGATAATCTTATTAACATTACATGTAGATGGTTTCAAATACATGTCCAGTTTTACAGCCCAGCTGCAAATTTGGATTATATACATAAATGTAACATCATTGTAGTTGAATATAAAGTTCAAATTTAATCAGACGTGATTTAGGTGGATATTTATTTATTTTCATAAAAAACACCTGTGGCAGATATGATAATGATCATGCCTGATGTGATTTAGTATCAACCTTGATCTTGCAACCCTTCCAAATTCAATTCCCAGATAGGATGATGATGCCGCTCCATCTAGAGTAGTATTGCTGATTGTTTTCGATATTTTTCTTATGTCCAGATGTGTTTTTCAACTAAATTTGAAGAGTTTAGATGCAAAGTCAATAAACACCCAGGCTCAAGATAAGTGGGCGATTTTTACCCCTCGGTCCTCCTGCCATAACGCCCGGTTATGATGAAAAATAAACAACCGAGCGCTGATATTTTGTCCAAACCAGCGCCTGTTGACGATCGGGAAGCTTGCCAAAGACATCGAATTTTGAATTGCCAATGCTGCCACGCTGGATATTTTGTTTAAAATCTGAGTCGAATATGTTATTGGGAAGTCTCCACAACTCATAACAGCCAAGTTTTAGCACAAAAATACTCATTTTACCGAACAAAAACTGTATGCCCTTAAAGCTTATTTGATTTAATAAAAAAATAGCTCCCGGTAGACTGAAAGTAGCTCCTGGTCCTCAATAAATCCCATGAATCCGGGCGCTACTTTTGAAACAAAGTAGCTCCTGGTAAAAAAACTGATTCAATGTATGTTAGTTAAGATCACAGATACTGAGTTCTGATTTTAAAAAACCCTTCAAATTGCAACTGTACTAACTGAAATATTTTATTTCTTTATGTTCGAGAGCTTTATTTGCTAATATCTCAAATGTGTACAAATAGATTCATCGCATCTTTCAACTGTTCGTCTGTGCTTGAGTGCTGACTGGGTTTAGGATTAGGTTGGGATGTTATGTTAACATGTTTTCCTCCACATATTCCGGCAGATACCATGAAATCGAACAAAATGAACAATAATGTTTTGATTTAAGTAGGCATCACCCTCATGAAATCCTCCAAAAGAAGGTTTAGCCGCATCATTGGGCTATATTCAGGCCAACCTAGACTGGGTCCGCCACGTCCCTCTATATGGCCGCCATCTTTAAAATAGCGGACCAAAAAGAGGGACTGGGATAATAGTACGTTCAAAAAGTGTGCGGTTTTTTTGTGGAATTCCATGTGTATTTAGCATATATGAATATGCATACAAATACCGAGCATGCGCAACACCAGAAATACCACCCGATTGGTCCAATTCAAAAGCAATGCATCGAACGATCGTCAAGCTGCGCCACGGGGAGGCAAATCGTGCACCATATCGAGTCACGTGGTGAAGCTACTGCCGCACTGTGGCCTGACTGGTGCGTGACTAAGCTCATCTATATTCATCAGTTTATCAACGCACACTTTTGGAACTGTATTTTTTCCAGTCTTCACATTTGAGCACCCTCGCAGGGGCCATGTGTAAAATAGGAAAGACAAGAGGATCAAGTCTAGAGCCACCATTTGTTTCTTCTAAAATTCAATACTTATATTTATAAATGTTTTTTCTAAGGCCAAACAAATTTAATACTTTGTCTCAGCGGCCCTTAGAATTGCTTTTAAAATGGGATTTCACGCGTAGCGCTAGCGCTACGCCTTTTTTATTTTATTTTTTACTTAAAAATAAAAGTGATACTTGGCAACCTTGTGACTGAGAACACACATTCAACTAACTTTGTGAAGTTAAGAAGAGATAAAGAGAACACAAGCATACAATGTGAATTGATCAGATCTGATTACTTTTATTAAAAAGACAAAAGCATAACTTTTGACTATATTTTGATTTTTATAAAATTTAAAAAAAAGTCACACAGGACATAGCTTATTTGGGTAAAAAAAGAAATAATACAAAATTTATCATATAGCACAAATCTTTTTAACCAAAAGTGCTGAGACACAAGTGTTTTTTTGTTGTTGCTTACAGCACACTACAAGTTCACCTGGATCTAAACATCCATTTTGCTGCCCCCCCCCCCCCCCCCCCCCCCCCCCCCCCCCCCGGTTGGTTATGCCACTGCACAAGTTTGGATATCAAGTTTGTTAGAAAACCGTAAAATATTTAAAAGCTAATGCAACATATTGGCCCCTAACAGTTGATAGTTAGGGGGGAGTCAGTTGATATTTTTGCCATTCAAAATGAAAACTTGACTTTGCTTTGGGACGTCACACACTAAAATATAAAATCCATTTTATTTTATTTTGATGAATATTGTTATTAATTTTCCACCATCCTGAGATTTTATTTTTCTTCTTCACGCGGATCAGTTTGCCAGTCTGTTAAAATGTTTCCACTTCATGATATTTAATGGTTTTATCATGAATTTTCCATCCAGTTTAATGTTAGCACGTTTTGAAATTCTCTGCCAATTTTCGGCTAGTCTATTTTGATCCAGCTATTTGCCCTTCTGCCCCTACAAAGTGCTCGTCTTTAGATGACATCCTCGTGACCTCATTGTATAAATGTTATAAACAGTAGGGGTTCAAAAAAGTGCCTTTGCCCTCTTTTTGCCTTTCAGAAAGTTCATGAGACTCCTGTCTTTAGCTTGGTCTAATCAGTTTATCTTAGGGATTGCGGTTCACAGTTATCTTAATGATTGTTGCGGTTTGTTTTATCTTGTCTGAGAGAACAAAGTACTATACAACGTCATCATATAGCCATGTTTATAGACACTGAAACGTGTACGCATGATTTGGTCAAAATCTTTGTGTGAAAAAGGGTATTTTGAAAGTATATGCAAGAACATTTCATGTTTGGATATTTAATTTTTTTGCAAGTTTAGTTTCGGGGACATTTTTAGAAATAAATGAGCCTCCTCCCAATAAAAAAGTATTTTGACCCTTTAGGTGACCCTATACCCTATGTAGGCACATAGTTGAACCATACTCTGTTGATGCTTAGTTGTAATAATAATATGAGGATAATACTATAATACACCTAAATCAGGTTACATAAATGTCTTGGGCAGGGGGTAAATTCTTTCGCTATAGGGTTGATTTAGTATCTCATTTCAAGTCCCCTTACTTTATTTCTGTTTTTTTCTTCAATGAAATTCCATTATTTAATGTTGATGAAAACAAAATTACCTGAGTTTTTAATTTCTTTTAAAACCTTCACCTAAAGGGATTGAAATGTGACATGACATCACCTGATGTGATAAGTTTGGGGATAAGTTGTATGAGCATTCCCTCATATATGGCTATATAAAACTACTTAACCCCAACTCTCCCGAAACCGATGATTCACTTCAGCAAAAAAACTATCCACACGCATGCTACGGCATTGATTGGATGACGTCATCGATTGGATGACGTCATCGTCCGAGCTGATATGTGATATGTGGGTACGCAATTGCTGCCCTGGGCAGCCTGGGGAGATTAGCTCGTGTCTATCTTTTCCAACAATACCACATGTGTAGCAATCACTTGTGTTAGTGCTCTACAACTTGGTCAAGAGAAAAAAATGGGGGAGGCAGGGGCTGAGCACTGAAACAATTGATTGCTACAAATTTGGGGACATTTGAGAGGTAACAGTACGAACATATCACAAAATATACACAAAATTCAGGCAACTAAAAAAAAAAAGTCCAAACTTTCCTGAGGGGTTTAGAAGTTTCTAACCCAAGTGTCATGCTTGATGATATTTCTGTGACTTTATTATTCAACAAAATGTCAGAATTATGACATTTCAAAACAAATACAACCAAGGTGTGATAGGTTTACTCATCCCTATCCTATCTGTCTAGTGCAGGCCTTCTCAATTAGATTTTGTGAAACACCACTTTTAAGATGTTAGTGATCTAGAAGCGCCACTGCGAGCGTAGCGAAAAACGGGTGGGGTCCAGGGGCGCCTGGAAGCTCATGGACCCCCCCACCCACTTTTAAGAGGCTAAGGAGAGCTATATTTGCATGCAATATGGTACAAGAAACAAGAGATGTTGATGGTAAAATGTACAAAAAATGGTAGCAAATGTAGTGATAATCAATAGGCCTTGCAAGGCCTATTGATTATTGATTATTGATTGCCTATTGATTATTGGTTGAAGTTGGGGAAATATTTATTTTTATTTTTGAATTTATTTATTTATTTTTTCCCTATTTTTTCCCCTTCTTATTATTCCCCCCCCCCCCCTCTCCATGCGTCCTTCTGCGCGCCACTCGGACTGATGCAATGCGCTACAAGTGGCGCGTGCGCCACCATTTGAGAAGGCCTGGTCTAGTGTATGTGAGGTACTTTTATTTTTTAAATTTTATTTATGCTTTCTTTATTGAGGGTAATATGCTTCAGTGACTTGCACTGCTTTCCAAGCAGGCCCTCATTTCGATACATACATAAATACATGCAAATAACTAATGTTACAGTGTTTAAATACAATACAAATTATGTACATAGCTGGAGGGAGGGGATTGTCACGTACCACTCTAAACATATATTAAATTCACGAGATATACCAGCAACATTTTGGAGCACCAGCCGGGAATTGAACCCGGGACTTTACGTATAAATATCGAACGCGCCAGTGTATAGACCAAAAGAGGACTTCCCGTCAGGTCTATGACACTATCACACTTATATCTTGTGACAATACCCCCCCCCCCCCCTAAACAAGGCACATTCTCGTGCCGTAAATACAACTTAAATACATTACTAAATACGCTCCACAGTGGATGGGCCCGCCCGGGTGTTAAGAAACACCAGGGGCCACCGCTGCCACCAATTTTGTCACGTTCCGCTCTAAACATGTATAATTCACAAGATATATCAGCAACATTTCAGAGCACCAGCCGGGAATTGAACCCGGGACCTTACGTATAAATATCGAACGCGCCAGTGTATAGACCAAAAGAGGACTTCCCCGTCAGGTCTATGACACTAACACACTTATATCTTGTGACAAGATGATGAGGGCTTCATTTGAACAAATCCAGATTTACTCATTCAAACCATTTGACTATTTCTTTTACCTCAAAATTTACTGATTTTCATTTTAAAAAATCAGAAGTTCTCACTATTTTTCACCTTTGCTCCACTCTTTACGATACAAAACAAAAGGAGGGGAGTTGGGTGGATGTGGTAGAGTTTGCCATTTCCTCATTTCACACCCTACTGAATAAATCCGATTCCTGACCCTAACTCTAGCCCTAACTCTAGCCCTAACCCTTGCCCTAAACCCCAGTAGCAGATCCATTGGGGGGGGGGGGGGGGGGGGGGGGGGGAGGTCATTTAAAGGAATTTAGTCACTGAACCACACCATGCTTTGACTGATGAGACCTAACTAATAATTGTCATGGAAGTTAAGTTTTGGTGACCTGAATATGTATGTGACCTGCTTCAAGGTCAAGAGTGTCCAACATATGTCAAAATATTTGGAAATGTCAGAATTGATTGGTTGTATACCCTTCCATGAGAGGACATATTGTATCCTAGTGGTATCCAATCCATTGACCTTGTTTACTGTTACTACCATTCATTAAAATATAAACAAAGAGGAGACATTTCAACGGGTCTTGTTGTTTGTTTATATGACAAGGGCAAGTGAATTAAACTGTGGGTAATTATCACTAGACAATTAAGAAATGCCCATGAGGAAATAATAATGACAACCACAGCAGATTTACTTGTTGCTGAGGAAGGGTATTCCTGGTCTAATAATAGATGATGGTCTCAAAGGTGTCTTCAATCAAGTTCACTTGGTTGAACTTGATTGATTGATGTGATTTACAGTTTGAGGAATTGTGGCAATGTAACCTTTTCCATGCCTTTTTCTCCTAATAATTGCAGAGTAAAAGTGCATGTCTATGCTAATAATGCTGTGTTGAGATGTGATGGTGTTGAGGGCATAGACATCGGAAAGTGGTGTGGAGGGTGGGAGGGATATGGCCACGGGACATGTTCCCCACTCCCACCCTAAATTTCCTGACCCCTCTGCGTTCCCCCTACAATTTGCCAAGCTCCCCATAAAATATGTGTATTGAATATAGATTCCATCCCCCCCCCTAAATTATGATGCTTCAGCCACCATTGGTGGGGGTGGGGGCGGCATTCTATGGCAGCCAAGAGTAATAACAAAAGTCCACAACAGGGATGGCGGTTTATAATCAGATGAAAGTCAAGTTTTGTTGTTGTTTGGGTGTGGCATATGCATCGTGAAGGGTGGGAGAGATACAGAGACATGTTCCCCACCCCCACCTAAATTTCATGACCATCTGCGTTCCCCCTTAAATTGGTCAAACTCATGTTCCTACCTCCTCCTACTATAATCTATACCGGGAGAGGGGGGAGGGGGCTATTCAGATAGTTTTTTTGAAGGGATGTGCCGCCAGCAAAATGAATATGGACCCAAACTCATATGTTTACCGGAAACCCATAGTGATTCTATATATTTGACAGATTTTGCTAACATTTCGGTGAAAAACAGCAAAATTAAGGATTTTAGATCTATAAATTTACCAAAAATGGGTTTGAAAAGGGGTCATCCATTTACCAGAGGGTGAAAAATGGGACCCTATTTGGCGGCACCTCCCCGTAACCTCATATCCACTAAGTACCCCCCTCCTACCACAGATTCTATAATTAATTTACAACAACCTCTCTCGATCACCCGGCCATGTCTTCTTCCACAAAGGAAAATTAAATTGAGAAGAGTAGTGTTACCATCTGCCCCCTCCCCTTACCTCCATGACTACACTACAGCCCACTCGTGCCTATCTCCTGCTCTCTCACTATGTATAGTCTGAAATGCATGATGAGAGAGATAGGCATGATTGGGTTCAAGGAACACACCATTAGAGTTCAAGGAGGGGGAGGGAGGGGGAGGAAGTTGAGTTTTTAAATGATTTATATTCCTTTATATTGAGTTGGGTGGGCAAAAGGTTTATTTTACACATCAGTAGGTGAAGTTCATTTTTTTGCCTGCATAGTGGGAAAAAATAAATTCCAAAAAATTCCTACCACTCCAACCCCTCCTTAAAGGTATATTAATTATGTGATCTTACGTATCGCCCTGTAACTTGGAATGTATGTACAATTTATGATCAGAAATGTAAATCTGCAAGAATTCTACTTTCTAAAAAAAATCATGAATAGAGGGCGCTCTCTAGAAAAGATCACATAATATGCCTTTAAGCATGTTAAGTGTAATGGTGCATCCTAAAGGGATATTCTATGGTCTCTTTCCAAAGGAGCCACATCATGATTTGAGCAAACATTCTATTGTAGGCCTACTTCTAATTGGAGCTGAATATATAGGTCACATATATAAACCCCTACACAACCCATAAATGTCAGAATTAACTAAGAAGTCATCATGCAAAGACATATTTTTGTTCCAAACGTTACCAATAGTTCATGATACAAAATGACAAAGATAGGTTAATTGCACCATTACATAAACTTATACATCAGTTACTCAACTTTTTGGCATACAACAATTAGAGGATTAACCCTAACCAGTAAAGCTAGTTTTTTGTGCGTATCGGGGGGAGGGGGGAAAAAGTGCTATTTTTTTTTACCCGAAAAATCACCCAGCACCCCCCGGGATTCGATCGCCGGACCATCCGCACTCAAGTCTGTCCCTCTACCAACTGAGCTAACTCCCTAGGTCATATGCGGCCACAAACTCCGTGGCCACATATGCCTGCGGTAGGTGACGTCATCGCGGCAATGCAGCAGCACGTGCCTGGAGATAGTCTCTGGCAGTGAGATTTAGTGAGATTCAGTGGGGTTAGGGATTTATTGCACATCAAAAATTGACATTTAATTAACCCTAACCAGTAAAGCTAGTTTTTTGTGCGTATCGGGGGGAGGGGGGAAAAAGTGCTATTTTTTTTAACCCGAAAAATCACCCAGCACCCCCCGGGATTCGATCGCCGGACCATCCGCACTCAAGTCTGTCCCTCTACCAACTGAGCTAACTCCCTAGGTCATATGCGGCCACAAACTCCGTGGCCACATATGCCTGCGGTAGGTGACGTCATCGCGGCAATGCAGCAGCACGTGCCTGGAGATAGTCTCTGGCAGTGAGATTTAGTGAGATTCAGTGGGGTTAGGGATAGGCACATCATGCAATATTTTTCATGGAACAGCGCTATCAATGTGTTTTTCCTCTACATGAATTATTCTTGGTCAAATTGCATTTATAAACATGAAACTAAAATAGCAATATGTTTCGTAATTGCTTCAAAATTATGGTTTGAATAGGTTAAAATAAACTATAGGAGTTAAAGGGACACAATGTCAAGTTGAATTTTTTTTAATTTTAATTAATTTACTTCAGGATTCAAGATGAACATTAAAAATTGCCATTATTGTTGTTTCTACTAAGAAAAAACCCAGCAATACCTGATTAAAACAATGTTTTAAATATGTTGGAATACCACCCTTAACCATGTAAAATGCTGGTTGCGGCTCTACCAGCATTTTTGAATCAACGTTTTGTTGTACAAAGAAGGCTGATTTTTCTTAATCCTTATTATAGGTGTAAGTTCATACATGTAATACAATTGTAAAAATATACAAATCCCAGTTTTTATTATATATTTTTGTAATTGAGGGCGCTGCCTCCACCACATCTCTTAATGCCCCTTTAACAAGCCGTTTAGAGTCTTTCCGACTATGATCGCAACTGTACACAAGTGAACACAATAGTATGGAAACAAATAATGTGATGCGATCTGTGAAAACCCGCCACATTTCACATTGGAGATATTTATATCATAAGAAAGCTGAAACTGCTGATTACAGAACTGTTTCGATCATTTTTCTACGATCACTACAAAAACAATTATGAGTGAATGATGATTGGGATGCCATAGAAAGCTACAAAACAAGAAATCATGAAAACATGCAAAAAAAGATTAATATTTCAATAGAATAACATTATAAGGTTAATAAGGAAAGTGAATTAGGTAAGTTTTTAAAGGGGAAATTTCATAAAAGATGATGACACAAAGCATTGAACATTAATTCTCTAAACAAATCTTTATAATTTAATTTTTTTAACATTTTACCAATAATCCCTAGTTCACATTTTCCGACATCCGACGGGGTTTTCACAGATCGCATCACATATGTTAACAAATTCCTTACATTGGAAGCAGATTACCATTGTGACTGATATAGTAAAGTTCTGTGATGGTTTTTTTATGGAAAATTCAGTCAAGTTCGATTTATGAGTCTTAGAAAATAATATGTGTGTACAAGTTTGAAAAAGAACAAAAGGGAGTGGGGAGCTATGATTTCGACCAAATCCGACCATGATTGGCTCAAACTTTCTTGGTGCAGATTCAAGCTTTCAAAAAGGCACCCTAATTCTTATAAAATATTGATTTTCATGTCACATTTAAAGGGACACAAAGTCATGTTGATTTTTTTAAATTTTAATTAATTCACTTCAGAATTCAGAGCTTTTTGGATCAATGGAACGACACAATTTTGTCATTGGATTGCAGCAAACATCAATTTTCTTCATAGAAAGTTTAGGAGAGATGTAGCAGGGAATCTTTTTAACAATTAGGCTAAAAGTGTTATTATATAATGGACTACTTGTAATTCTTTAATTATACTATTCCATTCGGATGAAGTGAAATGTGAATAAATCCTCTACCATCTTCTGAAATACAGCAACACAATCAAGCAAAAGTATATGAAATAGTTTTCCCCATTTTTCCATTGGTTTTACACATCGTATAATCCATTTAAATAAATAGAACCAATTGTTTGAAGTAAAATAAACGAAATTCCATCTTCCCCCTCTTCATTCAGCTATTCTCTATATCAAGATGGGACAACTTGACATATCTGTACACGTTCATTCAGACTTCCAATTGTTTGCTCTTCTTTATATCCCCCCCCCCCCCCTGACTCCTAGGAAACTGTAACTTGAACTCACAGCTTTGTTCAAACAAAATCTCATCCAAACATGCTGTGGCAGCTCATCCTGAGACTTGCTGTCTTCCAAAATCTGCCCACTGTGTCTTAGATACAAGCAAGATCTGGTATGATCAGATCATCCATCCACAGATAAGGTCATTTGGAATTTGTTATAGCCCTAGCGCTTGAAAAAAATAAACAAAATAATAACACCAGTGGCCTGGGAGCCAGTTACCCCAAGGGAAAGTTAGAGATTTTATTTCAAGGCGAGTTGTCAAATCGCTTGTTTATCCCTGGCCCAGTGATTACCCAGCTTATACATTTAATCAAATTAGTGCCTGTAGCAGGAAATGACACCTTTGATAACACAGGGCGGTTGAATTTGTAAACAAGGACATGGATGTATGGAAGTTTCATCAAGATCAGATCAGGCTTTCAGTCTGGGAAAAATACACACGAAAACCCATTCTAAAATTGATATGTCGCCCTCACAAGTTGAAACAGTGCCAACCCTATCTTTCAGCCAATCAGAGGATGTGTCTCATATCAAGGCTCCAAAGGAAGACTTTTGTTGCTAGGACTATTTATGAGAGGAAACTGAGTCGCCAAACTGGCACAACTTGTGGGTTATCTGTGAAACTTGCAATCTCAGCATGAGGCCACTAAACTATCAACTAGGGACAGATTTTGATTAGGGAACAGCTCAGTTCACCATATGTCTACCAGACTGCTATTTGTAACCATAGAGCTGTCATGAATTATTCATGAATGTAATTAACATAAGTAGCATGAGTGACACATGTCTATCATACCCATAGCCTCCAGTGTATACCTTGGAAAGTTCCTGTTTAAAAATGTTAAATGTTAGATCTCAGTAGGAATTCTGAAAATGGATCATAATAATGTTTGAACATATTATAATTTTAATTTAATCTGTACTTTTCTGTGAACAATTGAAACTGCACATTTGATAAAGATTTGTCCCATAGTCATGCCATTGATTCTAACAAAGCCTAAATATTATTATTCAAACACATTCTAAAAGAAACAATGATTGTGGGATCCAAATTATGTTTAAATAACGGTATTCCTCCTCTCTTTCTGTAACAAGTTTTAGTAATTTTATGGTTCATGGCCCTAAAATAATATCACATTTTGTTATCCATTTATGTTTAACAAATAGAATCCGCTGCTCGGGCCGCTTCTGCTGTTTCCGTGACACAAATTTGAGTAGTTTCATGGTTCATGTTTTTTGCAAAGTACCACATCTTGGGATTCATTCTTCTTTTTACAAAATTACATCTCTGCCAAAAAACTTAGCCGTTCATTGCTTCTGCTATTTCCTGTGACATGTTTAGGTAGTTTCATAGTTCATAGCATCTTTGTTGGATACGCATCAAAACTTACAAGTTTGTGTGGGAGGAAGAGTGATAAAGGGCAGAGTGCACTCTTATTTCATCGTAACTTTATGTCACACAGATGTCAGATATGTCTGAGCCAAGAACGTGACAAATTAATAAATTATGATATTTCTCTTAGTACTACTAGTAGGACCTATTTAATATACTACTTGGTAGATAATAATATGTTGAATTGAAAATTGTGAGATTGGAATCCACCATCCCAAACCAATGACAATGTTAAACCGTGGACTGTAGAAAGTTAGCTCTCTACAATCCATGGTTCATAAAATTGGTTCATAAAATTTGAAAAAATGTCCTTCACACAATCACATCTTTCCTTCAGTATGGTATAATTTGAATTCATAAAACAGAATGTTCTCTTTCTACTGATAAAAACAACTCAGATTTAACCCTTTGTCACAAAGCGTAACACCCACATCACCCCAACTCTCTATACTACACTGGCTACCGGTATGTCAACGTATCATATACAAGTCTTTACTATTGGTTTTCAAGTTCCTCCATGTATTGCCCCTGCATACCTTTGCGAACTGATCTCGCTTTATCGTCCAAAACACACTCTACGCTCGGCCACACTAACTCTTCTTGAACGACTACCACCCCCAAGAACTGTTACGTATGGCGTCAGATCTTTCGCTATTGCTGCACCATCATTATGGAATGACCTACCAGAGGATATTAGGCGTCTGCAGTCCCTGACCAGCTTGAAGTCAGCCCTGAAAACATTTATTTAAACAATAACTACGACTAACATTTAACTTTTCAAGCACCCAGGTTTTTTTTTTACATTCGGCGCTACATAATCTTATTATTATTATTATTATTACTTCTATCCTTAACTCCCCCACCAATTAATGTGTCTTTTCAACATGACCTGTCAAACTTATAATAAAAATATGACCAATTTCAGTGTTCAGTTGATTCATTGACAGAACAATGACAAACAATGTCAATTCACAATACATGGAAGTGTTTGATATGCAGTACCGTATTATCCCTATTAAGCGCCCAGGACCTTATAAGCGCCCACCCCCTTTCTCAGGTGACTTTAAAAATATATACTAACCGCCCACCCAAAAAATAAGCTTACTTAAAAGTTACTCACATCACACTAAGTCTCGGACTACAAATTGCTTGAAAATAAAGAGGAAATTGTGGTTATTTTAACTTCAGACATACTTGACATATTGTTTGTGATCCAAAAGTGAACTTAAACCATGTGCTATGCCTTCAAACAGCAACAGAAACCATCCGAAATACGCACGTTTCGTGTTAATTGTCATTCGTGGAGGCCGCCATCTTGAATTGCAAAACATCGAATTTTGCAGTCTTGGGACGTAAAGGTTATGGATTTTGCAACCTTGACGGTCAACAACTTTGTAAATCAGTATACAAATAAGCGCCCACCCAAAATGACTTAGTTAACCGCCCTGGGCGCTTAATGGGGATAATACGGTACATTCAATCTATGAACCGGGTGGGAAAATAAAAATAAAATCTCATAGAAATAATTCCAAATTTAAACTTACTGTTATTTCATGGGAAGCAAGTCAAATGTCCTCCCATTTTTAAATATATTTTTGTTCCAAACAGTTACATATCATTCCTATTGCCAAAAGCCCCCATCACCCGCCAAAATGCCAACATTTCCCTCAGAATGGCAACATATCCAGGGAAGAAGCGTCCCAGATTCCCCATTTTTCCCCGTCCAAGTCTATGAACTTGCACCTTGATGTCCAACCCACACAATTTGGCATCAGATCTAGATCATGGCACGCCTGTGGTTGAAAAGTTGACCCATGTCAAACCGTCAGTAGGTTCAATGATGCAGGTGTGGTTTGACACCAATAAGGGTAAGGCGAGGGGACTGGGGTTTGAGGCAGGATGGTGAGGGTCACATTTTTTAGGGTTCCAAGGATTCATGACCCAAAGGCAGGTAAACAATGGGTTTTATGTTGCCCTCCCATTAACTTTCCCAAATTCTATGAATCTCGTAACCTAGAATAGATCTGACATAATGTCATCGGATGAAGCATTCAGATCACTGCAAGGCTGGTGGTAGACGTGGTAAAGGAAGGATTCCATTCCAGTCAGGTTTTATACCAAAGGGTCAGATGAGGGGGTTGGGAATGGGTGTATGCATAGACGGTTCACCGTCTATGGTGTATGATACACATCAAGTGTTTTCAAGGATTTATTAACACAAAGACAGGTAAACAATGGATTTTTGTAGAAGTCTCCCCCTCAATTACAGAAACATAACATAACATAATTACTTTTATAAAGCGCTTTCAACACTGTTTCTAAAGCGCTGTACAATAAAAAACACGCTATTAAACATGAGCAGGAAAAATATACAACAGCTCATTGATTTAAAACCACAACAGTTAAACAGAGAAACAAACGGAGTAGAAAATGACCATGCTTCATTTAATTTACAAATCAAAATAAGTTTTTCAGAAATAATACTATAACTTCCAAAAGTTTGAGGATTACAATTCAAAGATAACGTTAAAATACATGTGTGACTGTCAAATCCAATCTAAAAATATTTGTCACCATTCTCTTGTCTCATAACTATTTCAACTTTCATTACATATGCTGCTATTTTTTTTTCATTACATAATGTTGCTATCTTTTATTTTATCTTGACTTGTTATCATTTTTCCAAGGAGTCGTTGACAGGTTTCATTACATATGCTGCTATTTTGTTTATTACATAATGCCAGGACATAATGTTGTTATCTTTTATTTTACTTTGACCTGTTATTATTTTCCCAAGGAAGTCATTGACATGTGTTAGCAAGCTCTTCACAAGTTTCTTTTCAATGACGCCTTGCATATACAGTCTGTTTTGTAATATATTTTGGTTTATCTTTGTATTGATATCAGGGATGGAACTTCAGATTTTTTTCAACTAGCCAGTCGGGCAGGTAACTCACAGAATCTACCTGCCCGACAAAAATTCTACCAGCCCAAGGTTTTTTCATAACATTTTGCAGCAAACAAATGCAAGACTACTTTTAAACTACATTTACATGTTTTTGTCTTTATTGTACGATGTTCCACTGTAAACCTAGCCCGTAACAGCTCCTCGTATTCATCATGTTCATCAATCCAATACTCTCTTTAATCTCCTATCAACCTGATCTACTCTATCATACGATCATCTGATGATGAAATTACCCTGAACTTACTGTTACTTATAGACTTTGAGCTTCAAAAATGTTACCCGCCAGTCATACGGGTACCTTTGAATCTTCACCCGCCTGACACGAAAGTTACCCGCTATGGGCGGGCGGGCGGGTCTTATTTCCATCCCTGATTGATATGCTGTATATGCAAAATAAATAAACTCAAACTCAAACTCATATTAACATTTAGACACAGATTTTCTGTCCAATTTCATTGGCGACATCAAAGATCCTTTCCTGACTACCCAAACCAAGTATTATATTTGAGATGCATATTTTTGAAAGATCAGCAGTTGGTCAATATCTTTCTCAAGATAATATTATAATATGACCATGTAATTGTTGTTTTTTGAGGCTGGTCAGGAAGGGATAATATTATATTTTAAAATATTGCATTAAAATGTAACAACTGTATAGCATGTATGAAATCGTGTGAATGTACATGATGTTTTAAAGAGAAGTGGATTGTTAATAAAACTCTTGCTTGAAGAAAAAAGAAAAAGAAAAAAGGAATACAGCTTCAAACGCATTATTAGATATTGTGGACATGTTAATTGGTAGGATATTCTAAAAGATCACAGAATATAACCACATACTGAAGACATTATCAGTAGTATTCCATTTCCAAGTTAGAGATTTTGTTATTACTCTGTACAGCCACTAAATTGTCCAGATATTTGTTTAGCTGTACATTTTTGAGATCATCCCTTGGTGACACTGTTAAGTCTAAAGGGTGCCCTCATATTCGGAGTTGGCCTAGCTAGACTTATGATATTTTCATTTGGCTGTATGTTGAACCTTGGTTGAACAGAATTGTTTCAGCTCAAAAGCTATGATATGCTGTATTTGAAAAGGCTTGTGGGAATTTGATCAGCAGCAAATTTAACAGTATATTTTAAAAGGGCATTGAGAGATGTATTGATATACTAAATGAGCAAATAACGTAAAGATAATCATCAACATAGCCCAAATCCAAAATGTCATACAATTCGGACATTGCCTTCATGCCAAATAAGCAAATAACGGCACTTCCGGGTTGAGATTTGCCGCGAAAGTCCGTGAGTAAAACGATAGCGTAACTTCCGAATTCAGCACCTAGTTTCGATCATATCGAAACTAAGAAACTAAGAAAATCATGAAATTTTATATGATAAACGGCGAATGTTGGTAAACTGTTTCTGATGGTATGCCTAAGTATTACTTTGATGCAAAAAACCTGATTTCCAGGATAATTGAGGGCGCACTCCCATACGTATCTCTCAATGCCGCTTTAAAGGTATAAGACAACGGAAAACAGCACAGAAGCCCTGTTTATTTATAGGGCTTAAAGGTAGACCCGATTTTCAACTTGTGCCCATTGAGTAGTACACAGACTGGTTGGTGGTTAACCACCTTTGGCAGTAATTCACCACATTTTAGCCTATAATTTCCAAATGAAACATTTCTGGCCCCTAATATTTTACAGACATAATGAGAAAAATATGGGGATTCTTCTGATACCAAAATATCTTGATGTGAAAAAAAATGATAGCCCCAAAAAAGTGATCGGGTCATATACCTTTAAAGCAATATGATGTGACATATTTTTCTCTCTCTTATAATGAAGTTTGACTTTATATCAGGAAAGACTATTGTATTTTCTGTGAACAAATATCACAGAACTTTTCTAAATCATAATGGAAATCTGCTTCCAATTAAAGGAATTTTTCAACTTTTATTTCAATTTTCGTCATAAAGCATTCTATACGAATATGAGTACAGTTTCGATCATAGCTGGAAACCCTGCAAACTGCGTTAACACGGTATCTAACCATGGAATTCTATTTACGAATGTAAAATCACTCAGAAAATAAGTTGTCAAAGCAGACCCACCAGTTTTTTTCAACATATTCAAACCACAATTTTGAAGTGATTTAGGAATCGTATCGCTCTGTAACTCGGAAGATCTTTACAATTTACAAGAAAATCTGCTTTCAAAGTAAAAATCAAGGATAGCAGGCATCACTTGGAAAAGATCGCATAATATCACTTTAATTTTAAACATGCATTAAAATATTGAGAAATTTCATATCCTTTATCACAAGTCTGATTTACAGTTCTGAATTAAACAGAGGCAAAAACCTCTAGATATTTGATATAATTCTTAACCAATTCAAAACATCGTTCGGGGCATATAGTAATATGATAATGGTCACTTCTCAGATGGGGGCACAATTTTAATTTGGGATATATCGGCAGGAACAGGGGCTGGTTTACCTGAACCTAATTTAATAGTATTTTCCCTATTTGTTTACCCATTAAAGGAGCATTAAGAGATGTGGTGGAGGCAGTGCCCTCAATTACAAAAATATATGACAAAAACTGGGAGTTGTATATTTTTACAATTGTATTACATGTATGAACTTACAGCTATAAAGGATTAGGAAAAATCAGCCCTCTTTGTACAACAAAACGTAGATTCAAAAATGCTGATATCCGGCAGATCAGCATTTTACGTCAGACAGTAAATGTATCCCCCTGCAGTACGCTTGATAAATAACGCGAACCATATTTGCATAGAGGGCGTTTTTTCAATAAATAGCAATGGTATTGTTTTAATCAAGTTTTGCTGTGTTTTTGTTAGTAGAAACAACAATAATGGCAAATTTTAATGTTCATCTTGAATTCTGAAGTACATTTTTAAACATTTAAAATTGTCAACACCACTTAATGTCCCTTTAACATTACCCAACTAATGAATTGTTGAGACACTCTCTAGTAACCTTTCATCCAAGTTCAATTCCCAATAGTAGACATATATCCCTGTTGGAACTCAGTATATCAGAACAGAAAGCATGTCCAGCGAGTTATATTTTGTGGTAACACTACGCCATATCGGCAAGATTCCTAGGGTGCGCAGACTACATATTTAAATGGCTACATGGAGTGAATTAGATAACATTTTTGTGAATTTATTTTTATATTAATTTTACAGAAATGAATTTAGTGTGATAATAATTTTTGTGGAAAAACAAAATCCTCATTGAAGACAAGGATACTAAAAGGCTCTCCTTGGCTCCCCCTTCCCCTCCCCATCTCTTTCACTTTCCCAACCCCTTCCACTTCCCCCACAGAACAGAAAGCATATCCAGTGAGTCCTATTTTACTGTAACCCAATACCATATCGGCAAGATTCCTAGGGTGCGCTGACTACATATTTAAATGGCTATGGAGGGAATTAGATAACATTTTTGTGCATTTATTTTATATTAATTTTTTACAGAAAGTATTTCTCAGCAGCAGCAAGTGAATTTACCATGATAATAGTTTTGGTGGAAAAAAGTCATCATTGAAGACAAATATACTACTGCTCTCCTTCCATCACCCCTGTCCCCACCCCCTCCCGTTGGCTCCTAAAACAAACGCTAGTCTAATTGCATTGCATCAGAGTCAAAGATTTCTTTTGCTGGTTCCCACTTAACAAGCAGTGGAAAGCCATAATCCAGGATTTTCAGAGGTGTTTTTGGGGGGGAGGGGGGGGGGGGGGGCGGTAGAAATAAGATTGATTGATTGATTGAACAAAGTTTTTCCTGAAGTACTTGCGGGAAGGGGGAAAATTATTCAAAATAAGGTGCACTGTTCTCAACAGGTCAAATTAGTAATGGTGATCATGACCCCTCTTTCTACCAACAGCATTAAGGGTATGTTATGTGATCTTTTCTAGGGGTATGTTATGTGATCTTTTCTAGGGGACGTCTTTCTAGTTATAAATGGAGGCAGCCATGTTTAATTTTTGAAGCCTATGACACATTCATAAAATATATGTACCATAATGCAAAGATGTTGTGTGAAATGCCTGAACGGTACCACACCATAAGTGACTGAAAGACAAACCCCTATGGGGGAGAAGGGAGACTGTTCGGTTATCATGGTTAGAGTAAATCGAGCATTGATTTTCCAAATTTAATACTGTGATAATTTTGATGATTTAAAAATCATCAAATTGATCAATTTTTAAAAATATGTTTATAACAAATCTCAATTTTTCAACAAAATATCAGATATTTTCAAACAATTCTCTTGAGTTTTCGAAATTTTATAATATGAAAACTTTCAAATTTGTGGTTTATTGTATAGAAGGCTTAAATGTAAACCCATGCATATTCCACTTCAAACCAGACAATATTTTGACCTATTGTTGATATACCAGACATTTGAAAATATTAATCCCTATGTTGTTGGCTCTCCCATACCCCTTTTTCGCACACATCTCTCATCTTTGAAAATCATGGTTCAAAAAGAGATGTTAAAGTAAAATTGAAAAAATAGATCAGTTAAGTTTATATATACAAGAGCATCCCTTAACTTAGATACCGCTTTTAGTCGCACACACACTTGGGTCTGCTGCGCTGTTTAAAAAAACTGCAGGGGTTTTATTTATAAGGTCATGGGGTAGGTCACAGGGCTCACCGTTTATGATAGGATTCCAATATGAGACCTGTAACCACGAAATGAGAGTTAAGTCGGAAAATTTAATTTTGCGGTTTGTCCAGATTCAGAATACTCAAGAAACAAGCTTTAAAATGGTATGCAACATGTCATAATTGCTCAATGTTTTCCCGGTCAAAAATTGAATTAAAGTTGCAAAATGCCTTTGTTTTCTATTGATTTTTGGCATGTTCATTGGACCATATCTCCTAATGCATACTGGCGACTTAACGCTCATTTTGTGGTGACAGGTCTCATATGATATACCACTGTGGAACTTGTGCTTCGTGCAAAAAGTACTAGTACTCCATGAGTATTTATCAGACTTTAGGGATGAATTGGGTGTTGGTGGGAGAGGGGAAGACTTAAGTTCTATACTGATACCATTCCCCATGTCCGTAATCTTTCGATTGGCATATCAAAGATTTGTTTTAAATATATTTTCGCGAATAAATATATTCCACACAAAAATTCACAACTCGAGAAATATGATGTAAAGTTCTGTGCCATGCAACAGGGTAGAAACTGATACCCGATTACTTTATCACATGAAATTTAGTGTGTGAAATTCATACTGGGGGAAGAGGCCTGGGGTTAGGCACTTAGATACAAAGTTGTAAGGGACGCACCATTAGATTTTATGGGGGGGGGGGGGGGGGGTAGGAAGTTTTCGGAAAAAAAAAAATCCCCCTCTATGCAGGCAAAAAAAAAAAAATTCACCCCCTGATGAGTAAAAAAACAAAAACAAAAAAATTCTACCCCCACCCAACTCAATATGAATGGATACATTAAAAAAAAAAAATCGCCGCCTCTGGCGGCACAAAAAAAACACTTCACCCCTTGCGGCGGCCAAAAAAAAAAAAATCTCCCCCGAACCAAACTTCCTACCCCCCCCCTGAAAATCAAATGGTGCGTCCCTAAGTATCCGCTAGATGAACAAGGGGTATTCTCGGAGGTCAACACACGGGCCTGTGTAAGGGTACCAAACAACCCAATTATGAATCCGCGCTAAGGGTAGCTTGAGACAATCACTATGATCGCAATAATTAAAACAAAACGACCCCGACCAAATTTCATAAATATTTAAATTATGGGGGAAATGTATTCACATCCTATAAAAAAATCCTTTTTGACACGCATGTTCTTTTATCCAGGGACACTTTGTGCCAGTCTCTGCTAAGGGGTGTATTTTGAACCGTTTTAAAGCGTTCTTGTTATGGGTGTCATTTGCCACGTGTTAAGGGGTTACTTTTTCACTTCTTGGACAATTCTTACTCAAAATGATGGTTTCTGGGAATACGTTCATGAGTGCCCCCCCCCCCCCCCCCCTCCTGATTTACAAAGGAAATTTGTCCCAAATGAGACACCTGGAGATACCATAAGTTATAATGAATACATTTCCCCATTTTATAGATTGAGGTAGAATCCATGAACAAAACAGTGGTCCACTTTATTATTGTCGTACAAACTAGGATATTTTCTTACTGCACAAATGGTATTTATTGCTTTTAAATTTGAAAAGACGCCCCTCCCCCCCCAAAAAAAAAACACCCCACACTCCAATAATGAATTAAAAAGGGTGGGAGTGAGTGGGCAACAGAAAAATAAGTATTGTCCACAATATGTTGTCTTTGATTCAGGTGCTGTCTTATTAAGATGGATTGCCCGATGGATTGTCCCAAAGTTCTTCTTAGTGAGGGATAATAAAAAACAGGCTTCTTTTTGCCAGGAAACCTACCATTTCCAAATATAAAACAAAGAAATTAAATCTTGTATTTCAGTTTAATTCAATTTTCACCATGGCCATACTAGTAATAAGTGACTCCACTGTAACCAATATGCCATTCAAGCTGTGTCTGTCAGGGATTGTGTTGTATGTTTACTGCTGATTAGTTTTCGAGTTTGTTGTTTAGGTTGTGATTTCCGACTTTGACATTTAAATTTAGATTCTGTTTTTTTGATGGAGTCAATTAATTGCGATTATGTGTATTTAAAATCAGTATTTTTGTACCCATACATTTGTAAAATACATAGTGCGATCTTGATCCGAAAATATGAACACATTACACATATCTTGTTGCAATTGTGGTGAAATGATTTAAATAATATAAAATAGATAGTAGAGTTGTGCACAATCTTTGTCAGTTCGTGATCGTAATTACTGTATCCTGGTATGTATATATTATTTCTACACAACTCAGTTTCTTATAAGCTCCCGTGGCCGAGTGGTTAGGTCCTCAGACCCATACGCATTTTTCAAATATTTTACGTGAGTTAGAGCCCAGCTTCGACCACTTTTTGTTTGCCCTGGGCATTTGTCATAAATGACGTTGTTGATTAATTAAAAATTGAATTTGGGATTTGAAACTATACAAATGCATAATTTTTTCTGTGAAGTAATAATATAGGTATATACAAGTAAAATTTCAACATCAACTAGACAAGTTGAGACTGGGCTCAAATTAAAGAGCTCATTCAAACTAAGAAAATTAATTTTGAATGAGGTCAATTCAATATTCCGTTGCGGAGATATGATCATTTGAATGTCGTGGAAATTCAGCCAAATAAGTGCGAAAACATGTATAAACCTACAGCATCAGATTTCCAATGAATGTTGTATAAATGGGCTGTTTTGGTATGCAAATGTTACATTTGATAACCTATTTACCCTAAAAGTAACTGGTGTGCACCAGCAATTAATAAAGGACATGTCACAATTCGAACCGGACAAATTTTCGCACGAAAAATGCGTAAAAACCCGCAATTTGACCAAAAAGAGCCCAATTTAGTATAAAAGCACCCAAAATCAAATGAAAACGAGCCCAATTCAATCCTAAATCATCTAAATGAACTAAACAACAGCAAAAGAATGTACATAAAGCAATAATTTAACTGTAACATTCATCTAGACTAATCTGTTTGTTAAAGCACAAGACATTGGAAAAACAATTACATTGATTATAAATAACCCTATAAGTCTTTAAAACACCTACAATTGAGAAAGAAGCCCAATTTAAGTGTAAAGTAGCCCAATTTGATCAAAAGTACCAACAATTTGATTGAAATGTAGCCCAAATTTAACCAAAAAGTACATAATTTGAACACAAAAATCCAATCTGTTTAACACCTAACACTGTACATATAAAAAGATAAACATTAATTCATCTTCATTGAAAATGCACCCAATTTGTGATGCAAAACAGCCCAATATGAACCTTTTATAAGTATTTTTAGTTTAGTTCGTATAAGTATTTTAAATAAAATTGTATTTTAGTTATAAGTTCCATTTAACTCATATCATGTTTTATTTTCATTTCAGGAAATGAACTACAGACTGGATGAAGCAAGCTATACTCTGTTTGGCCATCTCGAGACAGTGACGTAACCGCGTATTCTACTAATTGCATCACGTAACGCGCGCGCATACTCGCGGCGATGGCGTAGAAACACGAGCGTTGAAAGGCGGAAGATACACACGCGTGCGTAAAAGCTGC
Source organism: Ophiura sarsii (assembly GCA_035610835.1). Classification (NCBI taxonomy): domain Eukaryota; kingdom Metazoa; phylum Echinodermata; class Ophiuroidea; order Amphilepidida; family Ophiuridae; genus Ophiura; species Ophiura sarsii. The sequence continues at coordinate 12,915,605 of CM069456.1, read as the reverse complement.
GCCTGTTCAGTTACGTCACTGTCTCGAGATGGCCAAACAGAGTATACAAATGTGTGTTCTAATTTTAAACAGTAATTTGTGATAATAAAGTATAATCGTACAAAAGAAAATGATTGTATTTTATTATCACTGACTGACGTTGAGTAACGTACGTCCGGTAGTACGCCTTTACCCTAATTTAATCGAGATCATCAATTTGTGATAATAAAGTATAATCGTACAAAAGAAAATGATTGTATTTTATTATCGTTGACTGACGTTGAGTAACGTACGTCCGGTAGTACGCCTTTACTCTAATTTAATTGAGACCAGCAATTTGTGATAATAAAGTATAATCATACAAAAGAAAATGATTGTATTTTATTATCGTGGACTGACGTTGAGTAACGTACGTCCGGTAGTACGCCTTTACTCTAATTTAATCAAGACCAGCAATTTGTGATAATAAAGTATAATCGTACAAAAGAAAATGATTGTATTTTATTATCGTGGACTGACGTTGAGTAACGTACGTCCAGTAGTACGCCTTTACCCTAATTTAATCGAGACCAGCAATTTGTGATAATAAAATATAATCGTACAAAAGAAAATGATTATATTTTATTATCGTTGAGAGCGTACGTCCGAGGCGTGGGGCAAGGTGGGTGGGGGGGGGGGGGGGAGGGGGGGGCAAGGTGGGTGGGTGGGGGGGGGGGGGGGCAAGGTGGGTGGGGGGGGGGAAGGTAAATGAAAAATTGGGCAGAGGTTCCCTCTCTATGCCATAGCCGTTTTCATTGATACACACAAATTGTATGTGTTACCATACAATTGTGTGTGTATCAACAACTATTAAAAAGTGTGGTGGGTGGGGGTGGGAAGTTGAGGGGGGGGGGGCAAGGTAAATGAAAAATTGGGCAGAGGTTCCCCCTCTATGCCATAGCCGTTTTCATTGATACACACAAATTGTATGTGTTACCATACAATTGTGTGTATCAACAACTATTAAAAAGTGTAGGGTGGGGGTGGCAACACCCCCACCCCCACCCCAACCCCCAACATTTATTGAAATAAGCTTGCTTACTTTTTATTATTTATTTCAAGTATAGTAGAGCCTAAAAGTAAACACAAACAAGGTGGAAATTGAATACACAAATGAAAAATAATTCATTTAGCCTATACTGCACTGCATTTGCAACCTGACTCAGTGTTGCCAATAATGTAAACATCGCGAAATTTAAAGGGCGCAGAATTCGGAATTTCGAGTAATCACTTCCCAGTTCTGTGTTTTCCGAGTTTTGCCCACATTTTTAAGCTTACTAAGTTTACATTTTTAGTTTCCTTAGAAATTATTCTTTCTGCGGGTTAAAAGTCCCGTCACGCGGGTCCATGATAAAGTTGAGAAATTTCATGTCAAAGTTGGGTCAAAATGATCGAAAATTGATTTTGTCGGCTAACGTTCACGATCTCGCAAAAGTCAGTAGCCCACGGCGATTAAAAATTTATTGTGAAGGAAGTTTGAAGTCTGTACTTCGCCGGAAAAAAATCTTAGTGATGGGCAATGTTTATTTTTTTAGTAATCTTATTTCTCCTACACCTGTGTGTATCGCCAATGGGTAGCTAGAAAAAACAAAATGGCGGCCATGCCGCGCATCTTCCATGCCTATATTGGCTGACACGAACAGTCGCGATAGTGCGAGATTCGTATGTACCTAAATAATAGGGCTTATTAATTTACTAATTTACTAATTTATTAATTTATTTATTTATTTATTTATTTATTTATTTATTTATTTATTTATTTATTTATTTATTTACATGAATGATGAGTCGATCGACCTTACTGTCTAATCATCTCCTTATTCATATTTTAACCTGTATCCTCTCTTAATTTCATTCTCCGACTTTGACCTATTTTTGTTAAATATCTTGTTTATTTATTTATTTATATTCTGATGTTGTTCTCTATATGTTTGGGCTTTTATATTGTTCTTATGTATCTTTCAATGGCATTTTTTAACCCTGGCCCATTTGTGTATTATGCATCTTTTCTGAGTTGCAGTAAACCAATTGTGACCAGTCGCGTCAAAAAGGACATGTTGTCGGCAAACACAGTTTTGAGATAGAGGGCAATATATTTGGTGAAAGATAAAGAAAATAATAGACTAAAATATGCTTCTGTAATTCATATCTTGTGATTATAAAGTCCGATTACATTCAACAAGGTATCATTTCAAAGCTTAAAATGTTCTCTTTCAAATCATACCAATAACTCAGAATTGACTCGGGCCTCCAACAAATCCTTTTTGACGTGACGAGTCACAATTGATTGTCAGAGCTCTTTGACGAGAGTTACTAGTTTGATTTCTATTTGCTATTGTTCCCATAATTTTGCTCTTTATATATATTTAAAAAATGCACTGGAAAAATTGTTTTTTTCAGCAGTTTGAGCCTTCTTGTTTTCATAATTCAGACTAATTATGTTAACACTTTCCACGCGGCTATTAGTTTTACCATATACAAAACTGATTTTTCAGAAAGCTTTCCCAAATTTCGAAGTCTATTTCAAAGATTTCTGAACCAATCCTAGGCATGTTTGTACTGGTTTCAATGCATTTCTCATGGTGATTCTAAATATGGTAATGAAATTCAATAATTTTGACATTTTTGAAACATTTTGTGAAATTTTGGAATGTCGTCTGCAGCCGCCTGCCGCGTGGAAAGTGTTAACACTTTCCATGCGACAGTCGTCTGCAGAAGACAGTTCCAAAATTGTACAAAATATGCCTAGTATTGGTTCAGTAATTCGTGAGATAGACTTCGAAAGTTGGGAAAGGTTTCTGACAAATCTGTTTTGTATATGGTAAAACTAATATCTGAGTGGAAAGTGTTTACAATGGCATTTTGCTATATCACTTTTCGGCATAATTCTGTTATACCCTGCACACATACATCGGTAGTTACGCGTCGTTCTTAAAAATCATGCACTACAATGCACTATGAATACCTCTGTGAAGGGTATAACAGAATTACTCCTCACTTTTCCTGTCGTCTGCAGAAGACAGTTCCAAAATTTTACAAAATATGCCTTGGTTCAGTAATTCTTGAGATAGACATCGAAAGTTAAGAATGGTTTCTGACAAATCTGTTTTGTATGGTAAAACTAATATCTGAGTGGAAAGTGTTTAAAATGGCATTGAGAGATGTATCGATATACTAAATGAGCAAATAACGTAAAGATAATCATCAACATATCCCAAATCCAAAATGTCATACAATTCCGACATCGCATTTTTGCCAAATAAGCAAATAACAGCACAAAACGATAGCATAACTTCCAAATTCTGCACCTAGTTTCGATATAATCATATCGAAACTAAGAAAAATATGAAATTTTATATGATAACGGCGAATGTTGGTAAACTGTTTCAGATGGTAGTTAGTATATGCCTAAGTATTACTTTGATGCAAAAAAAACCCCTGATTTCCATGATAATTGAGGGCGCACTCTCTCAATGCCCCTTTAAAATGGCATTTTGCTATATCACTTTTCCTGACATAGCTTGGTTGATTCTCTCTTAAATTTTAGATGAAAGGGCCGACAAAATCTTGTTGAAGATGGAACCAGATTTTGCCATAAATGATTTTTAATGGTTAATAAAATGGAGTCAATATGCGAATTTAAAGTTATAAATAATACAAGTTATAGTAGATTCACAGACTTTGGTCGGTGCACCATTTCAGTATGGGTAATATCTTCCAATTGCGGGCAGACAGTGATATGAAATCTTAATCTGATCATTGATACATATGGTTCTATGCTTCCATGTGTCTTGAATCACATCGTAGGTAGTTCATATCCAGAATAAAGTAGTGACAAAGTTTTCTCGTGCAGTTCAACAAATTAATTTTCATTCTAATTTAATCCTTATCTATACAAGAAGGGTTAAAAACTATAAGATGAAATGATGATCAATATGTGGCACTTGTTAAGATCGCACGTTTGAATAGCGCGCTATTTGCTTGGGTAGTTTGAGGGTGTCTTGCTTCAATGCTTTGAAGTCTATGAGGCAAAAAAAAATGTTGAGTTGCCCTCAAGTGCCAAAAATTTAAATTCAGGTCGGTCGGTCGGATTTTTTCTTCTTCTTTTTTTCCCTTTTTTTCAAAAATTGTTTTCAATTTTTTCTTCAATTTTTTTTGGCTGAAAAATATACGGTATATGTCAAGACAAAATTGGTATATGCCCATATATATATGTCAATTTAACTAATGTTTCTAGTGTGACAATAGTCTAAAAAACATTTATTTGGGCTTATTTATTCATTTCCAGCAAGAAATAGTAACATTTAGACACTTTTAATCAAACAAATTTAAATCTAAAAAAAAAAAAATCTAAAAAAAAATCTAAAAAAAAATCTAAAACAAATTTGAAGGAAAAAAAAGCGACCCTATTTTTTACAATTTTTGGGTCGGTCGCTGAGGGCAACACAACTCTTTCTTTTTTTGGGCCTAAGACATCGCACCGAAACCAATAGCATCTAAACGATGCCGATATCATTGTGATTGGACCATTGTGGTTCCTCTAACGTTAAATGGAATAGTTAGGGGTTCAATAAGGTTTCGGAGTTGTTTATCTTGAATCGACAACGGTAAGACGGGTTTATTTTGCGAGGGCAGCTTTAGCTGCCCGAGCAAAATAAACCCGTCTTACCGTTGTCGATTCAAGATAAACAACGACGAAGACCTTGTTGAACCCCGTTCAACAACGACCAAACATATTTACATCATTCAAATGTGAATATCGTTTTGGGTAATTAATGAAAACAAGTACAAAACTTGTTTTAATAGGCTTAATTTGACATTAAAAAAATAGCTGCTCTTTAAAAATCGAGAAAAAAAAGTTTACGTTTATTATAATTAGGCCCTTATTTGGACATCGTCCGTTCCCCGTAAATGGGCGATCGAACTTCAGAATGGGCTGGGTTACAAAAGGTAAACATGAGAGAAGACAAATTATTTCGCAAGTAATTGTGAAATTAAAAATATTTTGTAAATAGCATTTTATTCACACACCACCTTTAACATTCGGAGAAAAATTAAATCAAGAAAGCGTTTAATTTACACAACACATTTTGATACATGTTTATAGAATATTTGTATAAAATCAAAACACACCCCTCCGTTTCAATAGTGGTACGGTCCTGGAGATCAAAGCGAACACGTTTCGCCGCGATGATGCAAAAATTGCGATTCTCTTGCGCTCAGGTAGCGACGGTTCGGCTAAAATTGTGGCTTTAGAAGTGAACCTTTACATATGGCCCTCCCCAAGAATATTTTCCTCAGGGGTATAGCTACATTTCGGTATATAAAGCTATTTGCTAACTTTAAGGATTTCATGGCGAAATGCATTTATACGCCGAAAAAATGAACAAATTTGTGCGAACATTTTTGTTTGTTTACAATTTTGCGGTTTCCAAATAAGGTTCGCTATCCTAGTAATTTGCATATGAACAGTGGGTTTATCTCAAATCAACAACGCTTTGTTACTGTACTAAGGTATGGGGGAGTTGTTGAAGTCCAAATCAATAACCGACCGGCCAATGTTTATGAATCTATTATATGAGGGGCATTCAATAAATACCTGCAACCATTGAAAATCTCTGAACCGTGACACGTGTCAATAAAACTTATGATACTTAAACTGTAAGTCTTACCCCTATCTCGGGGAAAATTTCAAACATGTGGGTTATTTTTATCATGTAATTTCAGTACTATAAACATCATGGTCTCTGTGCTTTGAAAATTGACAAGAATCAGCATTATAAATCAAGCGCCAATATTAACACTGTTAACACATGTATCTTAATACATACCATAAACTTGTCTTTCAAATTTCCCGCCATTGTAACATTTAATTCCCTAACCAGTGCCCTGAGATCACGGTATTGACAGTGCTGAGATGTAATGATAAAAATGACCTACGTGTTCAAAATTTTCTGTGAGAAAAGAGTAAGACTTACAGTTTAAGTATCATAAGTTTATTTAACTGACACGTGTCACGGTTCAGAGATTTTCAATAATGGTTGCAGGTATTTATTGATGCCCCTTGTAGCACTTGTTTGGTGCTTGGCCTGCCCACTGAGCTGCAAATCGGTATGAATTACAAGAAAAAAAGGAAAATCGCTCGACCTACCCGACTTCAAGATTTTTGGCACTTGAGGGCAAAACGTACACACAAAAAGTTCATTGTTTTCACATATTTATGAAAGAAGCAAGACATTACAATACAGTAGGCCTATAAGAAAACAAAATAGTTTCAGTAAATTTATAGAAAATGCAGGTACGACCATCTACTAGCACTTAAATGATGATATAAAAGCGCTTTATAAGTCTGTATAATAATAATAAAAATATAACAGGTTTCTTCTCATTATTATACCCCACAAATCGCAAATGCATGCCCATGTTTAAGATTCAAGAAATGTCCAACATGTTATTGCGGCATCCCGGCGATAACCACAATAATATAGTTATAACCCTAGAAAAATACCCTGAAAGACCCACTCTGCAGTTCACATTTTGATTGATATGGACAAAAGTCATATTAAGTTGGCTCGTTTAATTAATAGGTGATGTTTTCCAGACTTATTTCGAAGATACTACTCATAAGAATGTTCCTATGTTGTCGTGTTGTCGCCCGTAGCTGTTCTAAATTGAGAGGACTCCCCTACGTGAAACTGTTCTCCACTGAGCAACTTCAAAAGGCCACATGCTATGGTACTACATGTAGCGTATGTATGTTGTTGTATTAAGGGTGTTCCTATGGCTAGAAAAAAATCTTGATATTCAAGTATAAGGTAGAGCTGGTTGAGTACAACAAAAAAAGTCTTTTACTGGAGGTGAATCGGGTGCACGGTTCAACAGATATAACCATTTGAAGTCATTTTGAATTCTTTTGTTTTGTATTGTTTTTCGGCCAACAGAGGGCAGTCTATTTTCTTTTGTTTTTTATTGTTTTTTTGACTCCCTAGGTAAATTTTCTATGAAAATTTAGTTTTTTGTTATTGCTCTAAATATTTATTAAAAACTCCTATAAACTCCTGCAGCACAGGAAATAAGGAGAGTAGTATAACCAACATATACACCAAGTTGTAATACATTTAAGAAAGTGCATGAACTTTAAAAAATTAATTAAGTGCATTAATTAGCCTCATTTTTCAATGACCTAAAGCTTCCTTAGATAATTAAGTACAACTAATTATGCAGCCTCCCGCAGCACAGGAAAGTTTCTAAAAACTATAATTAACAAGCTCCCAAAATTCCAGCTTTGTAGCATTTATACTTTTCTTGTAAAAATTAATTAAACATTTTTGCATACATTAATTATTTTGCTAGGGGGTCAAAAAGAAACAAAAGAAATGAATGCTTCAATTTTGCTTCATTTTTGACAATTAAATTGTCATATCTAGAAAACCGTACCTCCGATCAATCTCAAATTTCAGATTATTGTGGAACTCGGCAAGCTCTATTAAAACATCAAATAAAAAAATTAACCATAGGAACAACCTTAAGGCTTATAGCAGAATCACCGGCCTGGGATAGCGGAATGACAGGGTATATTGTCGCTGTTCTGTCAAAACCTCGTATTTCCATCTGGCCCTTCAGCATGTATAAAGTAATACTTCCTATGTATAACCTTTAGGCGGTTGGCTCTAAAAGACTTCTAAACATGTTCAAGGGCCAAGACATCCATCAAAACCGTGTAAGGGCTCTTGCCCCTGTATAAAGCAACTCTTCCTATGTATAACCGTTGGGCAGTTTTACTTTATACATGATGAAGGGCCAGAAAAAACATACAGAGTTTTAACAGAACAGTAACGATATGGCCGTAGCCAGACAATTAATTTTATAAATCAACAGAGTTCTGCTGTACAAAAGATAATAATTTGAAGGAAAAAATCCTGTTCTACATGCAAACAGGGTTTATATGAGGTGGTTTTATATTTTAATTATTTTTTTTTTAAATGTTTTGCTTAATTAGTTAAGTTTTTTTTATTTAGATAATAAAATACAGTTCGTAGCTGTTTTGCTATACGTTTAGGGTTGTAACCACAGCATTTTGAGTGCCGGGCGCAATATTTCGCTATTTGGTTACACAATTCTCGCGGCTCAGCGGCCGGGATGTTTTTAGGCTTGATACAGGTAATTTGATTGGTTTTTGGCTGATTTTCAGACGATAGGCACAATTTATTATGAGACCGATAATGTATAATTTGGGGCAGGGCTTAATTCATTCATTCAAATAATAATGCCTTCATTGCATATGGTCATAGCCATAACCCTAACCCTACCATATACCACAATATACCACGACGTGGCACGTTGGTACCACCCGGCGTAGAAGTTTTTCGATGAAAAAATGGACCCAATCCATAAAGTTTGCGCAATACACTGCGCAGACTACCGTTGACAGTCGTGGTGTAGTGGGGAATCCTAAGCTCCATGTGCTGGAGGTCCCTCGATCAAATCCCGGGGATATTTTGGTCGATTTTCCACGTTGAAAAGAAAAATCTGAAAAAGCGGGGGTAGAGTTAGGGTTAAGATGTTCAAGTTGCTGGCATACGCGTTGTACGTATAACCAATAACGCAGGGTTGCCGTGTGCTTGTGTGCTAAAAACGTGATTATGCTACACTGGACTTACTGTTTTGACAAAGTCATTGATAAAGATGTATTTAATATGGAGTTGTTCAAGCATCATATTTCTTACGCTTTGCTGATCCCCATACTTCTTTCAAAATTCAAAATGAAGATAATGGAACGATTAGCATTTTCAACAATGGGAAGTGTTCATTAGGACACCAGCTTCAATCGCTCCAGTATTATGTGCGCTAGGGCTGTGAGAATTGAGCGTGTAATGTCAGAAGTTGTCCAATGGTTCCATGTTTTAAAATGGTATGCCTAAAAGCTATGCGATGCGGGAAGATCATCGAAGCTGCTATGAATGTTGTACTTGTCCCCTTTAAGATCCTGTACACCAAACAAAAATTGTTCAAGAGAGATAGCTAGAGTTTCAGAATCAAATTTTTTCAAAATCAAATCTTCCTTCAATTAACCTCCATTAAAAAGGCACATACAGTCCTCAAAATAAGTAACTGACGAGGTAATTAATATGCTCTCAACTCCAAAACTATAGCTCTTACGTAAAAATATTAAACTATAAAGTTGTAAGGAAATCTCTTTTCTTCAATTTGAGATATTCCACGTGAAGATTGAATGGATATTAACTCAGTTGTAAGCCCAAACCCAAAACAAAGTCAGTTTTTTCTTTTAACATTTTGTTCGTCGACACGCAGCCTCGGACTAGCAACAGGCAGATTATTGATTAACTGGTAGCGACAACTCACGGTGCACGGGTTGATAGTAAGATGAGGATTGGGGATGCTTTAATTGATCAATGCAGCCCATACACATACCTGTCACACGATCCTGCGTGTTCAAAACCCAAGTGTGAAAATGTAAACTGCACTATGTTCTATCCTTATCAATGTAGTGTTCTCAATTATTAACCGAATCTTCATGAACAATGTCTTAAATTCAAGAAAAGAGATTTCCTTACAACTTTATGATTTAATATTTTTACATAGAAGCTATGGTTTTGGAGTTAAGAGTATATTTATTACCTGGTCAGTTACTTATTTTAAGGACTGTAGACTCTCCTACTGTCACGTTTGCATGTTCATTTCTCTTGCCTAAATAATAAAATACCAGCACAATCATTTCATGAATGGTGCATCACGTCACATCTTTCAAACAGATTCTGTTTCATCTAGTCTTCATATTCTAAATACCATCATCAGGGGGCGTGTGAAATTGCTCAAAAATGAGGATGGTTCATTTTCGGGATCAATCTATTTTGGAATCATTCCAAAAGAGGAAAGCGGGTGGGGTTTATACCCAAAGGCAGTTCATACTGAGTTAATGCTATAATTCTTGTTCATTTACACAATTCAATGCAATGCTGCTTTATTTATTTATCGCGTTAACATGGCAAGAAACGCAGTCGGGAATGTGTTAATTTATTTATAATTGAAGGTTAAAAGTTCAGCACAGGCAAAGTTTGTACTATATCATGCTGATTTTAAACATACCAGGCTATTCCTGAATGTATTAAGGTAGCTATATCGGCTATTATACCACTGCAGAAAAACAACTATTGTACCAAATGAATTATATCTATACTTTTTATTTTGAGACCACATTGAAGACAAGTCTTTGCTCTACCTATTTGAGAACTTTCGGAGTAATTTGGATATTTCTTATGTTTTTCTTTATTTTTTGAAAATTCCCTAAATTTTTGGACATTTGAATATTTTCAGCCAAGAAGGAAACTGCTATGGGTCTGTCACTTTGGGGGATGGTTAATAAGCATATTACCTAAATTCTCTCGCCAGTTTTTGTGAATAAAGTGTTTACTTTTTGAGAAAATTAATTTTGTAGGGATTTTTTAAAGGCAAAAGTTCAAATTGTCACAAAAAATACTAGAAACACTGTAATGGAAAAAGCTGGCGAGAGAATCTTCTAAATTGAATTACCTTTCATATGACCCCTTGTTTGTTGAAATAGGAGCTATACTTCTCTTTAAAAATATTCACAAAGTTTGACTATTTAGTGTTTCTAGAAAAAATACAATTTTTTTTGTTAAGTACTAACATTCCCACTCCATTGTTATGATTGTAAATATGGAAATAATGATATTAAATATTGTGCATTGGTATTTTGGCAAAAAGATAATATAAAAAACAAGTTCATCCTAAGGATAGAAAGGGTTAAAAAAATCATTTCTAAATAGAGTGTGTTTTGAGAAAAGAAGCAATTTTGGGGAATTTGGCAACGTGCCAAAAACCTAACACACAGTAAGTCTATGGGGTTTTTTGAAGACAAAAAATTGCGCCATTTGAAAACGGCTTGATGGAAAAAATTCAAAATTGGCATGTGAGTTTATTTTGTCAATCTACACATCCTGTATAATTTTGAAGCAAATCTGAGCATGACGCCGTAGCCGATATAGCTACCTTAAAGATATAGACTTATATTGCTTGGAATTTATGAAATTACTTAATTTTGGCTTTGTTCAATAATTCAGAGTGAAGTGAATAAAGTCAAATAAATTTGACACAAAATTCAACGCGCACCTGGCAAAGAACCGAAAGTGGTGTTTTGGTTGTCTTTTGAAGCTCGGGGGAAAAAATAAGAGAAAAAAGTCCAGATTTTTTGCAGATTTTGGTGACATTTTAGGTGAAAAAAGAAGAAGAAAAAAGGAAGGAAAAAAACCACCCGACCCTACTAGACAGGTCCGTCCACCCGTAAAACAGGGTGTGTTTATTTTCGTCGCCTAACAGCACTGAATGCTAACAAATAATACTCTACTGTACTAGGCAGTGGTGGATCCAGTGGTGTGAGGGGGGGGGGGGGGGGAGAAAAGGGGACATACGAAAAAGAAATGAAAAGGGTGGGGGAGGGGTACAAAAAGACGGATGGGGAGGCATGCAAGGGACTCAGGACAAAAGAACGTTTGGAGTAATTGGACGTTGGTCGGGATATATACATGTAACGCGTACTTTGATGAGAAATTATATTTTGAAGGTAAATATAGTCGATCCATCTGAGACAGATCTTCCAATGACGTCACCCAGCCGTTCCATTGACTTGGGAGAGGAGAGGAGGCTATTTTCTGACAAAAAAATCGATGGAATCTATGGAATCAGTTTGAATGAAAAATAGCCATAGTAGAAAATCATTATGTTAACACATACACTTGTCTTAAAATCCAGGTTGTACCATGATGAGTACCTAATCATTTTCTATATGATGTTGATATGTTATAATTTATCCAATACAAGTTCTCCATCTTCAGAATTACCATTTTGCCAGTCTGTTTGTTATTTCTGGCCCAAATGATTTCATTCGGATATTAATTGCAGTGATATTGTGGTAGTCTGATTATTTCATGTCCATTATCTTTTGCAAGTTGTAAGTTCTGAAGTTCCGTGGTTTGTACTTCTTAATGATAATCATAAAGTTGAGGTTTCTTCAGTGAATTTGAGTAAGAAATGTTATGTTTTGTCAACTATTCCTGCATTTCAGCCTTAAATTAGGACTTGATGTTGGTATTTCGCTTTCAACGCTACATTGTATTGTTGTATGTCCATGAATGCTGAGTTTGAGGAATAATTGGAAAGTTTTTTATTTTTTTAAATTACAAGATAGCAAATAAAAAATAATTGTGGCCTCCTGTGTTGTGGGAAATCTTCTAAGTTTGCCACTTTCGATCGTTTTCAGCTTTGTGGTTCTATTCATATGCCAAAATCACAGGTGACGATTTCAAAGCCCGAAGTTTTGATTTCAAATAATGCGCAAATTGTTCGATAGCTGTCTTTCTTTGAATGGTACACTAGACATAGCTGCTACGTGCATGTGTTTGATGAGAATAATATGCATGTGTTGTGTATACCGTATAAGGCAGCTTAATTGTTTCAATTCACATTATAGATGAGGTTCCACTGGAGGTTGGAATAAAATGGGATCCCTCGACAACTAGCGAATATACGCCAGAAGACAGTACATCTTATTTTTGCTCATCACCCCTGCCCATCCAAGCACCAAAGATCGCTCTTCAATGAATTCACTACATGTAGTATAACTATCTAGTATAACTTTCGATATGCTTTTTTAAACCTTAAGTTTTTGTAAATAACAATTTTAAATCAAGAATACATGTTATATGCACAACTTCTCTCTGGCATAGGCCTATATAAAAAGCCAATATTTATTGGAATAAAGTGATTACTTTTCAATAAAATATCAGTCAAAAGTACACACCAAATTGCACCAAATGGGTTCGAAAATTGAAGAAAAAAATCCAATTCTGAGGGGGCACATCTCCCATCAGACTCCCCCTTTTCCGCGCTTTTCAACCATCTATACTTAAATCAAGAACATATTATTAGTATACGTTCAACTTCTTCCATTGATAAAAAACAAGATATTTATTGGAAATGAAGAGGTGGCTTTTCGATAAAATATTGGGCAAAAGTATACACCAGATCGCATCAAATGAGTTCGAAAATTGAAACAAATGTCCACTTGCAAGGGGGCACATCCCCCTCGAACTCCCCTCTAGCGCGGTGGTGCACCGATTTCAAATAATGACCACCCCCCCTCTAAGAAATATCTGGATCCGCCCCTGGTACTAGGTGCTGGTAGTGCGTGCTTCCCCAGTACATCTCCCAGCACGCCCAGGCAATCTATTATATGCAGACAAAAATCTTAAGATTTTCTAAGCTAACTTCTTGGCTCAATTACATAGGGGTGGACTGCCATGCGGTGCAGAGCCTGTTTTTCTCCCCTGATAGTTTTATTCCTAAAACCATGCTGCTGGGGTTGGGTTAACCATGTTAACAGGGGAATGATGATGAATACAATTCATGGGTTTGTTTATATAGCAACATTCAATTGGGTGACAACTTGTAAAGAAAGGGAAAAGAAGAATTTAATTTTAATTTAAAAAAAAAAGTGTAGCTCCAATTTCCAAAGCAAAATTTGAAAATTAATATATCTTTGTAGACGCTGTCATAATGATTTTCGTGAACCTGGAATTGATTTCCACATGTAATGGCATTTATCCTAAAGTGCACGCTGAAATTCAGCTACGGCATATTCTTCCAAGGCATTACGACAGCGACTATAGTTACAATGGCACTTGTTTTTCTCTTATATTTTAACCTACACACCTGAGAAGATGATCTGTAACATGTCCCAAATTTCTCTAGAGGGTGTCCTTGTATTAGCCATCTTTTAGTATTTAGGTCTACACTATATAAAGACAGCAAAAAAAGTAACTCGGCTGTTGTAAAAGCACCTATAATTTTAAAATTGTTACTCATATTCTAAAAATGAAAATACCAGGAGAGGGAAAATTTAATTACGGTGATTTTGACACCTTGTTTGTTAAAATCGATCAAGTATTTTTGTCGCAGTATGTGCTTACAGATGAAAAGTGCCCATTTCCATTGTTGCAGTAACTCCTATTGATCTCTCTGATTCAGCGTGAAGATAATAGCGGACCTTCTGAGCATTTGGAGTTTTAATTAAATTCATCCTTTTTAATTGTAAAGAGGTACGCCTGTCATCCCCATTAAATTTGTCCCGGATTATGCTTATCAAGTTTACAGCACAACAAGAACAGCTAATCAAAATTCCAGCTATTATCTTCACGCTGACTCAGAGATAAAAAATCAACATGACATTGTGTCCCTTTAATGTCAAATGTTTATCAAATTAGTTGATTTAAAAGAATACTGATCTATAGGGGAAGGTGGGGTAATGGCGGACGCGGGGTAATCGCGGACACTGCTTAGCGATTACCCCGCATCCGCCATTACCCCACCTTCCCCTATAGATCAGTATTCTTTTAAATCAAATAATTTGATAAACATTTGACATTTAAGGGACACAATGTCATGTTGATTTATTTTTATTTTTAATTAATTTACTTCAAAATTCAAGATGAACATTAAAAATTGCCATTATTGTTGTTTCTACTAAAAAATAACCCAGCAAAACTTGATTAAAACAATGTTTTAAATATGTTGGAATACCACCCTTAACCAATGAAAATGCTGGTTGCATTTTTAAATCGACGTTTTGTGGTACAAAGAGGGCTGATTTTTCTTAATCCTTTAGGTGTAAGTTCATACATGTAAAACAATTGTAAAAATATACAAATCCCAGTTTTTATCATATATTTTTGTAATTGAGGGCGCTGCCTCCACCACATCTCTTAATGCCCCTTTAATGTATGTACCGTAAAACGGGGTGAATAGGGACATGGGGTGAATAGGGACAAAAATGGGAACAGTTTTTTAAATGTCACCCGGCCAGTTTGTGTGGGGGCCCCATGTCCCTTCACCCTGTTTTACGGTTCACAAACTGGCCAGGTGACATTTAAAAACGGTTCCCATTTCTGTCCCTATTCACCCCCATGTCCCTATTCACCTGTTTTACAGTACCTTTTAAGTGGCAGAGCATATAATGGCACAAATAGTACAGACAGGCTTACCAATTACTCTGCTATCTGGCAAAAGAAGTACAAACAACTCTATTAACAAAACTGGTAAAAATTGACATCATTTCTACTAGTGCATAAATTAGTAGACGACCCCTAAATACTAGTAGGGCAATTAGTAGGAATAGTACGACCCCTAAATACTAATAGGGTGATTAGTAGGAGTAGTACAACAAATTTCCTTACTAACTATAAACTTGTACGACAAACCTGTTCAACTGTTTCTACCAACTTTATGAACTAGTATGACCTGACAAACAACTTATTAGTTAGTAAAAATCAGTTGTATTAGTAATAAATTAGTACATTAGCGAGTTATGGTTTTCAGTGCATCCTTTAATATTCATATTAGCTTGTCTTAAGAAAAATAAATAATCACTCTTCTAAAAAACACTCAAAGATTAATCCTAAGTATTTGTCACAAGAAAATGGACCTTTTTGACGCACCTTCTAATAGTACTAATTGCCAGAAGACATATATATATATCAGCCGATGTCATAAGTCAAATCCATCAATCCAAGCCTTTACAAATATGATTAATGATACGATAAAACTTGAGTATGAGTGCGCACAAAGAAGGTCTAAACTTGATTTTCATATACAGAAATGGGACATACTTAAAAACCATCTAAAGTAATACCATGTTTTCCGCTCCCGATGGATTTTACAATTTTGGTCTGTAACAATGTGGATACACATTAGAGCGATTGTATACCACCGTTTTTCACATTTGGATACATTTTATGATTGTATATCACCATGTGTCGCATTGGGATACATATTTTTATTGAGCGTATTATATATGCATTTGTATTTCTCAGTATTTTGTACTTTTTCTGTATCTGTAAAGTGTCTTAATGTGTTGCAAGTTTCAAAAAAAAAAAAAAAAGGTACTAATTGATTCAAATATGATTGTTCCAAGCTTGGAAGAATATTCATGTAATAAGTTGGGTTGTGTACCAAGTGAATCAGAAAGAACTGCTGTTTTTTGCTAAGCATGATGTACATTTCATGTAATAGCATACAGTACCTACAATCTGAGAAAAAATGTGTTCGAACAATGACCCTAATTCAGTAATTGCCATGCTGTTTGTACAAAACAAGCACACTATTTGAGTCTCGTGAAAATAAACTTGTTTATGGTAGATTGAAAAGTATCCACTTTCTCATAACCCTCCTCCTTCTCCACCGATCAATGTTGCTAGGCCATGTGCTGATGGTGGACAAATAAGTGTGGGATTCAACATTGATCAGGGGGAGAAGGGGTACACTTTACGTTACACCTACAAAGTGTTCAATTTTTTATTTTTAAATTGGCCTTTCTTGTTCTAGGAGGCAAGACCTTAGTGCAGGTTTGGTCTGCTAAGTATTCTACAACGTTATGAATGTAGTGATTTTATTCAATGATTCAATGTTTGAGTCGTTGTATCTTTTTTACACAAAGTGTAAAGATTGAATTTCCAATAATCAGGTGAGGGCAGGAAAGGCACAAGACTTATATAATATAGTTTGAACAGCCCATACTTGCATAACGCAGAATGACATGCATTTCAGAACATTTTCTTTTTGTAAAATCCAGGAGAGAATTATTTCAAATTTTAAATGTCACCAGATTTTTATTGTCACATAGATATGGACCTTTTTGCCACCACTGGATGTTCTATACTTTGAATAGCACTCCCATGGTCTGAATGGCAGCGCTCTCTTATATAATGGGATACTTATGTAATGAGTTGCATTTCAGAATATTTTCTTTCTCACCTTGAGGTAGCTGATTCCATGTATCAAGTGTCACCCAGTTTAACACTTTCCACGTGGCCATTGATTTAACCATATACAAAATAGATTTTTCAGAAACCATTCCCAACTTTCAAGGTCTATCTCAAGGATTATTGAACCAATACTATGCATGTTTGTACTTATGTCAATGCATTTCTCATAGTGATTCCAAATATGGTAATGAAATTCAATAATTTTGACATATTTGAAACATTTTGTGAAATTTTGGAATGTCGTCTGCAGCCGCCTGCCGCATGGAAAGCGTTAAGGCTGTGAAGGTACTTTGCTACCCGAGTCATTTTTCGGGTACAACCTGTTTGTCTATTGTAAAAAAAGAATGCAAGCCTTTTCTCATTGTAAATAAACCAGCAATGGTATAATCATGGAAATACTATGTATAAAATCGGTGGTGCATGATAAGTATAGGACATCCAGTAGTGTCAAAAAGGTCCATATCTATGTGACAATAAAAACCTGTTAAGACTATTTGCATCATTATGTTGTAGCGTTAATGTCTAGTTCATTGCGTTCAGCGAGGTGGTGAGCGTACACGATTAGAAAAAATGGTTCTAAAGTTGTCCTGCCAGGAGAACCCTTAAAGGTTCTTTAAAGAACCAAAAATAGTTCCCCAAACATGATACAGAACCATTTTGGGTTGATACAGAACCATTTTTGGTTCTATGAAGAACCTTTTGGGGTTCTTCAATTTTCAAGAACCTTTTTTGAAGGTTCTATGACGGTTCTAAAAAGAACCTCTCTCTTGAACCTCAAAAAAGGTTCTTGAAAATTGAAGAATGGTTCTGTATCAACCAAAATGGTTCTGTATCACGTTTGGGGAACTTTTTTTGGTTCCGTTTAAAGAACCTTTAAGGGTTCTCCTGGCAGGACAAAAAAGGGTTCTTTAATTTCTTAGAGTATTTCTTAGTGTATCACATACGAATATGCAATCAAAATTGTCGCACAATCAAATGAAGAAGATCTTGGACCTGTGATGATATTTGCATGCTTAAAAGCTGGAGAATGCTCTTTCTGATTGCAACACCCTCTTCATCTTTATTTTCTGTTACTCCATCAGTATCTTTGGTTGTCAGTCCCATCAGGAAGTCCCAACTCATCAGAGGTATGAGTCCCCTTTGCTTTCATGGGAGGGTGGTACTTGTATTTGATCATCTTCGTTACCTGTTATCTCATGATACATATCGTTAGCTTTAGATCGGCTCGTGCTGGTGTTAGACTTTCACGGCTGAACTTCTCGGATGAGTCTTTTGATTTTTTTTTTTGACTTGCAATTGGAGTTATTATCATGCACCACTGATATATCACTTTCTTCTTTATAGACCATGCTTTGGCAACATTGTTTTAACTGGTTGGCCAACGCCTTGGCGGTGTGGCGCTGTGGCCAATCATCCACATGCCGACCGACCCTTCCACATTTTTTACTTGCCACTGGTCAAGGATTACGGAGCGATGTTTCATCTCAGAGTTGATCAAATGAGCTGTTACAGTCATGTATACACACTTATAAAATAGGTAGTTAAAAATTATCCCTTTTCAGGGTCGACTTTGCACCGACTGAAAAAGGGTTAAATATGACTCGTTTTTTTCTTCTCTTTTCTGTCATTTTCTAGGTCATTTGACACAAAAAGGGGTAAGAAATGACTTGAAAAGTATCATATTTAACCTTTTTTTCAGTCGGTGCATAGTTGACCCTGAAAAGGGGTCATTTTTAATTACCTATTTTTAAGTGTGTAGTCTTCCTGTCTACATGAGGTCCATCAGTTCAGTAAATGCAAACTTGAATGCCCCTGTTAATGTCTTCTGACATGGCACTTGATATCCTGGTTCTAGGTATTGCATGAGGTCTCAGAAACCTTTGGTTTCCACAATGCTGATGGGAAGGCTCTCGTTAGACACCATCAGGCGCGTACGCAGGATTTTGTGAAGGGGGGTGTTTTAGAAATATTGATATTATTGTTTGATTATCCATGGCCAAGACACGCTCGTGTGTCCCGGGGGGTTCGAGGGGGCATCCCCCTCGATGCCAGAAATTTTTATGAAATTCACGGTTGAAAAGAACGCATTTCCTTGCATATTTTTGAAACTTATTGTAGGTTGCGTGTACCGGGGGGGGGGGGGGGGGGGGGGGAGTTGACGCCAGAGGGTTTTTTTTGAAATTCTAGGTTGAAAAGAACGCATTGCCTTGCATATTTTTGAAAACGTATTGTAGGTTGCGTGTACCGGGGGGAGTTATTTATTGCAGGTGTATTCTTAGTTCAACGTTGCAATTTTCCACCAGTAACCCATGTGTTAACACCAAATCTTAATACTTTTGACTGAGTTCAACCCTATACCATGTATACAGTAACTTATCCGCAGGCATTGGTTTTACCGGCGATCGCATTGGTTTTACCGGCGATCTCATTGGTTCAATGTCAGTCCAGGCAAACGCTTCTTCGGGACGCCACTGTGATCCCAATCGAGCTCAATTTACGTCCCGATCGGGCTCGTAAAGGTCACATTTGACCGGAAATAGGCCACAATGGCACGCTGCATAACGGCGACGCTACACGAAAGTCTATGGCGAGACGGTATACTTTACCGGAAGTGACACGATATGCTAGCTAATCAGAAAAAGTGCCCAGTCGACTTTAGTCTATTATGTTCTTTAGTATTTCTAGCATAAACTGACCTAGGGATTTTATTATTCACCTGCAAAAAATGGAAATATTTTAGTTTATAAAGTCATCGGTCGTGTCTACATTTACACTTTAGTCTACTCGTCCAGTCGCCCAATTTATTTTGCATCATCAGACCAGACACAGCCGGTCGCCGTTTTCAATCGTCACCGTTTTTCGTAAACATATTATTTTGTCATGTGGCTTTATTTTTCTGTATCATCGATCTCATACGTAACCAAAGAACATTGAATTAATTCACCAACTAACTAATGCTATTTAGGCTCATTTTCCAAATGTTGACATTTGACAAAAAATCCTTGTGATTTCTATGCTAGAGTCGGATCGGGAGGACAGGTTTTACTAGTATGTTCATAACAATTTGAAAATAAAAGTATCTCTTTGAAAATGGAATACATGGAAACCAAGTGCTTTACAATAAAGAATGAAGGTTCAACCATGTCTACAGGCTGAATAATAAAATATTGCCTCATATTGCTGAAAACTGTTCAAGTTATGCAAATTTTAAACCATTTTAGGTATAAAAAGGTTTACTTTCATGATGCCCAATTGTTTGTGTTGGATTATTCAGACATCAGTAAATACATCCCAGCCCACTTCGGACTACATCGCTGGATTTAAGAGGTAAACATGGAGTTTTTCACATATTTTGGCTACCAAATGTTTAAAAAAATGTCGCCCTCTGTAGTCAATGATATGCACATCCCCATCTTTGCGAATGAAATTTTTCCGTCAAATTGATTGGGGCTTGACTTTTTTTGTATCATCGATCTCATACGTGACCAAAAAACATTGAATTATTTAACCAAATAATGCTATTTGGGCTCATTTTCCAAATTTTGACATTTGTCGGTCAGGCCCAACTCAGCCCAAGCATTAAAAAACCTACGATTTCTTTGCGAACGTCATTTTTGTCGTTAAATTGACTGCGGCTTGACTTTTTTGTATCACCGATCTTATATGTAACCAAAAAACATTGAATTATTTAAGCAAATAATGCTATTTGGGGTCATTTTCCAAATTTCGACATTTGTCAGTCGACAGGCCTGACTGAGCATTAAAAAAAACACGACGATTTCTTTGCGAACATCATTTTTGTCGTTAAATTGATTGCGGCTTGACTTTTTTGTATCATCGATCTTATACGTAACCAAAAAACATTGAATTATTTATGCAAATAATGCTATTTGGGGTCATTTTCCAAATTTCGACATTTGTCAGTCGACAGGCCTGAGCATTAAAAAAAAACGACGATTTCTTTGCGAACGTCATTTTTGTCGTTAAATTGATTGCGGCTTGACTTTTTTGTATCATCGATCTTATACGTAACCAAAAAACATTGAATTATTTAACCAAATAATGCTATTTGGGCTCATTTTCCAAATTTTGACATTTGTCGGTCAGGCCCAACTCAGCCCAAGCATTAACAAAAACCTACGATTTCTTTGCGAACGTCATTTTTGTCGTTAAATTGACTGCGGCTTGACTTTTTTGTATCATCGATCTTATATGTAACCA
Source organism: Ophiura sarsii (assembly GCA_035610835.1). Lineage (NCBI taxonomy): Eukaryota > Metazoa > Echinodermata > Ophiuroidea > Amphilepidida > Ophiuridae > Ophiura > Ophiura sarsii. The sequence goes on along the minus strand of CM069456.1, from coordinate 12,894,510 downwards.
AAAAACATTGAATTATTTAAGCAAATAATGCTATTTGGGGTCATATTCCAAAATTCGACATTTGTCAGTCGACAGGCCTGAGCATTAAAAAAAACCCGACGATTTCTTTGCGAACGTCATTTTTGTCGTTAAATTGATTGCGTCTTGACTTTTTTGTATCATCGATCTTATACGTAACCAAAAAACATTGAATTATTTAAGCAAATAATGTTATTTTGGGGTCATTTTCCAAATTTCGACATTTGTCGTTCAGGCCTGAGCTTTAAAAAAAAAACACCTACGATTTCTTTTCGAGCGTCATTTTTGTCGTTAAATTGATTGCGGCTTGACTTTCTCGTATCATCGATCTTACACGTAACCAAAAAACATTGAATTATTTAACCAAATAATGCTTTTTGGTGTCATTTTCCAAATTTTGATATTTGTCGGTCAGGCCTGAGCATATTACAAAAAAAACTATGATTTCTTTGTGAACGACATTTCTGTCATTCAATGACATACATTGATTGTGGCTTGACTTTTTTGTTTCATAAATCTCATAGGTAACTCAAAATATGATAAAACAACGAAATGCAACAATTAATGGACATTTTTGAGCCAAACTGCTGGCATGTTAACTGTTACAAGTGTAAGTGAATGGGGCTGCTCATGGAGCCATGCAGTAACATGTAAGACGAATGATCGAATCTTGGACATAAAATGATAAATAAATTATCACACTAGACTGTTATAGTGCACATTTTTGCACTTCTGGTCTCATCCCGGTGGATTGAATGATTTTTTATATCCATATCTGTTTTGAATCGACTACGAAAACTATCGCCACCAGTCATTCAATGCATCGGGAGACTGCCGAATTATGCGTCAATCGAAAGCAAAAACACATTTTACGCAAATGTGATTTATCCGCTAAACTAGCTTTTAATTGACCTCTTTTGTCGGTTTAAAGAGATTTTAAACCAAGTTAGCAAAGGGTTGATAGTCTAAACATGCTTAATAAAGTCGTTCATGACTTTTGCTGTTTCAGTTTAGCTCAGTTTTAACTGGAAACCCGATAGGAAGGTTTTTAGTATAAAAAAAAAACGGCTGCAAAAAAAGACTATACCAGTTTGACCTCTACGAAATGGCAGCTTACATATGCCAAACTGATCGTTTCTGAGCATGCGCATTGCTAAATATGGGCCCGTTCGGGCTCAGAAATACTTCCCGATTGGGATCATTACTGCATCCCGAATTAGCGTTTGCCTGGACTGAATGTGTGTCACATGACACAGATTATTTTCCCTTTCAAGTTTAATAGACAGACAGAAAAAAGCATCGACGACTAATAATCTCTTCAATTAAGTTTCTTTTAGTTTATCTATATCTCTTTTCATTTTCCTCCTGTCTTTTCCCTTCCTATTCTCTTATTTTTTCTTTTCACCCTGGCTTTGGAGGGGGTGTTTAATAGCCTACGTGGTTAACCCTTTGAACCCTAGCTGTCCCCGCCTGTGTGTAACCCTCACTGAGGGGTAAAAACAGGGAGGTGAAGGTTACAAACAGAAAAGTGAACCGAAAATGTTTGACTTTATATTTATATGTCCTCTGATTAAGGTACATTTCTGCTTTAAACAAGCTTCTACTCCCACAATATTCCATTTTTGGGACATGCGCGCGACATTTTTTTCCGTTTGTGTACTTTTGACCATCATGATTCCTCTTGTCAAATTAACCGACAATGCCAATCTCAACCGACATACATTCAATATTGGAGGGCGATCGCCTCCCCCTTTTCCTGGTTACGCCACTGCCTATACCCTGTCTCCGCTGTCCCATCTCTTCCCTTCTCTTTTTCCTTCTCCTTTCCCTTCTTTTTTCCTCTCCTTTCCCTTCTCTTTTTCCTCTCCTTTCCCTTCTCTTTTTCCTCTCCTTTCCCTTCTCTTTTTCCTCTCCTTTCCCTTTTTTTTAGGACAGACCCAAGGGGGGTGTTTCACACCCAAAACACCCCCCTGCGTATGCGCCTGGACACCATATCGGCGATCAAACCCATAATCTTATTGGCCTTCATGGTTGTAAACTTTAATTTTTTAATTGTCACATATATATGGACCTTTTTGACACAACCGGATGTTCTATAGTTAGAATAGCACTCCGATGGCCTGAATGGCCGTATTCTCTTATAAGTTATAACATGGATATAACAACATGAATTTCAGAACATTTTTTTCATCAAAGTCAGGAGTAGTTGATACCATATTTTAAATGTCACATGTTATTTATTGTCACATAGATATGAATCTTTTTGACACACAATGGATCACATGTTTCAATATTATTCAGAATTTGGATCCTGCATTTAGGTTGATGAAAGATAACATCACAATTATTTTCAAAGCACTTCATTTTCAGATTAAAGTTAATTCTACTTCTTATTTTTGTTCTTCTTATTTTGTTGTCGCATAGTAATGAACCTTTATGACACAATAAGACTTTTTAGTTTAAATATATTTTTCTCTGACATTTCAGAACCAATTTTTGATAGCAATTAACCTTTAAGACGCAGTAAGACTTGCATAGTTTATAAAATATACTTTTTATCTCACATCTCTGTAGTCATGCATTCTATAGATAACAAGCTTTTTGACTCAGAAAGTATCACTTACACTTAATTACAATAATATTCTCAATCAATTATAATTTAGATGCCTAGTTAGTTTTTTAATCTGATGAATTAACAGATACAATGACATTTATTTCTAAACACCCTTCTGTTTTCAGATTAAATAAGATGGCTATTGTAATACAGGCCTACAATCATAGAAAAAGGTGTTCGAACACTGACTCTTGTTTGCACCTTTTAATTACCATATAGTACGCATTTTTAGAGTCATGTGAAAATACCAATTTGCATCTGCTAGCCTGAAAGCTCCCCTTCAATATACCCCTCCCCTCCCCCACCAATCAATGTTGCTAGGCCACGGGCTGATGTTTGGCAAGTTGGGCGACTCAACATTGATCAGGGGGGAAGGGGGATGACTTTACATTAGGCCTACTAAGTGTTCGAACACTTTTTTCTAATTATGAATTTTTCATAGAAAAATTCCAGAATGGAAACTTACTATTTTTCCATACGGGTTTCAACAACTTGTCTGTTGTCTTCCTCAGTGGATTGTGTTTGATCCAGAGCTAGTGTTTCTAGTCTGTTTTTTGATGATGACGTCATCAGATGATGATGATGTTTACGCGACACCCAAAATCCACAAACCTAATGTACCCCTCCGCCCCATTGTGGATTACACAGGTTCCATCGGTTACGCGACTTCACGATCTTTGTCTGATATCCTTGCCCCACTTGTTGGTAACACGGCACAGCATGTCAAAAACTCACAACACCTTGCGGAAGCAGTCTCTGAGATAATAATTGACATTGACGAGAATCTCCTATCTCATGACGTGATCTCTCTGTTTACGAATATACCCATTCCAAAAGCCTTGGTCATCGTACGCAGTCGTCTCAATGCTGATCCCACACTCAAAGATCGCACTAAACTCTCTGTTGACGATATTATGGTCTTACTTGAGTTCATACTCACCACCACATACATGACTTTCCGCGGCCAAATTTACAACCAGAAATTCGGTACAGCGATGGGGAGCCCGGTGTCTCCTATTATTGCTAACTTTGTCATGGAGCATCTCGAACAACAAGCCATTGCCACTGCTCCTTTAGAATGCAAACCTCGGTTCTTCAAACGGTACGTTGATGATATTCTCGAGATCGTCACCCGCGGCACAGAAGAACAATTGACAGAGCACCTCAATAATGTTGACGACACTGGCAGCCTCAAATTTACCTATGAATGTGAACAAGACGGTAAAATTCCATTCTTAGACACCCTCATTGTCAAAAAACCGGACGGCAGCGTAAAGTTATTGATATACCGGAAACCTACCCACACAAATCAGTACCTGAACTTTGAATCAGCTCACCCTCTCTATCACAAACTCGGCGTCATAAGAACATTGTTAGACCGGAATGAAAAAGTTGTGACAGAAGCAGCGGACGAACTAGTTGAAGAAGAGACCATCAAATCGGCACTTAAAACGTGTGGCTACCCGGAGTGGTCCTTTGACAAAGTCAAAAAACAAATGTCCAATCCAAAAGTGAGACCCAAAGTCAACAAAAAGACGGCTGTCACAGACAAGAAATCGGTCAATTTCGTCACCCTCCCATATATACAAGGTGTCACTGAACCGGTTCAGCGCATACTGAGGAAGCACAATATCAGTACGGCAGTAAAACCCCACACCAGCCTTAAGAAAATCCTTGTCCACCCCAAAGACAAGCTTGACAACGATGATAAGGCGGGTGTCGTGTACGAAATCCCCTGTTCCAATTGTGCAAAAACTTACATTGGCGAAACGGGTAGAAAGTTCGGCACGAGAAAGAGAGAACATAAAACTGAAACTGCTAAAACGAGCACTCGCAATTACACTCGGGCAGCGAGAAAGGAATCCCAAAGTGCAGAGTTGAAATCCTCGGTAGCGGAACACGCAGCCAAAGAGAACCATGTCATCCAATGGGAGGAGTCAAAAATCATAGCCAGAGACGAGACCAGAAACACCAGATGGATTCGCGAATCTATCTGGATTAGGAGGAGAGGCGGTAACAACCAACACAAGCACCTTATGAATGGCGACGAGGGGGCTTACCAACTCAGTCACCTTTACGACCCTCTGATCCAGAGTACGTCATCATCATCATCTGATGACGTCATCATCAAAAAACAGACTAGAAACACTAGCTCTGGATCAAACACAATCCACTGAGGAAGACAACAGACAAGTTGTTGAAACCCGTATGGAAAAATAGTAAGTTTCCATTCTGGAATTTTTCTATGAAAAATTCATAATCTTCGTTTGAATTCCTGATGAAACTATTTCATGACTTTTTTCTAACATTGTAGGATATAGAGCTTTTGACTCACACTCACAACAAAATTCAAAAACATCATTCAGAATATTATTAGAACTTCCAAACATCCTGCAGTAGATAGATTATGAAATTATCTAATTATGAAAAGTATGGAAGTAAATACTACACTGAATAACGGGATCATGACGATCCCAAAAGATACGGAGCTCAACAACAATTAGATTATGAAATGTTTTCATACACACAGCACCACACAGGCACAAAAAGGTCCAAAATATACCTTTTTAAAATCATTAAAGAGTTGCTACAGAGCTTGTGATGTCATTTTAACATCTGCATCGCTGTAGAACCAAATATTTTTCGGATGTCATTTTTTTTCTTTTCTTCAGAGTTAGTTTTCTCATACTACCAAATTGAGAGATGAACAGCACAATTATATCAGAACTCTCACTTTCTGTTGTCACACTGCTCATGAATCATTTTAACACTATCCACGAGGTCCAAAATATACCTCATATTGAATTCATGGGGTCACTTTTCGTATAGCGAAAAACATCCAAATCGATGCTGTGTACTGGTATAGGACGCATCTCAACCAACTGTGTGTCTACTGAGCTAACTTGAGCTGTGTATAACGTATGAATGCCATACAGGTGTCCACATAAAGCTAAAGTAATTCTCTTTCTTAAAATCTACGTTTTATATTTTTAGAAAAATATATGCCCGCGTCATTTAATATTTTACTTTTGCCATCCTATTATTTCACGATTCCCCCACAGTAAAGAATAACAACATTATTGTCAAATTCACCAAGTGCACACGTTTTTACGGGGCATGTATTCAGCTCGCTGTATCTCTGGAAATAAATAAGGTACACAACTCCTACAAACGCCATATCGTACACTTGGTGTTTGAAACGTGTCCATGTTAAATACATTTTGATTGGTTGAGAAAAGCCCACGTCATTTGTACTTTTCCGAATTGACGAATTACGGAATCGGTACCAAAATCTTACGGTCGAGCGTAACCCCATTGACTATACATACAAACACGGAAAGCGAGCAGTGAGTTCATTACTCATCGTTCTATTGATAAAAATTCACTGTTTTCATCTATTTTTGAATAGTATGACTTAACATGAAGTTTATTAACAATATAAAGATACTATTTGTCAAATATCAGTTGTCAGAGAGTGATGGAAAGGGAGTTAAATGGAGATATTATCAGGGCATTTCATGATTTTGGAAAAATAAAAATCTTACGTGTAGGAATCTACGTGAAGCTAATCGATATCCCCACAGACGGCCCGTAATAATTTGTTTACACAATGGCAAATAGGAAATAGCTAGTGATTTGCGTGTATTTAATAGGCTCTGTTAGGTGTGCTTTTTCAGCCAAACAAATCCATATGTTTTAATTTAAAATCATTAAAGAGTTGCTACAGAGCTTGTGATGTCATATTAACATCTGCATCGTTGTAGAACCAAATATTTTTCGGATGTCATTATTTTTTTCTCTTCAGAGTCAGTTTTCTCATACTACCAAATTGAGAGATGAACAGCACAATTATATCAGAACTCTCACTTTCTGTTGTCACACTGCTCATGAATCATTTTAACACTTTCCACGCGACTACCATATTATTATACAAAACAGATTTTTCAGAAACTTTTCCCAACTTTCAAAGTCTTATCTCAAGAATAACTGAACCGATACTAGGCATGTTTGTACTTATTTTAATGCATATATCATGGTGGTTCCAAATATCATGATAATATTCAATAGTTTTTACATTTTTGAAACATTTTGTGAAATTTTGGAACTGTCGTCTGCAAACGACTGCCGCGTGGAAAGCGTTACCATTCATTAAATACACCTAGTTTGTGAATGATTGCTATTCATATTTAGAAATCAGTGTTTTCTCTCATTAGTAAATTGACTGATATCATCGCAGTTATTGCAGAACTCTCAGTTTTGGTTGTCACTTGGTTTTTTATTTAGAGAATACAAGATGGAATTTATAGTTTGGTTGCCGGACCACAGTATATTATAATGGCCCGATGGGCGGGTTCATATTTTGAGAAGTGTATGGATTTAAGTCTGGCATAATTGGGTAAATTTAATGCATAAAGCACAGTATATTCCTGTTTTTATATTCTACAGATAAAGAATAATTATTTGAATATTTATATGAAATGTAACTTTTTAAATTCAGTAGGATGGTCTTATCCAGTCAAAGGTCAAATGAGGTCAAATTTTAAATAACGCCAGATTAAAAAAAATACTGTAAAAGCTGAAATTTTCGCAGCGGTTTTGTTTTCGCGCTTTTCGCATAAATTTTCTTTTTACGCAAAAATCATAACATGCGAAAATATTTTTTTTAACATTCATGCAGTGCATCCAGAAGGTCGCCCGCGTAAAAAGAAAATCGCGAAATGTCTATGATATCAAAATGCGCGAAAATATTTTTACGCGAAAATATTGGCTTTTACAGTAATACATCAGATTGTTCCTCTCAATGTGGACATTTCAAATATGTGTAGATGATGTGACCATTGTTTACAACAATAGTATTTATAAATTGATTAGCATCTGGTCTGAAGACATGTCCATGACTACTGTATACATACTATTCAAAAGCAAAATACTCATCACTGACTGAGCGCCAATTTTAAACGCACCTGCCCATTGCGTACGTATACTGCCGGCAACCAGCTTTAGTACGGTACCTGGTCTTTCATTGTGCTAGGGATGCAGACCATGACTATACTGCACTACTACACCGTAAGTAAAGTGTGAATTTAATTTACAAAGCACATTTCCTGTTGGAGCGCAAGCATACTGCCAGACATTACGTCACAGGTCACATCATCTATACCTATAGACCATATCACCTCATGCTGATCAACAATGTTAAGTGCCCAGGGAGATGAGCAAAAATAAGATGTGCTGTCTTGTGACGTATATTTGCTAGTTGTCGAAGGATCCCATTTGATTCCAACCTCCGGTCGAACCTCATCTATAATGTGAATTGAAACAATTAAGCTGCCTTATGCAAAACACACACAACACTGTTCCAATGCATATTATTCTCGTCACATGCATGCACATAGCAGCTATGCATGCACATAGCAGCTACGTCTAGTGTACCATTCAAAGAGAGACAAATATCGAACCATTTGCGCATTATCTGAAATCAAAAGGCTTTGAAATCGTCACCTGTGATTTCGGCCTATGAATAGAATCACAAAGCTGAAAAGATCGAAAATGATGGACTTTTAACATTTAGCATAATCGTCACCTGTGATTTTGGCATATGAATATAGAATCACAAAGCTGAAAAAGATCGAAAGTGATGGACTTTTAACATTTAGCATAATGTAGGAGGCCACATTTAATTTTTATTTGCTATCTTGTAATGTTTCCAACAGTAAATAATGTTTACTTTTCAGGTTGGCCGGGCCTATAGTAAGATAAAATGGTTGTAAAAGGGATTCCTTGTTAAGTATAGAAAGAAACAAATACGCTTACAATGATATGGTATCAATATTGAAAGGTACGATTTTTATTTTCAAACAAATATTATACAATTTGAACGTTGACAAACTAAATAAAGTTTATTTTCTGACTTGTAAAATAAAAGGTTGTCTTCATCGGGGACTATCACTCTACATGTACCTGTTCATAGAGGCTTGTAGTACAGTAGAGCTTAAAATGGCACCAAATAAGACTATTAAAGATGAGATGCAGCCAGTGCTTGCCAAATTGAAACCATTTTTTGAAATGGAGAAATTGGGAAGGGAAAGCTACCTGTCTTTGCAACGTCAATTAAACTGACTCTCATGGCACAACTTGGGTTATGAGGATAAAAGTAGATGGGTAACATAATTATTTTTTATTATGGCCGTTTTTCACTCTACTGATTCCATCGATATTTTTGTCAGAAAATAGCCTCCTCTCCCAGTCAATGGAACAGCTGAGTCACGTGGTTGGAAGATCGGTCTCAGATGGATAGACTATAGCAGCCAAGCTTTTGTTTTCTTGGCTGCTGTGACGTTATAGGTGACATCGTCTATAGCTTACATTTTAAATTTTGAGAAAAAATGCAGTTATTGCAAACCCGACCTATGGTTATTGTGGAAGAAAGACTCAAATCCAAAATATTGATTATCGTATTGATCATAGAAAAACAAAAATAGACTATTTTAATATTTTCAGCTAGAAAATGTTGTGTTTGGATATGATATCAGTATACCAAGTTTAGGTTCAAAATATTTAACACTTTTCACACGGCAGGAGTCTGCAGACGACATTACAAAACTTCACAAAAGTTTCAAAAATGTCAAAATTATTGAATTTCATTACCATATTTGGAATACTGTGAGAAATGCATTGAAATAAGTACAAACATGCCTAGTATTGGTTCTGTAATCCATGAGATAGACCTTGAAAGTTGGGAAAGGTTTCTGAAAAATCTGTTTTGTATATTATGGTAAAACCAATAACCGCATGGAAATTGTTAGCTATGTATTCTGCAGAGAAAATTTAGAGACTTCAAACCTAATTTTGTCAACACTGTTATTTTGGCACTTGAGCTCTTCTTTCACTCTATATACTCTTTTATTTTATTTCTATGGTTCTTTAGAAATATTTTAATTAAAACCTTGTTAATAGTACAACACAACACATATTTCTGTTTGTAAATAGTACATCAACAAAACATAAGTAACTAATTAACAAACATATGCTTTAATTTTGATAAATGGCAATATTAATTGAAATTCAATCAGTGATTAAAAATTAACACCTGTTTTTATTTGTCCTATCAATTAAAATGTCATGAAATTTACAATTACTATTATGCAACTTTGCAGGCTGTAAATATTAAGAATGTATATGACTGAAATAGTAATGCACTTATCAATTGCATCTCCTGCCCCGGGGGACCCAGGGATAGCAGGGATTAGGGCCAGGACATACAAATTGCCAATGTACGTCCTGGGTACAGTCATGTACGGTCCCTGCAGGGCGGGGAACTATTTTGTGTACGTCCCCGCTACAGTCCTGGCCCCCTAGTGGCGGGGACAAAGTATACAGTCCCGGGGACAAAGTATACAGTTCCGGCCACCCTTACCCATGACAGAAGTGTACGCCCTGACTACAGTCCGCAAGTCGCTTAATTTCTTTCTGCAACATAATGGGATGCATTTATATGTGTTCCTTATGTGTTTATTAGGCTTATTCAGTCAAGCACATCGCATCTCTAGCTTATTTATAGCGACGCCTGGGGGGCACAGTTTGTACGTCCCCGCACACTCCCCTGCATAGCCGGGCACTGTATTTTGTACAGTCGTGTATAGTCCCCGCATGGTCCCCGCATGGTCCCCGCATGGTCCCCGCATGGTCCCTGCATGGTCCCCGCCATGTCCCGGTTCCCCGAGATGGGCTTGCATTTGATAAGTGCATAATGTTGCGTATTACTTGTAACAGTGGAACATTCTGTTGGTCATATTTAGTATTTAGGCCAAAAACAAAAATGTTTGTTGTGTTGCCCTCAAGTGCCGAAAATCTTTAAGTCGGGTCGGTCGGTCGGTTTTCAATTTTCCCCCTTTTATTTTGCTGACAAATATTACTGACAGACTGTGGTTCATGACAAGACAAATTTGGTAAATTTCAATTTGACTAATGTTTCTAGTGTGGTTATAGTTCAAAAACAATGTATTCAAGCAAGCTTATTCATTTCAAGCAGAAAATAGCAATATTTTGACAACTTGCAACCCTGATTTTTTAGATTTTAAGGTCAGTCAATGAGGGCAACACATATTTGTTGTTAGATTCACCCTAAAAACACACCCTTTACCGCTCGGATATGGGTTTAATCTAAATAATTGTGAGATCAATTTTCCTAAAAAGTGTTTCTAATCAAGACGTTTTTTTACTTTCGTGATATTTGTATGCTAATGTTTTAATTAAAATTGATTTATATGGTATTAAACTTATAGATCTCCCATGTGAAAATGTGTTTTCTCTCGCAAAAAGTGTTACATTGAATAGAGCAGTATGTGCTGTGGCCAACGATTTACTTGTTTGTTTCAATGTTGCTATTATATATTACTCATTTGTGAATAGCAGCGGCAAAAGGGTGCAGTTGTCTCTCAAAGAAATAGTTGAGACATTAATACCACCAAAAGGAGCTTTTGAATGCTTCAAAATGACACCTTTATGGTTAATATCTCAAAATGCATTTGACTGACCACTGACCCTTTTGCATTGCGGTCGTACACAATTTCCAAGGGTTTCGTTGCCATGTGTCTGTAAGTTTTGTTCTTTTACCTCATATGCCTTGCATATAATAATTATGTGATATTATTGTCACATATTATTGTCACATATTATTGTGATAATTATGTGTTATTATGTATGTTTGCAATAACTGTGTTGTATTATGCGAAATAAATGAACTTGTAAACTGGTAAACTCGTTTTGTATTGTAATTATATGTGCTATCTGAGCTCTAATTCTCATCGAACTGAAGCCAAATTTCAAATATACATATATACATGTACACCGGTGTATACACATGGAAAAAAGTATCGCACCACTGTTTTTTTGTTGAAAAGTGCAAATGTGGCCTCGAATTTTGCCACCATGGTGTGATATTAAAAATCATTTGATTGCGTAAGCTGTCCAACAAAATGTTGTGCAATAAAAGGGCCACATTTTAGTTTGTGACATAATCGATGTAATGTTTTTCAAGCGGAACTCCTCGGCTCTCTCCGTTAGTGACCTGCTTTTACTTGTGCGTAGCATGAAAGGATGGGATTTGATTCGGACGCACATACGGTTCTGAATACAGTACATTGAATCCCTATTGAAATCAAGTTTAGGCTACTACTGTAAAAGTAGAAATTTTCGCGAGGTTTTTATTTTCGTGAATTTTGCGAATCAATCCTCATCCTCGAAAATATAAACTCACGAAAATTATTGACTTCCATTGACTTTTGTTCACAAATGTTGAAAATCGCGAAAATAAAAAATCACAAAATGCCTGTTATGACCATTTTCGTGAAAATATCTTATCGCAAAAATATGACTTTTACAGTAACCCTTACCCTGAGGTGTGGTTTTGAAAATAAACTATCAAGGAGAAAAACTGGTAAAATTATGGAGTTGGCTTCAAAAAATCTTAAGATTTGTTGAAAGCTGACTCTGTGGCCCGATCAGGTAGGGGTGGACCACACAGGCAACAACTGTTTGATTCCTGGCACCAGTGTGGTCAGACTTTCCCCCTTATTTGACCTGTTTGTCTCGTTTTGGGTGTCAGGGTTAAGAGACACAAGCTGCGTTCAGACCTGGCTTTTAACTCGTGATAAAATACCTGAAATATTTTCGCTAACTCGACCGATTGTCCACACACAGGCAACACGTCGTTATCACGACCAAATTAACCCATCGAATTTAACTCGACCGCTTGCCCCTAGAGTTAAGTTCCGGATGTTAAATAAGCATGATAAGAGAGGGTGCACGTGTTACACAAAGATATTAATGTTTGTATGGCATTAAACACTTTGGGAAATGGAAACTCACTATTTCCGACATGTTTTGCTCAAGATTTAAACCAAAGCATGCGCAATTTTAAGAAAAGTGAGACCAGTCGGTATTAAAATGTTTAAAATACCAATGTTTAAAGTAAAAATTGAGCTAGGAGTCAATCCTAAAAGAACTATGACGAAACATATAGTTAATGTTTATTAAGAAGAGATAGTAGCACGACCATTATTTTGGTATGCTAATATAAAATATTATACACGCGTGGTATATGTACAATTTACAAACAAGGATAGCAAGTAAGCGAGCTATGCGTAAAAACAAGGCACAAGTGTGAAATAAACAATATTGAGCCAGAAGTCTTCAGCAGCAGGTCAATTACATTTGCGAAAGGTCACATTTACCTTGAGCTATCGCACGGCGCTGTCCAGACAGTATGTTAACTCGAGTCAAATGGTCGAGATAAGACTTTACCTCTGACTTTTGTCAGAGGTAAATTGGTCGAGTTAAGGTCGAGTTAAGGTCGGGTTAAGTTAACTCGACTCTTGTCCACACGGGCACTAACTCGACCATTTTCGCGAATTTACCTCGACTCGCCCTTAACTCGACCTTTAGCTCGAGTTAAATAGCCATGTCTGAACGTGCCTACAGACACCTTTTTTCATGTTCCTTTAAAGGGGCACTAAGAGATGCGTATGGGAGTCAGGAAATCAGGTTTTTTGCAACTACGTAATACTTACTACCATCCAAAACCGTTTACCTTAATTCGCCGTCTTTCATGTAAAAGTTTACTATTTGGAAATGTATCACTCACCACATAACTTGCTTCAACCAAATTTCGAACTAGCGCCGTTATTCATCCGTTTTCCCATTACACGATCAGGTGTTCCTACGTATCTTATCAATTACAACAATTACTTTTTCCAAATTCCATTTTTCTCAGTTATCTCTCAATGCCCCTTTAACATGCCAAAGAGATAGTATACATGTAGTACCCTGTGCCTTCAGGTGGCTGTACTAAACTTTGAAGCAATGAGGATGATTTGAGGGTGACTCCAAACCAGAGATTATTTGGTAAGAAGTTTAATCAAAAGGAGAGTATAGGCTAAATTTATGATACAATCTATAGGGTTAATTAGTAGTGATAATCCTATATTTTGGTAAGAAAGGGGAACATTCCATGAAACAATTGTTGGAAAAAGTGTGCTTTAGGTCCCAGATTCTGGACTGTACTAGTATCGGGCGATACTGGTACAAAATCAGTGTTCCAGTATCGGTCGATACTGGGACATATAAAATGTATCAGTATTGGGCGATACTGGGACAATTACACTGGTAGCATGTGTACTAGTATCGCCCGATACTGGAGCATAAAAACATTCCAGTATTGCTGGATACTGGAACACATTTGGTGTTCCAGTATTGACCGATACTGGAACATTAAAATCGTACCAGTATCGAGTTATACTGGCAACTTTTATGTTCGAGTATTGTACGATACTGGTATAACAGTATTTGGGACCTAAAAGAACACCTTTTCCCAATTGTTTTACAAAAATGAGTTAATTTCAGTGACAGGTTATAGAAAGAGGCTTATAGATTAGTGGATGAGTATAGATTAAAAGGTGTTCATTCCCACCACTAGCACTTATCAAACTGTGTGATACATTTCACGGACATAAATTATGCTAATGAGCTAATTTGTGAAGGGCGCCGCTCATTAAATGACGTCACTCACATCATCGATATTTTCGGAACGCCAAAATTGTAGGGTTGAAATTCTAGGCCGAGTAAAATGATGTGCTTATTTGTTGTCTGTGAGCTTTTGTGAATTTTTTCCCGTATTGGAGTATTTTTTTATTGAAAAATAGACAGTTCAAATTAAACGTTGGTTCCAAGTTCAACAGACAGCACATGTATTTAAGTACACAGCAACTACAATATGCAGGCAACATTTGAGAAAAAGCGATGCCCGGCTTTGCAAGGGAGTGTACGGGGAAGTGTACGGGTGAACATGACAAACCAAAACAGCCTAGTAAATAACCGCCTCCGTGGCGCAATTGGTTAGCGCGTTCGGCTGTTAACCGAAAGGTTGGTGGTTCGAGGCCAGCCGGGGCGTTGTTTCTTTTTGCATTTAATGCAGATCGACAAATCACAGTAAAAATATAATATTGACAAAATCACAGACCACTTACACAAAAATCGCATCTGCGCATGCTCCTGTCGTGATCGAAATCCAACACACAAGCAATGGGCGAGTTTTATAAGAGACTAGTGCTGTTATCAAATGCTTTTTAAGTTTTCCGCATATTCCCCATTCACTAAATTTGGGAATGGAAATATTGTCACACGCATGCGTAAGGATGATTTTCGTAGCAATACGTCATTCGTTTCTTTATCGATAACATATCGACATGTTGAAGTTTTCTTCGACGACAAATCGATACAAAGTTTTGTATAGATAACAGCACTACCCATCACCCACTCCCCTTATGTTACCCTGGCCCAGGGGGACATGGTGGAAACTGTAGCAGGGACGTACAAAAAAAGGTTGCCCGGCTATGCGGCTGGGGCCTGTACCGGGGACGTACAAAGTGTTCCCCCGCTGACGATAAAATTGTCATATCTAGAAAACTGTACCTCCGATCAATCTCAATTTTCAGATTAGTGTGGAGCTCAGCAAGCTCTATTAAAATATCAAATAAATAATTAGCCATAAGAACAACCTTAAGCTAATTTCAGGCAATTTTGACGGTAAAGCTTTGAATACTAGCTTTGGACTGCTGGACCAATGACCCTTTACTTCAGAAAAGTCAAGCTGACTCTCTGTTTGTCCAAATTAGGTAAATATCCATCATATTTATTCAGTTCCACTACCATAGATTCCAAGTCTCTTGTTCCACAAACCAAATGATCTCTCTCTGGGACTCGTCTCATTTTATTGCTGCATCCATCCAATTATATAAGTTATCAGGACATAGCTCAAAATTGGCTATAGGGGGTAGTGGTAGCCCACTGACAGAAAATGTTGATTGGTACTTATGTTCCTCAAACAGAAGGGTAACAATTATCTTTTCTGTATACAAGAAAAAACAACTACACTTAAAGGTAGATGACCCGATCACATTTTCATAACACAGATTTTTCTCAAACATATGGAGATTTTCATATCATATGAAAGATCATATTTTTTTGATTAACATACTGAAATTTGACAGTCAAAATCAGTATGATTATGAAGAAATCGGTGAAATAACATCGAATTACCGCGAAAAGTGGTAACCACCAATATAGTTTGTGTACAACTCAATGGGCACATTTCACGGCATCTTGTGCGTCTAAAATAAGAACCATATGCAACTCAAACTTTGGAATATGACTTTTTTGAGGATGACCTTTCATGTCGAATAGAAAACTTCAAGTTGAAAATCGGAAACATCTACCTTTAAACGGCCTGTTGCTAGCTGTTCAGAGCAAGTGAATAAAGGGTCATCAGAAGATAACAAGTGTGCCAATATGTGGGGGAACATGTACTAATGCACTTATCAATTGCAAACCCGGCTCCAGGGGACCCATGACTAGCAGGGATTTGGGCCGGGATGTACATATAATTGCCAATGTGACATCCAGGTACAGTCGTGTACGTGTCCCGGCAGGGCGAGGCACCATTTTTTGTATGCCTCTGCTACAGTCCTGGCCCCTCTTAGCCTGGACAAAGTGTACGCCATTCGGCTCATTTAGCATTTATACTTTTCTTGTAAAAAAATAATTAAACATTTTTACATAGATTAATTATTTTGCAAGGTAGGCTAGGGGGTAAAAAAAAGAAAAAAAGAAAGAAATGAATACTTATATTTTGCTTCAGTTTTGACGATAAAATTGCCATAGAAAACCGTACCTCGGATCAATCTCAAATTTCAGATTAGTGTGGAGCTCAGCAACCTCTATTAAAATATCAAATTAAAAATGAGCCATAGGAACAACCTTAATGTGGTCCAAAACTAGACATTTGAGACATATTTTGATGGGAATAAAGTGTTCTGACTAAATTGAACTACATTTGTACATTTGTGGAAACGAAAGGACACGGATGATGACTTGGGACTGGTGATTTGCCAACCTCCTCCCCATGGCATTGGACCTAAAGTACAATATAGTACATGGTATTATTAATTTGTTGAGTATCACCCTTATTGAAAGAAATTGAATTTTTAGCAAATCTGTTTGAGCAAGAGGTAATCCAGGAAATTATTGTTGGTTCATTAAACTTATTTTTTGGTAATAATATTTCATTTGGGACCAATTTTCAATGATGATTTAACTCTTGTGTATAGAGCTTTAACTATCTACTTTAGTTGAATCAGTTCCAATTTGGCGAAAAATATTGATTTTTTTTCTCTCTGCGCGCAAAAGTAATCTAATCGTATGCGAAGGATTATGGCTTCACGCAAACTTGGTCACATGCATACACGCGTCAAGCATATCATGTAAATTGTGCTTGTTTCCTCCAGCGTGCACGCGTCCTGTTTTCATCCGCTGCTGTAAGGAGGCTTTGGCCAATTTGGAACTGATCAAACCATACCATGTATCTCTGTGTAGTGCATAGCACCGCTCCCACCGCTGCCACTGATTGTAAGGATGTTTATTTCACTTACAATGTATGTTGAGCGTATACTGGTTCACAAAAGACGAATAAAGAAGAAAACTGGATAACAGAAATTGTAGATTGGACTTCCAATCATAGAGCAGAGCTTGGCGCATCTGGGTCCGTATAGCATGAAATCATAAAATGAATGAAGTTATGTCTTCTCGACACAACACAAACCTGATGTAATTTGCAATGGCGCTGATTGGTCAATTTTTAACAATCCTTTGTTACGATGGATGGGGGATTGGCACATGCCAAATGAGGCACTTGGAGCAATGGTGGTTGGTGCTTGGACTCCTCAAAAATATAAGGAAATACATAAGAAAATGGGTGCATTTGGCGCTTCATCATACATTTTATCTCATAATTGTGGCGCTCCATTCAATAATATTGAGAACCACTGGGATAAACTATAGAACATCGTGAATTATTCATATCCAATGCAAATTGAGGTAAATATGACCCAAAAAATCACCAGTGCCGCCACAGATATATAACAATATCAACATTATCTTCATGAATATCAACATGCATATGATATCATAATTAGAATATCTTTTAAATAGAGTGCTCAATACCATGAGCACTCTATAACCACTCTATAACCACCACCAGAAGGTCTAGTCTCTGAATTTTTTATAATATACAATATACATGTAGGATTTCTATTCCACACTCACTAAAGGCTGGCTCACATAGTAGCGGTAGATAACCAACGGAGGGCGACGGACGTGAAAATCACAAAATGTTGGCGGCAAAACGACGGGCAAAAGGGGAAAAGCTAGATTCGCTGACGGGTGGGAACGACCTTCAGCGACAACACGACAGCAAGGGACGAATGGCTGCGACAGGGAACGGAGTCTACAACCAATATCGGACGTTGTCTGAGCGGCGAGTGACGATGTTTCGACGGAGCCCGGCAACAAGGAACGAGGTCAGACGGCTGGCAGTGGATTGGCTGGCGGCAAGGAACGGCTGCTGACGGTGGGTTGCGGCGACGATGACGATGTTTGTGGGCGGGTCGTATAAATAGTCAAGTTTGGCGTTCCCACTCTTAACAATGTTTTGGTCATCCACTCAGACATATGGTGTGCTGGGCTGGAGAAGAATCTACTAACTAAAAGTTTAAAATCGTGGACCATCGTTACAAAATCGTAACCCATCGCAGATCACTGTTGCAATGCCGCAGGTTCTCGCAAACGACACGCCATCAACAGTCATTACCCGTCACCCTCCAGCCAAAATTCCCAATCCATCGTCGCACCAAGGTCGTTACAATTTTGTTACTTGCAGCAATGTGTCGTCAGGGTTCGAGATGTGACGTCACTTGCCGTTGTTTAGCCGTCAATGGTCGTTGACAACGACTACCAACGAAATTGTGATGACCTCAAAAGGACTAGATACGGCCTCGCACGGCATGGAAACGTAAAGGAAATGAGCGTTGCGGTCTCCAACGAAATCTGAACGGAATCACAACAATTTTTTTGCCGCCACAAAATTTTCAACATGCTGAAAATTTGCCGACGGACGCAACTGATAATTTTGGCCGTCTGCGGTGGTTAGCGGATTCATCAGCGACAACTGACGGCAACACATGATGATTGGCGAGAATATTCAAAATTGCAATCCGCAGCTTACCGTAGCTTGCCGTTGACCCCTCTCCGTCATAGTGCGAGCCAGGCTTAAGCAATGATATCCCACAGAAAAATAAATCTGCTTCAACTTCTTTTTTGTTGGGTCTGGTCAGGTATATTATGTGATCTTTTCTAGGGGACGCCCTCAATCCTCGAAAACAAATTGGAAGCAGATTTTCTTGCAGATTTTCTTGCAGATTTACTTTTCTGAACATAAATCATAAATATATTCCAAGTTACAGAGCGGTACGATTCCTAATAATCTCAAAATTATAGTTTTAGAGTGAATTTTAGAGTAAAATTTGAAAAAATAGATTGTACCGCTCGGTACAATCTATTTTCAAACCATTATTTTAAAGTAATTTATGATCAAAAATGCAAATCTGCAAGAAAATCTGCTTTCATAGTAAAAATCAATGATAGAGGGCGCTACTTGGAAAAGATCACATAATATGCCTTTAAAGCCATCATAACTTTAACAGTATCCACTCAATTTGTATAAAATTGTTTTAGGCGTATGTCGATTCTGCCTTAAAAATGGTTTGATTGACCTAACATGACAAAGACAAATAATAGGGTACCTTTTTTTTAAAGCCTTCCCTTACTTTGTGTGCAATCATTTGAAATGGCATTGTTACCACCAAACAGAGGCAATACAATCAATTGTCCATTAGCTCTATGTGTGATTTAAAAGTTTATTAATATGTAATATTTCTATTGTTGACATTCAGGATACAGAGATGTAAGGATGTGGTATGATGAGTGAATGCAGTCTTCTCAAAACAGAGCCCCCTCAGAAATTCTGTCTAGAGATACATGCCCGACATAATTGAAAGAATCTTTATCCAAAAAGGTTGACCAGACCATCAGCTCTCCTAATGAAGAGAGAGATAGATTGCAGGCAGTCTTTGCCAATAGATCTAGATGCCATACTGTGTCAATTGCAGTCTAGCTTTGCAATCAAGTTATCAATGTAAGTGTTTTAATTTGGTCTTATTTTATTTTTTGAAGACATGGGTGATGGTCCATAAATATGTAAGCATGGAGGTGAATGTACCGGGGGAGGGGGGGGGGTACTCAGATTGGTTTGGTCGGGGGGAAGGGGGAGGGTGCTGCTGGAGATTCAAATTCCCTGGCCATAACTAAGGGTGATTCTGGGAAAAAATGGTACCCATTTGTAAGGATTTTGTTTCATTATAGACCCAATTTTCGCAAATTATCATGAAAATAGACCAAATTTTTGCACATTTTAGCGAAAATAGCCAACATTTTTCGGGAAAATATACCCATTTGTAAAAAATGACCTCATTATTAGGGATTTTGCAGCGCAGATCATACCCCATGTTTAGTTACACTACCAGGGCTATACATGAAGATGCTGACTTCCTGCCGTGACTGTTTAGTTACTTGTTCTAACTATTGACCAATCCCATCCCTCGATTTGATGGCTGAACTGGTGCAACTTGAACAGGGGTAAAGATGTACCCACTCCCACTTCATTCCAAGAATGTTAGAGTGAACCAAGTCAGGAAGGAAGTAGGGATGAATATCTATAAATCTTCTACCCACAAATCCCTGTGGTTGGCACACAGGGGTACATTATAACCCAATTCTAATGAATCCTCATTCTCTATCAAATAGTATTCGATGGCAAACATGACACAAGGGAATACCCAGATAGCAGGAGTTAAAGTGGCACTAAGAGATGTGTTGGAGGCTGCGCCCTCAATTATGATCAAAACTGGGATTAGTATATTTATACAATTGTATTACATGTATGAACTTACACCTATAAGGATTAAGAAAAATCAGCCCTCTTTGTACAACAAAACATCGATTACAAAAATGCTGATCGGGCGCGATCAGCATTTTAGGTCAGACAGTATCCCCCTGCAGTACGCGTGATAAATAACGCGAAACCTTACTTGCATAGAGGGCGTTTTTCAATAAATATCGATGGTATTGTTTTAATCAAGTTTTGTAAGTAGAAACAACAATAATGGCAAATTTTAATGTTCATCTTGATTATGAAGTAAATTTTAAAAAAATTGAACACTTTTTTCTAACATTATAGATGACGGCCTCTGATTGGCTCATCATCCGGTTGTCATGACAGAGGGATGCTATCAGCATCCAAAGCATGTCACTTCCGTTTCATGGAGTTAAATAATAAAGAATTATTTAATGAAATCTAAATTATTCTGGTTTGCTTATAGCGATAAAGCCCAGCGCATTGATTTTTGGGATGCTCAAGTGGGTGTTTGAAACCCACTCTGCTATTCAGGTTTGGTGTTTACTGGCCCGCGAATTGCCTTTGTTCAAAGGTCAGTGTTGCTACTTTGCTGTTCTCACTGTGTACCACTCTCTCTCATATTGCGTTTTGTCAGCATGCCATACGGATGTCTAAAAATGTTCCTCGTCTTGTCATCTTCGACAGGGGCTGGTTTATCTATTTTTGTTTGTGGATAGGACGAATCGTCCTCCTCTTACTAGTGTTAGACACCTGCAATAGTTACTAGCACCCAGCCTGCTGTTTTTGATAAGTATCGTGAATCTTTATCTCGTTGGAGGATCGACTAAAAATAATGCCATCCGTTGGTTTGTTCAATTTTCAACCTTTATGGAAACATTTCATTGTTGTGCCGACGAGATTTGTTTTTTCATAATGTGACTTAAGGCGGTAGTGGATAAGGTACAACTACAAGTCGGGTCATCTATCATAGCATCTTTATAGCAACGTTCAGTACAGTATCTAGAGTCATGGGCCAATAAGGCTCTTCCCGCAAAATATTAACCCATGGACCAGGGACTCGGAAAATGGCGGGCTGTTCTGTGAATGTGGGCGAACGGGATTCTTTGTTTTTAAACGTAGTTTCGGAGGATTCTCTGCACCAGGAGTTGGATGACGTTGACGGTTATATTGAGCAACATTATAACATAACAAGGGACGGAAAACCAAGCTAATACGGGGTCATAAACTTCCAGGTTCGCGGGAATGACGTCAGCGCCAGTCACCGGAAACAGTAGTAACGCTGGAATTTCTATTGGACCGAATTCAGCAGCTTCGCAACGGAGTGCCCGAGAAAATGAAGTGCGTGAGCAGTGGCAGAACTGACAAATATGTTGCAGGGATCAGCCGGTGAGCATTGTTTGTTTGATAATTTTGGTAGAGTTTTTTCAACTGGGGGTATAGCCATCGGGCGTGTGATATCAATAGGTTTTTTCTAGTATGTGCGCCAACAATGTCAATTGTATTGTACAGATCATTGCAATTATAATTTTTAATATTTAACGCTTTATGTTTATAGAGGCACTTTGGTGTCAGCCATTTTCTGCTGGGCTAAGGTCTGTAACAGCTTTATTAAAAGATCAGCACTCTGTTATCCATATTTAATCAACACACATGTTGATCGATGCATGTTTTAAAATAACCCGCTAATTGTATAGGTCATGTTTTGACCAGCTCATGGTGTTTATCGCAGGTTTTGAAGGTCGGGCATTGATCTGTTTTAAACAGGTGTATAAGGATTGAGAACCTTTTGTGTGGCCGCATCAATAAGGTCGTTTACATCAACAGTACTTAGCTATGATCATCAATAGTTTATAATGTTGGTAGCAACCATTTATCTATGGGGGTTTTGTAACTAGTTGTTAAATTAGGTTTTAAGGGGCCAAGATGCGGCTGGGTTGCATCTTACCTGCATCAGTTACCCAAAGCCTACCCGCGGTCCTGGATAAATCCATCACAAGGTTACATTTTTGTGTATCTTTGTCTTTAATTGCCTTTTTATAGAATGTATGTTCTTGCATGTCAAAATGGTTTTTGCTTCTTTTTGCTCGCTTTCTGTTGCCTTCTTTTTGCTTTGTTTTGATAAACAATTTTATACAGGTCCCTTCGGAATCTGCACTCGGGCTGATACATCAATACACATTTGGACGGTATTGGAAGGTTTATTGGAAAGGTGTTTGCTGCATTCTTATTAAAGACATTATCAATATTCTAAATGGTGATTGTTCCAATGAGCCATATCAACACTGTTTTTTCTTTTCTTCATACCAATGATCTGGAGGATGATTTAGTATGCCAGTTTGTGTCCTTAAGGCAGCATATTATATAAGAGTTCCTGTCATATGTTCGACATTTCTACCATGCAATAAAATTATTTGGCATGATGCGTCTGCTTTGGTTCGACGGTAAGTCTTTTTGGTTGAATGTGTAGGGGAATGGGTTAGGCTTTTGGTCGGTACCAGTACGATTTATTGGAAATCTTTTCTTTTTTTTGCTGCATTCTTTATTAAAGTAATTATTAATATTTTTAAATGGTTATTTTTTGTTTTGAGCTGATGCCGTCATATATACATATATGTGATTTTCCAATCTTTGTTTGCCACGATATTGTTGTTGTTGACGTTGTGTTTGGCCAACTCAGTGAATTTGTCTTCTTTTCTTTTTTTCAAGGGGGGGGGGGGGGGGGGGGGGTGGGTACAAGTCCCTTAGTAGGCCCTTGTTTTGGCAGGTTGGTATACATTTGGGGCTACAACATCGCTGCCTGGTGAAGTTAAATAAAGTCAATTCAGGTGTATTGGAAAAAATTCCCCTTTGCCAATTTTTCCGTTGGGAGGGATGGGTTTTTCGCGTTCGCTGCCTTGGAATTTTTGATACACATTTGATCTTATTTACTAAGAAGTTTAGTGCAAATAGATGCATGGTTAATATAGTGTTAAGGCACACCACAAAATGTTATAGAAGTATGGTGTTGTCAATTCAGGTGTATTGGAAAAAATTTCCCTTTGCCAATTTTTCCGTTGGGAGGGATGGGTTTTTCGCGTTCGCTGCCTTGAAATTTTTGATACACATTTGATCTTATTTACTAAGAAGTTTAGTGCAAATAGATGCATGATTAATATAGTGTTGAATTTGACAAATTGGTTAACCTTTGCAGATGGCCCCTTCTGAGAGGCGGTTTTTTCTTGTCCTGATGCCGTCATATATAAATATATGTTTTTTCCAATCATTGTCTGACACAAATTGCAGTAAAGATTATATCCCTTAAATGGTCTGAAATTGGGATAATTACTGACTACGTGTACGTTGAACTCATAAGTGTCGTTAAGAACTCTAAAGAAAATAGACACGAGTTAACAACATAAATGCCTTAAAAGGTCATTTACTTCATATCTACACGAGAGCCCAAAATATCATTGATATTAATAATTTTGTGGTTCAACAGCGCCAGAGAAGCTGGTAGCTTTTTGTGTGTGAATTTATAATTTGTTTGGGCAAATAAAATGTCCCATTGGTATGCTGTCAATTGCACGCATCACCTACGCTTTGTGTCGCGTGCTCTCTTTTCTTTTGGCTTAGAGTCTGTAGGCAACTTAGTTTTATACCTCTGGACCATATTGTTGGAGTATTAAGATTTGTGTTTCTGGAGCACTTGTTTTACGCTTCTGGAGCACTCCTGTAGTACTAAGGTTTCATGCTCCTCCAACCCTTGGAGTTTCATGCTTCTGAAACACTCCTGGAATAATTAGGTTTCAAACGTAGCGCCCGGTTCATGGAGATTTGTGGAGAACTGGGAGCTACTTTTAGTCTACCGGGACCAGGAGCTGACTTTTTGTTAAGTCAATTAAGGCATATATTTTTCGTTTGGTAGCAGGTACAGTACAGGCCATCACACGAGAGCACAAAAATCGCTCTGAAAAAGTGGTCCATTTAGTTCATGGAATCAAGAATGTTCTGCATTTTTTGGTAGACTAAAATATTCTGACTCAACCGCCGAATACAGTGCTTGGTATGAACATCCCTGCATGAATGGCAGCAGCACTAAGGCCCAAGCAATGGTTGACTAGATTTAGGAATCCAGCTCTTTAGTTTGGCAATTTACAGCTGTTTAGAGTACAGTAGTATTCTCCGCCATAAATGATCACAAATGATCCTACGATGAGGCCAAACAAAGAAGAAGGTCTGTCTCGGAACACTCATAGAGAGAGTATTAAGGAATTCAGTGTTCTTAATTCACCAGTAAATCATAAATGGTGGTTAATTAACCGGTCAAGGGGGGGGGGGGGGGGTAGTGGACCCTCAGCATAGCCTCCGTATAACTGCCGTAACTTCTCCATTATTCATTAAATCTATTTAAAAGTATACATTTTTTTGCAGAAAAGGGTTCAATGAATCCAACCATGATCATGAAATTGACCATTTTGGAGAAAATTATTTTAAAAAACCCCCATTTTTTTACCCATTTTTTGTTTGGAAAAGATAACTAAAAATATATTGTGCCAAATTGTGTCATACTAGTTTAATTATAATCCTGATATGATTACCTAGGAAGCCTCTTTTTTTTTTTTTTGAATATCTTATTTATTTTTTGAATTATAGACCAAAACGTGCCAAAAAATCATTGTGATTTTTTTACCTCCAAAACCTGTTTCTTATAATTTTCTCCAAATGGTCAATTTCATGAACTATGGTTGGATTAATTTATCCCTTTTCTGCAAAAAAATGTATACTTTTATATAGATTTAATGAATAATGAAGAAGTTATGGCAATTTTACGGAGGCTATACCTGAGGGTCCACACCCCCTTAATTAACGGTAAGATTGGTAAATTATGATGAAAAATCAAAGGTTTGGATTTCGATGATCTGACAAGTCTGTCATTATTAAAGGGGCACTAAGAGATGTGTTGGAGACTGCGCCCTCAATTATGATAAAAACTGGGATTAGTTGATTTTTATAATTGTATTACATGTATGAACTTACACCTATAAGGATTAAGAAAAATCAGCCCTCTTTGTACAAGAAAACGTCGATTCAAAAATGCTCATACAGCCGTGATGAGCATTTTACGTCCGACAGTATTCCCCTGCAGTACGCATGATACATAACGCGAACCATATTTGCATAGAGGGCGTTTTTCAATAAATAGCGATGATATTGTTTTCTGTTACTTTAACATGCCATTTAGTGTTTTTTAATCAATCAGGAAATACATCAACATACTATTATTGGTACTGAAGCATTAAAAAAAAACCCACCACCAATCAACAATGAATTCGGATTTGGGCTATTGCTTTTTACATAGAAAAGTATATGAACAGATGCTTGGAGCATTATTTCTGTTATAAAGAGTATTTCAAATGGATGAAAATTACAGAAATGTTAAATGTTAACACACCCCCATCTTTAAAACACCTTATGTGTTTTTCTGGTCACGCATGGTTACAGTGTCATGGTTGACTGGCTCCCTCGGAACTTGACTCATGTCACATCTAGTGTATTTGTGACTTGACTGGTCACATCTAGTGTATTTGTGACTTGACTGGTCAAATCTAGTGTATTTGTGACTTGACTGGTCACATCTAGTGTATTTGTGACTTGACTGGTCACATCTATTAGTGACTTGACTGGTCACGTCTGTGGAATTAGTGACTTTACTGGTCACATCTATTGTATTAGTGACTTGACTGCTCACATTAGTGACTTGACTGGTAACATCTATTTTATAAGTGACTTGACTGGTCACATCTATTGTATGAGTGACTTGACTGGTAACATCTATTGTATAAGTGACTTGACTGGTCACATCTATTGTATGAGTGACTTGACTGGTAACATCTATTGTATAAGTGACTTGATTGGTCACATCTATTGTATGAGTGACTTGACTGGTCACATCTATTGAATTAGTGACTTGACTGCTCACATCTATTGTATTAGTGACTTGACTGCTCACATCTATTGTATTAGTGACTTGACTGCTCACATATATTGTATTAGTGACTTGACTGGTCACACCTATTGTATTACTATTAGTGACTTGACTGGTCCCATCTATTGTATTAGTGACTTGACTGGTCACATCTATTGTATTAGTGACTTGACTGGTCACATCTATTGTATTAGTGACTTGACTGGTCACATCTATTGTATTAGTGACTTGACTGGTCACATATATTGTATTAGTGACTTGACTGCTCACATCTATTGTATTTGTGACTTGACAGGTAACATCTAATGTATAAGTGACTTGACTGGTCACATTTATTGTATAAGTGACTTGACTGGTCACATCTATTGTATTAGTGACTTGACTTGTCTCATCTATTGTATTAGTGACTTGACTGGTCACATCTATTGTATTAGTGACTTGACTGGTCACATCTATTGTATTTGTGACTTGACAGGTAACATCTAATGTATAAGTGACTTGACTGGTCACATTTATTGTATAAGTGACTTGACTGGTTACATCTATTGTATTAGTGACTTGACTGGTCACATCTATTGTATTAGTGACTTGACTGGTCACATCTATTGTATTAGTGACTTGACTGGTCACATCTATTGTATTAGTGACTTGACTGGTCACATCTATTGTATTTGTGACTTGACAGGTAACATCTAATGTATAAGTGACTTGACTGGTCACATTTATTGTATAAGTGACTTGACTGGTTACATCTATTGTATTAGTGACTTGACTTGTCTCATCTATTGTATTAGTGACTTGACTGCTCACATCTATTGTATTTGTGACTTGACTGGTCACATCTATTGTATTAGTGACTTGACTGGTCACATCTAATGTATAAGTGACTTGACTGGTCACATCTTTTGTATAAGTGACTTGACTGGTCACATCTAATGTATTATTGACTTGACTGATAACATCTATTGCATAAGTGAGTCCTTAGTGCCCGAGTCCGAGTCCGAGACCGAGTCCTTTAAAATAGGAACTCGAGAGGGGCCCCGAATTTGAGTCTGGACTCGTGTACTACATCACTGGCCTGGTTCATGGGGATTTGTTGAGAACTGGGAGTTACTTTTAGTCTACTGGGAGCTATTAACTTGACTGGTCACATCTATTGTATTAATGACTTGACTGGTCACATCTATTGTATTAGTGACTTGACTGGTTCACATCTATTGTATGAGTGACTTGACTGGTCACATCTATTGCATTACTATTAGTGACTTGACTGGTCACATCTATTGTATTAATGACTTGACTGGTCACATCTATTGTATTAGTGACTTGACTAGTCACATCTATTGTATTAGTGACTTGAATGCTTGCATCTATTGTATTAGTGACTTGACTGCTCACATATATTGTATTAGTGATTTGACTAGTCACAACTACTATAGTAGTGACTTGACTGGTCACATCTATTGTATTAGTGATTTGACTGATCACATCTATTGTATGAGTGACTTGACTGGTCACATCTATTGTATGAGTGACTTGACTGGTCAGTCACATCTATTGTATTACTATTAGTGACTTGACTGGTCACATCTATTGTATTAGTGACTTGACTGGTCACATCTAATGTATTAGTGACTTGACTGCACACATCTATTGTATGAGTGACTTGACTGGTCACATCTATCGTATTAGTGACTTGAATGCTTGCATCTATTGTATTAGTGACTTGACTGCTCACATATATTGTATTAGTGATTTGACTAGTCACATCTACTATAGTAGTGACTTAACTGGTCACATCTATTGTATTAGTGATTTGACTGATCACATCTATTGTATAAGTGACCTGACTGCTCACATCTATTGTATTAGTGACTTGACTGCTCACATTAGTGACTTGATTGGTAACATCTATTGTATAAGTGACTTGACTGGTCACATCTATTGTATGAGTGACTTGACTGGTCACATCTATTGTATAAGTGACTTGACTGGTCACATCTATTGTATGAGTGACTTGACTGGTCACATCTATTGCATTACTATTAGTGACTTGACTGGTCACATCTATTGTATTAATGACTTGACTGGTCACATCTATTGTATTAGTGACTTGACTGCTCACATCTATTGTATTAGTGACTTGACTGCTCACATCTATTGTATTAGTGACTTGAATGCTTGCATCTATTGTATTAGTGACTTGACTGCTCACATATATTGTATTAGTGATTTGACTGGTCACATCTATTGTATTAGTGACTTGACTGCTCACATCTATTGTATTAGTGACTTGAATGCTTGCATCTATTGTATTAGTGACTTGACTAGTCACATCTACTATAGTAGTGACTTGACTGGTCACATCGATTGTATTAGTGATTTGACTGGTCACATCTATTGTATAAGTGACTTGACTGGTCACATCTATTGTATTAGTGACTTGACTGCTCACATCTATTGTATTACTATTAGTGACTTGACTGCTCACATCTATTGTATTAGTGACTTGACTGCTCACATCTATTGTATGAGTGACTTGACTGGTCAGTCACATCTATTGTATTACTATTACTATTGTTATGTTATGTTATGTTAGTGACTTGACTGCTCACATATATTGTATTAGTGATTTGACTAGTCACATCTACTATAGTAGTGACTTGACTGGTCACATCTATTGTATTAGTGATTTGACTGGTCACATCTATTGTATAAGTGACTTGACTGGTCACATCTATTGTATTACTATTAGTGACTTGACTGGTCACATCTATCGTATTAGTGACTTGAATGCTTGCATCTATTGTATTAGTGACTTGACTGCTCACATATATTGTATTAGTGATTTGACTAGTCACATCTACTATAGTAGTGACTTGACTGGTCACATCTATTGTATTAGTGATTTGACTGGTCACATCTATTGTATAAGTGACTTGACTGGTCACATCTATTGTATTAGTGACTTGACTGCTCACATCTATTGTATTACTATTAGTGACTTGACTGCTCACATCTATTGTATGAGTGACTTGACTGGTCAGTCACATCTATTGTATTACTATTAGTGATTTGACTGGTCACATCTAATGTATTAGTGACTTGACTGCACACATCTATTGTATGAGTGACTTGACTGGTCACATCTATCGTATTAGTGACTTGAATGCTTGCATCTATTGTATTAGTGACTTGACTGCTCATATATATTGTATTAGTGATTTGACTAGTCACATCTACTATAGTAGTGACTTGACTGGTCACATCTATTGTATTAGTGATTTGACTGGTCACATCTATTGTATAAGTGACTTGACTGGTCACATCTATTGTATTAGTGACTTGACTGCTCACATCTATTGTATTAGTGACTTGACTGGTCACATCTATTGTATTAGTGACTTTACTGGTCACATCTATTGCATTAGTGACTTGACTGCTCACATCTATTGTATGAGTGAATTGACTGGTCACATCTATTGTATGAGTGACTTGACTGGTCACATCTATTGTATTAGTGACTTGACTGGTCACATCTATTGTATTAGTGACTTGACTGCTCACATCTATTGTATTAGTGACTTGAATGCTTGCATCTATTGTATTAGTGACTTGACTGCTCACATATATTGTATTAGTGATTTGACTAGTCACATCTAATGCATTACTATTAGTGACTTGACTGGTCACATGTATTATATTAGTGACTTGACTGGTATATTAGTGACTTGACTAGTAACATCTATTGTATAAGTGACTTGACTGCTCACATCTATTGTATTAGTGACTTGACTAGTCACATCTATTAAAGTAGTGACTTGACTGGTCACATCTATTGTATTAGTGACTTGACTGCTCACATATATTGTATCAGTGACTTGACTGGTCACATCTATTGTATAAGTGACTTGACTGCTAACATCTATTGTATCAGTGACTTGACTGCTCACATATTGTATTAGTGACTTGACTGGTCACATCTATTGTATTAGTGACTTGACTGGTCACATCTATTGTTTTAGTGACTTGACTGGTCACATCTATTGTATTAGTGACTTGACTGGTTACATCTGTTGTATACGTGACTTGACTGGTCACATCTATTGTATTAGTGACTTGACTGCTCACATCTATTGTATTAGTGACTTGACTGGTCACATCTATTGTATAAGTGACTTGACTGCTAACATCTATTGTATTAGTGACTTGACTGGTCACATCTATTGTATAAGTGACTTGACTGCTAACATCTATTGTATTAGTGACTTGACTGCTCACATATTGTATTAGTGACTTGACTGGTCACATCTTTTGTATTAGTGACTTGACTGGTCACGTCTATTGTATTAGTGACTTGACTGGTCACATCTATTGTATTAGTGACTTGACTGGTCACATATATTGTTTTAGTGACTTGGCTGGGCACATTTATTGTATTAGCCTCAAACATCAATCTCTAAGACGGCGAAGATGAACAGGCCTGGAAATAGTACCCGCCCAACTGTCCATAGAGGGTAACTTTTGTGTCGGGCGGTTGAAGATACAAAAGAACCCGCCCAACTGGCGGGTAATCATTTTCGAACTCACAGTGTAAGTGTGTTACATTAGCTGGTGGAATTTCTGTTTGGCAGGTATTTTTTTGTGAGGTACCTGCTCTGCCTGGCTGGTTGAAGAAAAGCCCTAAAGATGAAGAATCCTCTGACCCAGCTCAGCGCCTGTCCAGGTCTGAAATGAATACGAGTGGAGGGGGAGAGGGTAGAAATTTGCCAAAATGGACCCTTTAACTATTATTGTAACTTCTGTTGGTCAAAAAGCATCCACATTTTTTTTTTGCTTCCTTGCAATTAACCCCAGTATTTGGATATAAAATGTGTATTCGATGCTTTGACATTTCAGTTTCTTTTCCATTTTGAAACAAAATATTACCTTTTTGTTTAAATATTTTAGATAGAACACATAAGCCCATAATTTATAACGTAAGGTCCTACTGAATATGGTGAATTAGCAACATTTCACTTTTTCAGTGAATTAAATTTCACGAATTTGGACCCACTTGTTATATAATGCTTTTTCTAAAATGTGTTTGTTCAGATTTAATTGATTAAATTATTAAACTTTTTAAAGTAAAACTTGCTTATAAAGTACTACTTTTATACTTATATTTACCAAACATAACATTACATCTCAGCATATAGGGCAAGGCAAAGCAAACAGTCAGATTGAACAGCCAACATAATTGCTGCATAAACAAATTTTTTACTAAAATGTGCAAAGTTTTCCCCACAACATTTTTTACCAAAATCAATTGAAATCATAAAAAATATGGAAAACTGTTGAATATAAATTATACCTTTAAGTGGGTATTACAAAAAGACTTCTAGTGTTTGATTAAAAAAAAAGTATCATAATTTTTATTTTTGTAAACAAGAATGATGCATTTTTTTCGCTTTTTTGGCAAACTTAAACAGTACTTCTCTATTTCCATCGCGCCAAAACTTTAACAAAATGGAGCAATGCACTCTCCAAGCTTAATTTTTCTGTTAACAAAATTGTCAAAACTTGTTATCAAAATAAGCAAGAGATTGGTTTACTTTGTGTTAATTAAAAATCTTTTAACGAGACAGTGGGTCGCATAAGACCGACTCTGCGAGAGGGAATATTTCCACAGTATGTGAGGCAGTATTTATAGAGGCATACGGGACAATATTTGAGTCAGTTAGAGCGCAGACTACAGTTAGCCAAGTATCGACACTGCAAAATATAAATTTGTGAATTTGTTTTCAATTTTTTTGTAAACTAAGCATGGAGATAAGGTTGTGATTTCTACTACATACACAATATTGAGTTTTCAACTAGCGAAAACTTTTTAAGGATACCAAACTTGCTGAGTTGACAAGGGCATTTTGTGATATGCATATGTGGACACTTTGGGCAGCAGAGCTCCCACTATAAATGCACTGCACACAGAGTCAGATTACAGTACTCTCTCGGAATCAGACTTCCACTTTCTAGCCAGCTAGCATAGGCAGCAAGGGCCGGTACCACGTCCTGATTGGCTGACAGCCGTGACCTCTGTGTCATACATCCCATAATAAGGGATATAAAACCATACTGGAATTGTAGAGGGAAGTGAGAGCCTGTCCTGGAAAGAAGTGTTCTGTCTCCATTGTACTTATAGGTTACCTCAAAGATTGTACAAACATGTATAGCTTTGTGGACCTAGTTCGCTTTAGGCGAAGATTTCTACTTGCATTTGTCCTATACACATTAGCTACATTAACAACAGCGCAACAAAATGGTAAGTCAATTAAACTCTTTTCTTGTCTTTTTTTTCTCTATTTTTCTAATTATTTGTGTATTTTTTAAAGACAATTTTAATTTCAAATTTAAATTTTTGATAAATAAATGTGTTCTCAATGAAAAAGTTTGAGTTTATTTGAAATATTTGATGTCAGAACTCATGCATGGATATAAATGGTCTTGCAGAAACTTGCTTGTATGTCATAGGTATTCTTGCTCAACTTCCCAATATTGAGCAAAAAAGTTTGGAACGAAATGCAAATGTGCACGAGTGGTGGGTGGGCAAGCCAGTCGGTGGTAACATCATAACATGCCGACTTTGGTAAAAAAACACAGCCGCTATGTTTAAATGCTTTGATGGAAGAAAGGATCTTGTTTTTGTTTGGGTCGTGTTCGTTTTGTTTACTAAACCCTGCACTTGCACTTAAAATTAGTTCATTACATCCCAAGTAGTAGACACTGTTGCACTTTACTAAATTTAACTGTTAGAATCCAAGTAGTTCTTTTAGAATGATACTAGAATTCATGTGTATGTTATAGCCTACTTAGCAATTAGCATTAATAGTAGTGTATTAATTAAGCTTAAGATTGAATAATTTCACCCATTCACTGATTTCCGTCATTTTTGATAAATTCAGTCATGAAATAGTTAAGCTTTGACCAATTATCGCTAATATTATTTTAGATTTAAGTTTAATCCCGTTACGTAACCATTGTTAAGTGACCCTGTGAGCTCATGGTAGTCATTGGTTGGGTTAATTAGCAGCAATTAACAGGCCTGTTTCATCTTTCCTGGAGTAATTAACAGGGTTGTGCCAATAGTTGATAAGCTTCGGGCAAAATTCTAGGGTTGTGATCAGCTGGGGCGCCCAGTGGGAAAACCTGATATGGGCTACCAGCAGGTAGTCAATTGCTTGTGCGTAAAATTGGTCTTGTTATTAACCTACCTTCTAGGGAGGGAGTTTATCTGATGGAATAGCGCAGCATATTTTGGAGGGTGTGGTTTTGTTTCGGTTATTGAGATGGTGCAAAGGAAAGTTAAGGCCGTGGGCGTTTATATAAATTTAAAACGGTATTTTTAAAGATGGTTCTTAGGGTGTTGAATGAATGTGTATCTGGTATTATTTCCATCAAGGAATCTTCTAGTTTGCTTAGCCCCTTTAAAAATCTCAATGCATCCTAGTTTTCATTGGTAAATGTAACTTTTTCAAAAAGAATTTGGTTTGATTAGGCCTACATCATTTACACCATATTTTTCTATACATTTGAGGTTATTTTAAAGAACAAGTTCATGTGAACTTTTAATTTAAAACTTCATCATGTCACCTGTTTGATTTTTATAGATGATTTAATAATTTAATTTGCTTTTTCTTGAATAATTGGCCAATTTTACTGAAACTATCTGCTGAAGTATAATCTAAACTTCACAACATGAGTCACTTGACCCCTGATGGTTTATAAATGGGCCAGGTCAACTTAACTGTCACTGGTCAACTCCATAGGCCTAGAATATATCTATATTGGGATGAACTTGATGTGTTAATAGTTAAACAATACCGTTTCCCAGGTCATTATCAAGTTATAATTCACAGGCAATTAACCAATCTTTAGAGACAATTAACCAATCTTTAGCGCCTAATAATTGAAGTCTTGATTTGATTATCTAGCAAACCTACTTATAATGATTTTGTTAAATGCTTCTATTAAACTTGTTTGTGTTTTTTTGGTGTTTTTTGGAGGGGGGGGGGGGGGTCATTAGAGTAGTGAATGCATGGAGTGAGTTAATTGGCAAATTTAAAGAACTTGACAAAGTTATATCCTATCTACTTTGCATTTAAAATAAGAGATAAAGGACAAACTTGAAACCTATCAGAGTAAATTTGGCATTTTTTTTATAAAACCTTTTTTTTAGAGCAATCACCTGTTATTACTTTCAAAGTTCATGTCTATGACAAAATGCTCACGTTAGCAAATTTGGAACAATATAACACAGAACATGTGTATGTTAAAATGATTTGTTCATGATCCTCTACAAATCCCCATGATTTGATCCCTGGTAGTTTAATGCACAGAGGTCATGTCTGCTGCCCTCTTTCACCAAGATATAGAGAGTAGGCTGATCAGACTGTGTACTGGTGTAGGCGGGATTCTAGGGTTTAGCCAGCCAATCAAATTGTTGCATCTGTCAAGTTGGCTAATGGGGGAGGGACTTCCAGGGGTGCCTAGTTGGCTAGTAAAAGGGTTGGTAGGAAAGGATTGATTGATGATCATGGCTTTATTTTAATGTCTTTAAATAATTAACAGTAATTAAGAGCTATCAATCAAGTAATTAGCACTTCTGATAAATCAATATCTAAAAACAAATTAATGATTCAAATTATTTGAACAATCTGGAAGGGTCTTTCCTCGCTATACTTCCATATAGGCCTAGTGCTCTAAATGAATTTTCCCTTATTTTTATATGAAGTTTTGATTTGCACCAATGGTTATAGTAATTTTCAAGGAATTCCCAGCTTGTTTGAAAAACAAAAAGGGTCTGTTTGGAAACTATATCGCTAGAATTATTTTTCTGATCGAAAGGGCAAACCTGTTGGATAAAATCCTAATTGAAACAATATGTCCAGTTTTAGCTAGTTGCTGTTTTGATTTATGTAAATTTGTGGAATTATATAAATTACTTAAATAAGTAGGCATATCTTCATTCGGTATAATCTAAATTATTGGGGAAAAGTTTGAATTTTTCATTTCCCAATGTTTAAAGATTTTGTCATCTTGAAAATGTAAGGACAATAAAATGTGCGGGATTTAGAAAAATGCTGGATCAGCTGAATTTTGGGAATAGCGTGCACACGTGTATGGGAGTGTATGGGAATGCATTTGCCGCTAATAACCTGACCTTGCTAGGATAGGGCCCAGAGGGAGAGCCTGTTTCACTGCTCAAGTTAGACAACTTTTTGCCCTTTTGTAGCTGAAAACCACCTGGAGTGATCTGTCAGTATATATTATCAGTTTATGGGTTGTGCCATATTGAACACAAATTTATGGGTTTACCAGTTACTAGGGTCAACCTCCAGAAAGGGTTATATTTTATGTTTAGTAAAGAAAAGCATGATTCAAGCATTCCATTGAGATTTGATTTGGTTTATGTGCAGGAATCTGATGGATGCAAATTTTAAACTTGACAAAAAAAATAGTTGAAAATAGGAAATATAGGCATTTATTATAACAGCCGTAACCAGGTGGTGATATCTAATGGAGCATGATTGATTAAACAGGCACTGGTTGCTACACTAGCTGCCTAACTTGGCTAGATTAGGGGAAGTTTAGATCAGCCAATCAGAAACTGCCAACCAGTGTTGCCTTTAAATAGATTCAATACCAAACACTTACTTAGCCTTGGGTATGCTATTCCTTCCCTTCATATTGATACACTATCAGATAAACAAAATGTTCTTGCAAGCACTTCTGGTTGGTTTCAGATATTTATTCTCTGTGAAGCTAGCTTGGTCCCCCCCCCCCCCCCCCCCCCCTCAAGACTTTTCAAGGATGTTTTGTTCTAGGGTTTGGGATTTTCAAGATTGCATTCTAGGGCACTATTATGATAATTAGCAATTCTGGTTAGGGAGAAAGGGTTGCCAGGTTACTTCAGTTGGCTACTATATCATTTAATTGGTGCAAAGTTGAGTTGGCTTTCCTATGGGAATAAGGTTATATTGGGGGATCAGCTGAAAAGTTGCTCAAGCTTAATTATGGCCAGATTTTCCTGAGTAATGTGTAATGATTGCTGAGAATGATTAATCTAATATAATATTAAAGACTTATTTGTATAAAGTAGGTTTCTACTGAAAAAGAGAACCTAGTCCTCTTGATTTATGGCCAGATTTGGTACAATTATTAGTAATAATACGTATAACATGATTGCTTGCTGAGAATAATTAATTTAAACTAATATTTAAGGAATTAATGTATAAATTCTTAGTTCTAGTGAATTTCTAATATAAATTAAAGATAAATCTATGTAGTCCTCTATTTAACTAACTGAAATTTAAAATGTTTAATCCAACGTAGTTAGAAATTAGACCGTCTCATGAGAATTTAGACCATCTCATGTCCTCCTCATAATAAGAGCCCTCTCAAAAAACCATTCCCTATTTCTTCCCTACTAAATCAAGCACTTCCTCTGTTGGGACTTGTTATCAATCTTAATTAGAGAAGTATTTTTGTTTGTGAATCTTGATCTTAAAGAATATGCCTTTCCACCCCCCCCCTCCCTCTTCCCCACCCGACCTATCTTTACCATCTTTACTCTAATTATCACATGCACTGTACATCTGTAATTGCACTCATAATGTTATACAGACTCTGTCCACAACTTTTAAATAAACTTTTAACTTTTATACGATCTTTGAACAAAACAACTTTATTCAATCTGTGAAAACAACTTTTATACAATCTTTGAACAAACAACTTTTATTCAATCTGTGAAAACAACTTTTATACAATCTTTGAACAAACAACTTTTATTCAATCTGTGAAAACAACTTTTATACAATCTTTGAACAAAACAACTTTATTCAATCTGTGAAAACAACTTATATACAATCTTTGAACAAAACAACTTTTATTCAATCTGTGAACAAAACATACAAAACCAATGGTCGAGGGGGTTGGACAAAATTGAGGGATTTATGTAGGCACATGATGATAGTGGTAGGGAGAGTTGGGGTTGGAAAGATTAAGCCATTAGTTGTTGGGCAGAAATGTAGAAGGAAAACAAAAACAAAACAATGGTTCATTGTAGATCTATTCTGGGCAATATCATAATTGGGAAGGAATTTCAGCATTGAAAAACTGAACATAGGCTTCGAATGTCATTTTAACAAACTCACAAAAGCAAAAACAGATGAATTCAAAATACAACAAATAAAAACAAAATAAAAAACAAGCAGATAAACAATTTTAGAAAACACCAAAGAAAACAAAGGGATTTGTATCTTTTGTTCCCCTTCAAAGTAGTAAATGATCAGCCCCTAGATGGACATGAGTCTGTATAACGTTTCACTTCATTCATCTATCTAGAGTAGTAGTAGTAGTGTCAGTCAAAATGTGAAAATGAATTGTGATCCAAACGTGACAATCTTTTGTTTACAACTTTATATTCTCCTTATGTTCCTTTCATTTCAAATATTATCTATTGAATGTTGTGCTTTAACAGGGCATTTCCATACAGTAACCCGCTTCTCAGTGGCGCTTAAAAAAAAGTGTGACTTTTTGCAAACTAAGTGAAAATTCATGCAGGTCGAGATGCGTCAGAGAGGTACTGTATGGAAACACCTTTTAACACTATATTTAGACAAAGAGAGTTCTAGCGGCTGTTTCATAAAGAACTCTAGCTTCTTTCTAAACTGTATTTAGTAACTTATTCTCTCTAATAAATGCCTAAGAGAAAGGTATATTGCATTTGGTATATAGAATGGGGATGTCTATTTTATTGTTATTTGTCAGTGAAAATAATGCAGGTCTTAACATTGCTGGGTTTAACCATCAGGGCTGGAAAAAATGATGAATTTTTGGGAAGCAGGTCAAATATCCACAATTTTTTACATGTTTTTCCCCATAAATGTAACTTACACCCCTCCCAATTGTCAAAATATCCCTCCAAATGCTAAGAAAATCCCTTAATTTCCCTGGAACAAGCTTTCCAGTTTCCTATTTCCCCCATTTTCCACGATAAGCATTTATTTACCAAATTAAATTTCATAAAATGAATCAACTATGGCGATCACAAGGGTGGGGAGGGGGTATTTATTTGAGAGAATATTATCACTACATATTGTGCAATTTCTAGTATTTTTGCATGGGCATGCATGCCATATGACATACAAGCAAGATGACCTTTCCATGACCTAAGGTTGTAAGATCAAAGGTTAAAAAGCAAGAACTTCTGAAATACTGTCACAATTTAAAATATTTACTCAAAATTGTGATTAGGTGGACATAGATAAAGCAAGATGCAGGGTTTTTAGCAAGATCCATAACATTGAATTTCTGAAATCGCAAACACAAAAGTTTGACTAAGATTTGAAAAAAGTGTGTTTGAAAACGGATATAAACCAAGAAAGAGACCAATCCAGTGCATAGGTAATGATATGAGACACAGAAATGTTACTTAATTAGTATTATTATGATTATAAAGGATATTATTTGAAAAATATTGTTTACCGTTATATTATTTTATTGTGCATGGGAATGCTTGGCTTGGTTTAATTACTTATAATT
Source organism: Ophiura sarsii (assembly GCA_035610835.1). NCBI lineage: Eukaryota > Metazoa > Echinodermata > Ophiuroidea > Amphilepidida > Ophiuridae > Ophiura > Ophiura sarsii. The sequence continues at coordinate 12,855,465 of CM069456.1, read as the reverse complement.
ATCAAGTCTCTACTTAATGCATGATTGTCTAGCATGTGAACTCTTCCTTTCTTTGTATTGTTAATAGCAGGTTTTTAAGCTAGTAATTGCTTACTATCTATTAAATTGCCAAATAATGCTTTCTAAGGCTTGACTTATTTAATAACCTATACAAAACTAGTGAACAAAATTAAGAAACGGAGCAAAGCACATTTTTTCGATTGCATAATTTTTAATGAAAAAGCTCTTTTTTACCTATTTCTGAATTGATTTTTGTGCTAAAAATTGTCGAAGAGATTCAAAAACCATAATTCAATGAGAGTTCGTTCCAAACCATGGTTCTTGAATTTAAATAATTGTAAGCAAATATTTTCACAAATTGAAGATATTTATATTGATTTATTCGCTTCTAACAAATAACGCATATTTAGCACTAATTCTCTAGCTATCCTGTATTTCCTTCTACCTCTTATTTCTAAAGAAAACTGTAAACACGGAAAAGTTTGGAAAACAAACATTTCATTTTCATATGCATGTTTTGACTGACTCACCAGGTTTATCACTATATGCACTAAGCACATTCTCATAGCCAGTGAGTTAAGTTCATCATGTGTGCAAAAAGTGGAACTTTCTCACTAGGGATGATGCTGAGTGCAGAGTAAGTGATGGCTTTTTCAAACTGTGCACCCAACACCCATTTTTAACAATTAACACTCATTTTGTTGTCTTTTAATTGGCCAATGCTTTGCAGGCAATTAACCAATAAATTCTCTGCTTACTTAAAAAATATTGATTGATACATCAATCAATGGCTTGCTTAATGAATATGGAAATTGAGCAAGAATCTAGCAAATATGGCTGTATATTTTTTCGCAAGCAGAACTTAGCTTTTTTTCTCTCAATGCAATTGCTGGCTTTTAATCCAAGTATGCATTAATAATGCTATTTCTTTGCATGACTTTTTGGAAAAGATAAAATGTTAAGCTTGCTGATGCTGATATAAAAGATATTATAATATTTGTGGTGGCTAATACTTTTGCTGTGCGGGCTGTTTAATATATTTTGCTGGGCTGGCATTTTTGTAATGTTGTATAAATATTCTTGCCACTTAATAAGTAACAAATCGTGACCGTCAAAATATTTCTTTGAAAATATTTATGAGAATAGTGGCCAGTTCATTTGTACTTCAGCTAATGTGTAAACATGTCTTAACCATAACGCTTGAACTGTTTTTATAGAAATTATTGTCTTTATTACCATTACCATATAGCTCAGCATTTTCTTCTTCAACCCTCACCAGTTTCCATGGCGACCATTTAAGGGGCTTTACCAAGACGGCGGCCATCTTGAAAATAAATTCAAAATATATTTCTGAAAAAAATGAGGCAGGTTTGTTGATGTTTGTTGTTAACTATCCTGATATGTCAATAATCAGGGTTATAATTAATGCAGCAAGTTGTATTTCTACATACCCTTACTATTACCCCGAGAGTGAAATGTGAGACTGAAAATGTTCCCCTTAGTTCCCCATACATTTAACATTTGTGACAATTCTCATGTCATCTATGATAGAAAAATGTATCATTTTGAGCCTTGAGGACTGTTGGTACATATGCCACCTATGAGAGTGAGGATGAGAGGGTAATGTGTGCAATATAGATGTTTGCATATTATGTTTACATGTAAACTGATTTGATGCAATTAAACAAAAAGTCAAGTACCAGTTGTTTGTTTCCATTGCTAAAAAATATACTCTATGAAGCTATGTAAAAGGATAAAAAGGCTTGGGTGGGGCTTGGGGACAGGGCCAAGAACTAATTAATTTAATTTAAAAGGAAAAGAAAACCTTGCAAGAACCTAGTATTCTTTTCTAAATTTAATCAATTCGCCTAAATCAAATATAGAACATTCAAAAGCAATTCATTTTTAATGAAACTTTGTAAAAAAAAAAGTTTCAGATAGGTTTTGTACAACTTCAAAGTCAATCGCTTATGGGTTTACTATTCAAAACGAAAACCATCTTGTAACAAACCAAAATTAAATAAATGAGCCACTTCAGGTTTCAAATTGATCAAGGCTGAAGAATATTAAATCTATTTAAAAAAAGTGTCATCCAAATTACAACATGACAAAACAAGTTCCGACAAAATTGCAGACCAGTCATAATTAATGATAAAGATCAAGAACATTAAATGCATATTATGTGATCTTTTCCAAGTAGCACCCTCTATCATTGATTTTTACTATGAAAGCAGATTTTCTTGCAGATTTGCATTTTTGATCATAAACCATAAAGATTTTCTAAGTTACACGGATCGATATGATTCCTAATTACTTCAAAATCATGGTTTGAAAATAGATTGTACCGCTTCGGTATAGATTGTACCGTTGTACTGCTCCGGTACAATCTATTTTTCAAATTTTACTCTAAATTCACTCTAAAACCATGATTTTGAGGTAATTAGGAATTGTATCGCTCTGTAACTTGGAATATATTTATGATATGATCAGAAAAGTAAATCTGCAAGAAAATCAGCTTCCAATTTTTTTTCGAGGATTGAGGACGTCCCCTGGAAAAGATAACATAATATACCTTGAACTTCGGCCTTCCATCTTTCTATTATACTATACTATGTTTTTATCTATTCCATTCTTTCCCCTATTCCTTGTGCTCTTCCTCTGTTGGTATTTCGGCCTCAGTTGATCAAAAAGATGGTTTGGACATTGATGATACAAATAACAATGATGTACAAGTACCCTGGCCACAAAAACATTTGGTGCTAAAAGCGAGACAAAAATATGAGGCCGAATTCAACCAGGTCTTTGAAGCACAGTCACCCTGGCCAAAGAAACATTTGGTGCAAAGAGGGAGACAAATACGACAGGCCGAAGTCTATGAATCGCAAAGTATTTTTTCCTCTTCCTCTGCCGATGGATACCTATACGATCACTTGCCATGTGATTACAGAGGGGACATTTTTCTGGATCAGCAGGAGTGGCAGCTGTCAGAATGCATGTATTGTATATGCATCAACGCTACTGTCAAGTGTGAGATTAAAGCATGTCTTCCACTCAACTGTAAAAATGAGATCTATGCGCCAGGGGAATGCTGTCCGAAATGTCCATTCAGTAAGTAACTTTTGTTACCGTTATGTTGTTTAAAATAAACCTTATTTTCTTTTTTTAAAGAAAAGTATTTAAGTATATAAAATTTAATTACTTCAGATTCAGAAGAATAAGACTTTTATCTTGCAGTTTTTGATTTTTTAATCTGTGAAAAGAATGTAAATGTAGTTCTTTTAGTTACAAATGTTAAAAGGTTATTTCGTTTCATATAAAGATAAGACAAAGGTTTAATCGGTGTTGTTGTATTGGTTTCTCCAGATGTTATTGTTACTGATGTTAGACCGTCTTATCCAGAAGATACAGAACTGGTAGAGGGCCAAGCAAACCCTATCAGTTTAATAATCGACATCGACCATGTCGATAATGATTACACCACCTCTATTAAAGGCAAAGGTCTATGGGAAATGGCGGTGTGGATGAGCAACAGCCGCCAAGTCGGTGATAACGCTGGTAGCGTAGTCGGCAGAGTGAAAAACGGTCTAAATAAAATACAAATGGATACGGAACTCGTCAAAGAGGAACCAGGGTTCGGCTTTGTAGACGTAGGCTATGAGTTGCAGATGGAAGGCCTTCTTTGCAGCGAAGTGCCGTTCATATGTGTCAAGTTTGGACAGGGGAAGAAACCAAAACCTGGCTTTGGACTGGAAGGAGATCCTGACAATGATGCCCTTATTGGATGTACAAGAGCCCCAACTTGTGTGGGTAAGAATCACCATTCTATTCCAAGGCATTAGCTCTGGAATACCCTTCAGCAGCAACAAGCATTCATCATAAACTCATAAGTTTGTGGTAACTGACTCAAAATTAGATATTTCTTAGCCCTCAAATGCAGAGGGCACTTGGTTCACAGGTCTTCTTATTGAGTGCTGGTGAATGGTATTCTAGAGATTCTGCCTACATTGATTTGGGCTAAGCCATTTGAGATCCATACACCCACGAAAGACATAACCGGAATCTTTCACACAGGGAGTATGAATTTCACTTGAGGGTCACCTGAATGGGTGACTCCATTTGAAATTTACTCTCCCTATGTGGAAGATTAGGGCATTCTTCTATAGGGGTGTATGGATTTTAATTGGAATAGTTCACCTTGTATAATAGGTACTTTTGAATCAATACTTTTTAGGATAAATGCAAGCAAAAGGTTAAGATAAAAGCCAGCAAAATTATAATTTATAGTAATATTGTATTTTAGTGATACAATCACAAGAAAATTGTTTATGGATAAGTTTCTCTTTGAAACTAAAGATATTATAAAAGCCTATATACAGCAGGCCCTATAAGCATTGGCGAAAGAATGGGACATACTATATGTGTATATTCATCTAACCCTAATAACTAACCTAAATATATGTACTTAAGATTACTAATAATTCTGCACATCTGAACTAACCAACCTACCCAACCCACTTTTTGTTCCAAATATTTGTTGTTGTTTCTTAGTTGCATTATGCGAATTCTGAATGTATGAATGATTATGTTGGAGCCATTCTAGTTCTTCTGAACTATTTTAGTTTCCATACACTGTATGCATGCATTTAAACCTTTAACCTATCAATCTGTATTGGTCTTGTGTGTAACTTTTCTTGTAAGTATTTCCAAAAGTTATGTTGATATAACATATAAATTGGTTTTTCTTGTTTCACCCCTATGTAAGCTTTCTACAGTAATGATTGAAATTGCATGCAAATGGATTCAAGGTATGAGAATTATCAACTAACATTTTTTTACATATCTTGTATCTTTCCTTGTTCCCTGTCCGCTTGTCTTAAATGTTATATAAACAGGAGCTGTCATACGAGGTTTGAAATGGGCCTACAGTGCAAACAGTGTAATAGCCGGTGAGCGCAATCCGCTCGGCATAACAGCCACAGCAACTTTCACAAGCAATAGCCGACAGGTGTCTGGTACCAATCTATGGAGGTTGGCTATGTACGGTAGCAAGGACCCTAACGGTATGGGCGAACAATTCCAGTACCACGAGCAGGTACTTACAGCAGCTGAAGTTTCAAAGCCTTTGAATGGCGAAACTATTGACTTCTCCCTGGGGGAAGCGAACTTTGATATTGCAGCCATTGGGTGCACAGAGTTTGACTATGTTTGTATGGACATGGCCAAGAATGATGCAGCTTCGCCAGATTTTAGCTTTGATGTGCTAGGTGACGCCGCTGCTGAAGTAAAGACTGTGTGTGAAAGAAGCCCATGCAGAGCAAGTAAGTCAATGCCTATCTTACAGTGGTTCTGATTGGTTTATTGCAAGATATACTCATTTAAATAGCCAATTAAAATGCAGCTTGTAAAATATTTCACTCCAATCTTTATCAGGGATGCAATTATTCTAACACTGTCTCTGATTGGCGCAATAAATGATGTATCCATCTTTCTGACCAATCGGCCGGTAGTTCTCAGGGGGTTAAATTACAGATGTTTATTTGTCAAAATAAAATAGATAAATATACACTGTGGACTGCAAATTTGGCCGCATCTGCAGTTGGTAACAAGACAAAAAACCTGTTTAGCTTTACTTGAAAGTCTAGCACCATTTCCATGATCACCAAGAATTTAATCAACCTCAACAGAAGCTTGTCAATAATCAACAAAATAAAATGTCCATTCGCAAGTATAACCAGTTTTCACGTTAACAAAAAGATTTTTAAATGCATGCACATTTTAAATATTGTTTTCCTCATTTATTTCCAATGTACAGTCACAACGATTGTCAATCTTGAGACCGAAAGACAAGAGGGCGCAGTTGTGGACAATCGCGCCATTAACAACTTTGTCATGAGCATGGACGCAGTCACAAGCGGAGTCGGCGTGGCCGGAGAGAATCTATGGCAAGTCACAGCATTTGGAAGTGGTTTTGAGGATGGCGCTGGCCAACAGTACAGTCCTACAACGCAAGTCTTGACAGAAGCGCATCAATCCACGACGCTTCCACTAGGGCGAGCTATGGAGCTGGATGAGATTGAATTCAACATCGATATGACTGGTGTGACCTGCCAAGAGGTGCGGTTCGTCTGTCTACGCTTCTCCAAAAATGACGCAGCTGATACCATCTTCACCATGAGAGCGTTTCCAGATGATAGTCTCCTGACTAGTTGCGTTCCAGCAGACTGTGACGGTAAGTAACACACATCATGTTTAATCAGTTTTTAAGTTGCTAAGTTGTGCTTGTTTTGTTTGGATATTATTTGCTTATTTGTTATGTTGATGTTATTTTGTTTTTGTATGATATCAATCAATTAACAAACTCCATACATCCCTAATTTAGGTATCTTTCCCGAGATCATAGACTGGAGCTATGAGACAGAAACCATAATTCTTGGTCAACAGAATCCTATCTCGGTCACAGCCAATGTACAATTTGAAGACCTGAGCCGGGAATTGTCCGGCTCCGGCTTATGGAAAATGAACGTCTTTGGCAGTGGTAAACAGAATGGCAAAGGGAAACGGTTCGATTTGCAGGAGCAAATTGAAACCAGACAAATGGCTGGTGCCCCGTTAAGTGCCAGTAAAAACATAGATTTTTCTGGAATGGAAACATCCATTGATATAGGCGCCATTGGGTGCGATGATGTTCAATATCTTTGTCTTGAGTTTAGGAAAGGAGACGGACCGAATCCAGACTATATTATGATCATGGAAGAAGGGGACTCGCTGATCTCATGCAAGCGCCGGGATTGTGAATCAGGTGAGATATTGAATTATATTTGATAATAAATTTCATTGTTCTGTTGTAATAAATAATGATGTCCAATGTAATTTTTTATGTACCATAGGAATAATAGTATTCAAGCAATAACATTATCCAGCCACTGACGAGCAAGATCAAAATCCAAGCAAATTTGATTACTCCAACTTCAAATAAGTTCACTTTTACCCTTTTGATACTCATTATATCCTCCTATTTTACCATTCCTGTCCACAGCGATCACCCTACGCAATTTGCAAGGAGAGATACAAAGTGGCTCCATCGTTGATGACCGCCGTCAAAATCCTTATGATATTCAAGTGTCCTTTGAGGGAGGACCTATTGGCGTCACAGGAAAAAGCCTCTGGCAGCTCGCAGCTTTCGGAAGCTCTCGACCGGACGGATCCGGAAGTGAATTCAACCTACAGACACAGGTCTTGAAGAAAGTTCAAGGAGATATGACTTTGATCCCATCGGATCCTGTAGATTTTGGAAGTGTTGGTTTTAACTTTGATATGTCGGACTTGTCTTGTAGCACGGTTAGGTATATTTGTCTGAGGTTGACAAAGAATGATGCTTCTAGTGTAGATTTCACGGCGCTGCCTCCAGAAGGCCTCATGAATTGTATGCCTCTCAGTTGTGATGGTATGTAGTAGGTTGCAAGTGTAGGGCAGCATGGTTAAGGATTTTTATCCATTTTCATTGATTTTTTTTATTTAAAGTTTTTGTATTGATCTTCAATTTTCATTTTGACTTTTGTTTTCATTGACAATGATTTCTGTTTTTGTTTTTTAAGTTTTTTCATTATCCATTGTCTTTTGTTTTGGTTTGATGTTTTAAATGTTCAATTTTCCATCCTTTTAACATTCGGAGTCTCTTGTTTTATTTATTGTTGGTTTACACAAAATATCAATCTTAATTTTTTCAATTTAAGTCGGTTAAGTCAAATCAGAAATCAGATCAGAAATGAACCATATTAGTAATTCATTAATTGGTTTGTTTATTTTGAGACTTAAACAATTGATTTGTATCACTGTAGCTGTGTTTGCCAAAACGCTCGAATGGGAAGCTCAACCAGCACCCATAATTCTCGGTCAGAAGAACCCCATAGATTTTCAGGCATCGGTCACAACTTCAGAGTTTGGCAAGGAAAGTCTCTCCGGTTCGGATCTTTGGAAGTTGGGTTTGTTCGGAAGCAGAAACAGCAACGGCGATGGGGACAGGCTAGGAGAGCTTCAGCAGCTTTTGAGTAGCGAACAGGTTGCACTTGATTACAATGCCGGGGAAACTCTGCGGTTTGCAGACATGAGGCAAAAGTTTGATCTGGGATTGTTGGGATGTAACAACTACAGGTTCCTGTGTTTGGAGTTTGGTCAAGCCCGCAGGCCAGATCCAGAGTTCAACTTCTACACCGATCCGGGGACGCCGACGCTGATCCAGTGTGAGGAACAACCATGTAGATCAGGTGAGAATGACAAGTTTGCTGGAGAAAAGAATGATCAACTGAAATCTGGGTTATTTTAAGCGAAGGAGTTCACCAAACCAATCTCAACCAAACCAACTAGGCCAAATCGAAAATTAATTTAATATAACTTACTATGCCAATGACACTGTTAAATATACTGATGGCATGTACATCTTTTCTATTGGATTGACAAATATATTTATGAGCCCTATCATTTTTTTTCTTTTGCTAAATCTACAGCTCTCAACTTGGGCCCCCTAAATGGAGTACTTAACATTGGTTCCATCGTAGACGACCGCGTGGAAAACCCCATTCAACTGGATCTCACCGCGATTGGAGGAGAGCTAGGCGTAGTAGGAGAAAAGTTGTGGAAACTGAAAGCGTGGGGTAGCAAATCTAATTCTGGTGGTGGTAAAAAATACTTTCCCCAGACGCAGGTTCTTACTGGCGAACAGGGTGATATGACTTTGAGGCCTTCTAATGATTTGAGGTTGGGTCAGGTGGATTTTAATTTGGACATGACTGGTATTGGTTGTAATGATGTCAGGTTTATCTGTGCGGAATTGGAGCGTGACAAGGCCGCTTCTGTAGATTTCACAGTTGTTCCTCAGCCAGACGAAAATAGTCTTCGCAAATGCTTTCTGCTTGATTGTGAAGGTTAGTTTGTCAGCCAAGAGGCTAAGGGGTTTATAAGCATATAATGGTGATATTATTTGAAAAGCACAATGCAAAAGCAATTTTATGATTTCTTTACATAACTTGACAAAATCAAACCTGTTATGAAATTACCATGGTAACAGAATGAAATTCCAAAATGTCTTGCCAAAAATTTGAATTTATTGCATTTTTTTGTTAAATTTTTAAATTTTTAATTGATTATTATTTTTAATGTGATGCAATTCCTCAAATTTAGATTAACCTCTTTTTCAAATTCTGATTATTCATTTCAAGTTTTGTTTGTCTAGAGTGGTTGTTATTTTGTTGGTTTGTTACTTGTTGTTTCTTAGGCGTATTTGCCAAACAGTTGAACTGGGAGTACACACCTCAGGGTCCCATCACAATTGGAAGAGAAGTACCCATAACGATAGATGCTACAGCTATTGTTGAATCGGCGAAGGATATTGAAGGCAGGGGTCTTTGGTCCATGAATTTCTTTGGTAGTCTAAGTCCAAATGGCGATGGGGAAAGAGTTGCCTTTAAGGAGATGATCCTAGAGCGTCGGCAGGAGGATACAACCCTCATCAGTGGCTCACCGCTTGAATTTGATGCCATGGCAACAGAGTATGACATTGGATTAGTTGGATGCAACGGTGAGGTGGATCATCTGTGTTTGGAGTATGGAAGGGGTGTAGAACCACAGCCTAACTTCTACTTTTTCACCGAATCTGGTGCCGATACACTTATTAGCTGCAAGAGACTACAGTGTGGTGCAGGTAAGAATCAGTTATATTTTATCTGCTTGAATTGTTGAGAAAAAAACATTTTTAGATACATTTTCTTAAATTTATCAAATTCATATGCGTGAGATACTGATGCAAAACAATGAAATACTAGTACTTCGGAAAAAGCAAAAAAGCTGAAGTATATTGTTTCCATTGTTGTTACTGCCAATTTTTAACAATTTTTTCCCATTTTTTTGTTTTTTGTGTACAGATATCGAGATGAAAAGCTTGGTTGCCCCCTTAGAATCAGGCAAACTGATAGAAACCGACCCAACAAATTCACTACAATTTGATGTCTCTGCCATCGCCACGGACACCTCGCCGGGCATTGTGGGAAATGACCTGTGGCAGGTCACTCTGTTTGGTAGCCAAGATCCTGAAGGAGCAGGTCCTCCAATACAGCCGCAAACACAAGTCTTGGACAGAAGACAAAGCAGTATGGGATTGGAACCTGGAGGTCAGGTAGACTACGGCAGAGTCTCTGTTAACTTTGACATGAGCACATTGAGTTGCCCACAGATCGGATACATGTGTATGAGACTAGAGAAGAATCCATCCACCAGCGTTGGGTTCACGTTGCAGGCTGTGCCAGATGAGTCCGTCTTAGTAGACTGTAATCCGGTGGACTGCGGAGGTTTGTTAACTTAATTCAAAAGACTCGCTAAGCTGATGCCGACTTCATCCTTCCAACTGCCGCTTCAACTTGCCAAGCTGTTACCACTGCTGTTCTCATTCACCCAAGCCTCAGGTTATTGCTAATATTCAACCTCCTAAGTGCTTTAATCTGCAGAGATTTATTGATCTCCATGCTTATAACCTTTTCTGCTTCTTTAAGCCTCACCTTTTGCAGGTCGGATATCAAGTTCAACAAGAATTTTGCATAATTTATTTTGCTTTTCCCTAAACAAAGCCTTTTTTTTGCTCCTCTCCTATATCTCCAAGTCTGATCAGCTACATATCTTCAAAGACCCAAAGTTCTATCTTCTAATTGATAATGAGGATAAATTACCAACTGTAATGTTGCTTTTCCACTTTTTTCCTCATCCTATTTTGCCAGCTTTACTTGCTTTACTTTGTTTGCTATTTTCATTTTTTATTTTGCTCCTCATTTTTGTTGCTTATCTTTCAGTGCTTACTGAAAGGCACCATTATGTTTGTATTTGGTTATTGTTTATTTTTTAATGTTGATGTTATATTTGATCATCTTTTTCATTGCTCATTTTGCTGATTATTTTTTTGATTTTATGCCATTTGTTATTTCATTTTTTTTTTATTTAGTAAAAAAATATAATTGCTGCTCTTTTATTTAGCATTATTCTTTCATATCATATGCTTTGCAATAAATATATATATATATATATTAAATAGAAATGAAAACAAAAAAATATTGTTCATAATTATTTTTGATCTTTATTAAAATTACAAACGTATTATATAACATTTTATTTCTAAAAACTATGAACTAACATATGATGTACAACATTTTTTTCTCCGAATTTCAAAATTTCAAAACTGCAAACAGGCGTGACTGCAACTGGCTTGGAATGGTCTTATTCTGCTGGCGACATCATCATCAATCAAGAAAGCGAGTTGGTTATCAATGCTGAAGTAGCAGTAACCCCAGACAGCAGAGGCCTTGCTGGAAGCGGTCTATGGCGTGTGGGTCTCTGGGGTAGCTCAAACTCTGATGGTTCCGGACCACAGCTTGACTATCAAACACAGATTCTGTCCGGCGCACAGGCAGGAACAGAGCTAGTACAGGGAAGAACCCTAGAGCTGGACGATCTGGAGGCTACATTCGATATCGCATCAATGGGATGTGGAGAGTATGGTTATCTCTGCTTGGAATTCACTAAGGGAGACAGTTCAAGTCCAGATTTCACGTATAATGTGTTGGGACGTGGGGATGCTGATGCACAGATGCTCTCAAGCTGTGTAGAAGTACAGTGTAATAAAGGTAGGTTTTATGTCAACACTTATATTTATCGCATCTACTTATAATTCCCAATTTCAGATTTTTAACAATTGCAGGCCTATTTTAATTGGCATTGGTATCTCTCTGTTGACTCCAATTTGGACCCAGTTTACCTATAAATCATGTAAAATACTTCATTTGTCCGCAGCATTCTGATGTTTTCCCACCACTATTTCCAAACTTACCATCATGAGTGATGTCTTTGTGTATTTAGAAAGATTCAAACAAAAAAGAGTAGAACGGGCAAAACATTTTTAAAGTTTGCAATTCTAAGACATGATGCATCCCTTTATTTTGCAGATGTTATCTTGGATGGCCTTACAGCAACACTTGAAGATGCCAGAATCAGTGAAGGCTCGGAAAATCGCTTCGTCTTGACCACCTCTGCCTCGGCCGATCCCTCTTCCAGAGGAGTTGCTGGTGATGGTCTTTGGGCTATGGATGCTTGGGTTACCATTGATCCCAATTCCGAGTTCAGATATGCTGAGCAATCGCAGATCTTGTCTACAGCGCAGTCTGGTGAGACCCTCCTGCCAGGATCATCCCTTGAGTTTGGACAGGTGGCTTATACACATGATCTCTCTGAAGTCACCTGTGAACAGGCCAAGTTCCTCTGTGTGCAACTGAAGAAAGGCGCTGCTTCAACTGCGGATTTCAACTTGGTCGCCCAGCCAGATGAATCTGTGCTGAAGAAATGCAACCCACTCAAATGTACAGGTTAGTGTTGCAGCTATTTATATAAATTGCGGACGTTCTTTTAAAGATGAAGAAAAAAAATCTGCCTGAAATGGTTCTTTTTGTTTTGATGATAAAAATGTAGGATGAAAATGCATGTGGGAGATCATTTCTTGTTTCAAACAAATTTCTAAACAGATTAGGGAAAAGATTTACATATGATCCACATTCACACCAACACTTCTCTTGTTATCAAACAATTTTACAGACAAATGAAAGTCTTGATACCAAAACCTGCTTTGTTAAAATTATTATTACATGTTCACATCAAACATGGTTTTCTTTATTCCCGATTCACACAGGTGTGATAATTATGGGCATGGAATGGAACTATGAAGCAACCAACATGTTCCCAGGTAAAGCAACACCACTCAGCATAGATTCCAACATCCTAACCTCTAAGCTGTCACGCAACCTCCAGGGTCAGGGCCTGTGGAAGATGACCTTATTTGGCAGTACATCAGAAAATGGAATCGGGGAAGATCGCTACCAACCTGTAGAGCAGGTTCTGAATGACGAGCAGGCTGGTACAGAGCTCTTCAAAGGCGCCACCATGGCCATCAATGGCATCCAAACCATGTTTGACATTGGTTCTATTGGCTGCACAGATTATGAATATGTCTGTTTAGAATTCACTAAGGGAGATGAACCTGTTCCACAGTATAGCTTCCAAGTAGGAGAAGGGGTAGCAGCACCTGTCCCAGCAGGGGGTATTGACTTCTCTGGATCGGCTAGTGATCAAAAAGACGTTGTAACATCTTGCAAGCAACAGAAGTGTAATCTAAGTAAGTAGCAACAAAATCTTGGGTCATTTCAATGTTTTTAACATGCAAGAATTTGTAGCAACTCATCAAATAATAATTTAAATTATAGTGATGGATATTCTCATCCTTGAAGAAGACTAAATACAATACTTTTTGTGTTCTGCAGGAGCCATCTTTACAGATACAACGACTGATGTGTCTTATACATCAAATGATCCATCTCTTACACAACCAATAGTGGAAGACAGACGCAGCAATCCATTAACGATAAACTTTGAGGGCGCACCTGCAGAAGATACTAATGTGATCGCTGGAACAAGTTTGTGGCAGGCAGATGCTTTCTTTAGCGCAAACAGTGATGGTAGCGGCAAAAAATACGCCTTGGAACGTGACATCCTGGCTCAAACCAATCAAGACTTGCCTTTGGAGTACCCAGATGCCCTGGATATGTCAGCGATCGAAGTCGATATGAACATGCGTGGGCTATCCTGTCAGGAGGCACAGTACTTGTGCGTTACTCTCAAACCCAACCCAGACACTAGTATAGATTATACCATGAGCGGTAGACCGGATGATGAAGTTTTGACAGACTGCACAAGCACGGCCGATATGTGTCAAGGTATGCATTAATATTCTATGTTTGTATGTTACATTAAGACTTATTTCTCCTTAAAAATACAACATTTTCCAGAAATTTATGAATAGTGGCCTCAAATACCAGTCATTTTATGAAATGTTTGAATTCCACCTGAATTAATTGCCACTGACATTGTTATCCTCTTCAGGTGTCGTTGCAAAAGAATTGACATGGAGCTATGAAGCAGGAACCTACTCATTGGATGAGACCGCCTCTTTGGCAATAGAAGCAACCGTCACAACCACAGAAGAGAGTCGTCAGGTCGACGGCATCAACCTATGGAATCTTGCCATGTTCGCCAGCACAGCCGAAGATGGTAGCGGACGACGCGTGGCAGTCACACCTCAGATCTTGGATGGGTATACACAAGCCACCGGTCTCTTTCCACCAGCACCACTAGAATTCAATTTGGCTAGTGTTAGGTTTGACTTGAATCCATTAGGATGCACTGCATTCGGATACTTGTGTCTCGAGTATTCTAAACAGAGGGACTCCGATCCGGAGTTCAAATTTGAGACGTCAACTGGAGGTGATAGCCTGGTATCTTGCAAAGAAGTACAGTGTAGAGGTGAGATGTAGACAAGATTAGGGACTTGTAATTTTATATAAAGAAAAGAAAATTTATAATTGTTTTTACATTAATTGATTGTGCACATCAAATTACTGTAATAAATATAAATTTATGGTGAAACCATTATACAAGAATACAAGGAGTTATCAGAATGAAAGTATCTCTCTCCTGGCCTATCAAATGGGAGAAAGAAAATCAACAGGTAACTGAGTAAACATACCCAGACTTCTTCCCCTTCCCAGATATGAAATGGTGGGTCTCTCCTCATAAGGTATACTTTATATATCAATTTTAAATCCATTGATTTGAAACAAAAACTTTGTTTGATTTATAAAGACCACAGAGTATTAACCAATCTGTTGCCATTCTTGTTTGAATTCTCTACAGGTGTTGTGTTAACTGGCCAAGCAACAACCCCAGAAACTTTCAACCTAGTTGAGGGAGAAACAACCAACAACATTATGATCTCCACCGTAGCAACTTCAGCGGACGACAGTGCCACCGTCAGACAAGGACTGGACTTGTGGACACTAGCTATGTACGGTAGCCGAAATCCAGATGGTAACGGGCCCCAAATGAACCGCCAAGACAATGTGCTGTCGTCATATCATGCAAGTATACCGCTGAGAGAAGCCGGTGGCACCTTGACTTTCCCCAATGTCAACACCTTTTTCGACATGAACGACTTGAGCTGTGCCGATGTGAAGTACATCTGTACCGAGCTGGACAGGAATCCACTGCAACGATTCGAGTTTTCTGCCAGACCAGATAGAGAGGTTCTGACTGACTGTTTCCCGGTGGAAAACTGCAGAGGTGAGTTCAATTTTATTGGTGCAAATTTATGTCCAAATTGATAAAATTTAGTAGACAGAAAATATTTTCAATTTATCAAGACAAATACTTGCAAATAATTGCTATAATAATTGTTGTATTAAATGAAATATATCATGTTGCTTACAGGTTTACTGATAACTGGTCTCGATTGGAGTTTTGAAGCTCAAAAACAAGCTGGCAACAGGCCTGATACCGCAGTCATGAACATCGATGTCTCCTCACAGGCCGGCACCCAAAGAATAAGTGGAAACCGCTTGTGGCGTATTGGAGTCTTCGGCAGCAAAAACGAAGCTGGTTTAGGCGAGCGTCTAGGTTACAAACGACAGGTTCTTGCAAAAAACATGGCGGGCACTAGTATGTCTCCAGGCTACGATATGAAATTTGCCGATGCCACTACTCGTTTTGATTTCACCCAGTTGGGATGCGACTCAGAATATCAGTATTACTGTATAGAGTTTGCCAAGGGCTTCCAGGCTGAACCCGATTTTGATATAACCTATGAACAAGGTGGCCAATTCATAGTGGATTGCAAACCTTACGACTGTCAAAAACGTAAGTTGGATATTATTATTCTTGCAATGTCAGTTATGTATCTTACCATACACAAAGCACTATTTATAATACAATACTGATGATCAATTTGATGAAATTCTGTGAAAATAACATTTCTCGCAGAAAGTACATTGTGACTAAAATCACATCTTGTTCACCATCTCTTTCAGCTGTTGAGGTTAGTGATGTAAGCGCAACCCTATTTTCTACCGGAGGTGTGACAGAAGGATCCCGCTTCAACCGCATCATGTTTGAGCTCGCGGCTCAAACCACTCGTGACAGTGGTTCAGCTGCAGGACAAAGCCTATGGGAGCTGTCTGCATATGGTAGTCAAAGTGCACTGTGCCAGGGGCCAAGATACGCACCCCAGTCCTACTACACCTTGTCAAGAAGACAGGCCGATACACCAGTCGTTGGAAAGGGGGCTGATATCAATTTTGGAGCCGTAGATATCAATTTTGACATGACTGGTCGTACTTGTAAAGAAGTAATGTACATTTGTGCCGAGCTCAAAAAGGGCTCTAGGCCCAATCCAGATTTTGAGTTCGTAGCCGTTCCAGACAGGACGGTTTTGACCGATAGTATACCAATCAAATGCGAAGGTTTGTTCAGAGTAATGTAGACATTTATTTATTGTAAATTATTTAAAATTAATTCAAAAAACAATTTATCTTAATTTCATATTCAAGTTTATAGGTGTAAAAAAACAACCTGAATAACTAGGATACATTTGTTTTATTTATAGGTGTTGTGATTGACCGAACTCGTTTGGAATTCAACGGCGGCAAAGGAGTACTTGAAGATGGAATAAATGAGATTGAATTTGATGTGTCCATCTCTTCCATGTCTGGCGCAGCCGATGCTCGTGGCAACAATCTATGGAAGCTGACTACTTTCACTACCACAGAATATAACGGACAGGGAGCCCGTAACATCGTGGATGAGCAGACCCTTAGTGGATCTCAGTCCAGCCAGGGAATGATGGCCGGATCAAGAACAACTTTCAGAAATCTAGCTGCCAGCATTAACACCGAGGATGTGATGTGTGATGAGACGACGTACATGTGTGTGGAGTTGGCTAGAGGGGACGCGCCCTCTTTTGATTTCACCATGGAAGGAGCATACGAAGACTCGTATATTAGTTGCGATAAATTGAGATGTGCTGCCAAGGCGCCGCCTCGTGAGTCTGGGGTTTGGTTACAAAAACCTTACAAACAAAAATTGCAATACAGATTTAACCCGAAGTGAACAATCAGAGAGCGAAAGTAAAATAAGATGTTATGTGATGAAGTAAGAGGGAAAATAAGATGTTATGTGAAGTAAGAGTGAAAATAAGATGTTATGAGATGATATGAGAAATGATTACTAGTTAATGAAGTGTGTGCTTTAGTTACAAAACCCTTCCATATAAGATTTCACTTGCTGCACTGATTTCCCTGAATTAATGACTTGTAAGGTTATCATGACATCACAAACCATTTTGCCTCCACAGCCGTCTTCACCTGAAAAACCATTGTAGTCAGCCCTCATGAAAAGCATGCAGCTGAACTTAAATACAATTTCACATGTAATGATCACTGATTTTACTTTGCCTTTTGTTTCCAAGCCAAAATCTATTTCAATTTGTATGATCATCGCTGATTTCGCCCCAGTAAAATTCTCGAAAACAATTTTGATTAGATGCCAAAAATGTCTGTGAAATTGGTGATAATGGCTGGCATGTAGTTTAGTGTTTATGCATTAAATGCTTTAGCAACATGAGGGCTGTGCTGCAATGGTTGTCACGACGTCTGGGATTGGATTGGATCGGGAAGAAAATGCTGGACTCCGTGGTTGGTGATCATTTCTTTTTCTTTTTTCCTCTTTACTAATTGATAATATTTTCTCTCCTATTCTGCGGTGATGTTCCTTGTGGTGCGGTTGATGATGATTCTGGGTTAATCTTATTCAGGGGTAAGTGTTAATTTTGCTATTTACCCTCCCTTCATGTATCCTTGTCTCCCAAAACAAGAAATGATTCTGATAAGTTTTTAAAAATAATTCTGATACATTTGCTTTTGCAAAATTTTAAGCATATTAAAGGCATATTATGTGATCTTTTCCAGAGAGCGCCCTCTATTCATGATATTTTTTAGAAAGTAGATTTTCTTGCAGATTAACATTTCCGATCATAAATCATACATACATTCCAAGTTACAGAGCGATACGATTCCTAATTACCTCAAAATCATGGTTTTAGAGTGAATTTAGAGTGAAAAATATAAACTGTCGGAATTCCGACAGTTTATTTTCACTCTAAAACCATGATTTTGAAGCAATTAAGAATCGTATCGCCCTGTAACTTGGAATGTATGCATGATTTATGATCAGAAATGTAAATCTGCAAGAAAATCTGCTTTCTATTTTTTTTCTCGATGTTGAGGGCGTTCCCTGGAAAGATCACATAATATATCTTTAACTTAACTAATTCAATAAAGGTTTAGTTCCTTCAACATGCTTGTGCTTGAACTATAGTTTCCCGTTTCCTAATTTGTCCTTTCAAAATTCAAATAGTATACATGATATGTATGTGCACATTGACACAGCCACATTTTAGGTTGTTGTTCATTCTGAAGGCAATATACCAAATATGTTGTAAATATATGTAAATGTTGCACACGCCATATTTCTATATGTTGTTCATTGCAGCCAATAATCGGACTACCCGGACCAAAGGGTCAAAAAGGAGAACCAGCTTACTTAGATGGCTCCGGTCTTGGAGATTTTGTAAGTTACCTAAAACACTATTTTAAGATAAAGTTTCTAATCAAGTTTTGTTTTCTTTTCTTTTCCCCCACTCTGCTGCTACCATCCTCCTCCTCATCTCTGCAACAAACACAACAGGCGAGAGGACCCAAAGGACAGAAGGGTGAAAGAGCGACTATAGAGGAGGCTGGTAGCGGAGTGGTAGGTTATCCGGTGGTTTTGGTTACTCCTGATCATCCATCTTTGTTTTAAATTTCCTGTTGAACGGTAGAATTGGTATTGCAGCATAAAGTTTGTATAATACACAAGATGGTATTCCCCCTCTCTGAAGTTATTGGTTAACCCCCTGAGAACTACCGCCCGATTGGTTAAAAAGATGGATACATCATTTATTGCACCAATGAGAGACATTGTTAGAATAATTGTATCCCTGATAAGATGAGTGAAACATTTTACAAGCTGCATTTGAATTGGTTATTCATATGAGTACATCTTGTAATAAACCAATCAGAACCACTGTAAGATAGGTAGGTAGACCCCAGGGGGTTAAAATGGCTATCAGCAATGCTTTATGAGACAATATCAGGATCAAGAAGAAAATTGTCTCCTTGATGGGGGAAAATCATACTACTTCCAATTCGCTGCCATTTTCTGCTGTATTTTGATGACTTTTTGCAATTTTTTGCTTTGCTTGCATGGGTATGATAGTGTAAACCAGCGAGTGTGTAAGTGAATATATAAATATGTTAAACTTAAATGTGCTTATTTGTAAGTAACCATACTCAAGCTTACATAATATATGGTGTACATGATTATGCCATTTTAATCATGGTATTGTGACACTGGTTAAGGGCAGAATTGGATACCGAATTATATGAAATCAATAAGCAACGCTAAATTAATAGGTTAAGTTAGTTTTATCTTGTGATATGATTCAACTTTGTTTGTAATCGCTCAGTTATCAAAATTGGTCGCCACACAACTATCTAATTTGGTAATTATATTTTCTGTGATTTATTGATCAACAATCCTGTCATTGCTCTACAGGCATATTTGTGCACGTGCTTAACAACCCATTTAATGATAGCACATATATCCAGAGTTGCCTGATACCAGTTGATTTTATGCCGTTTGTAACATGTTTTGCCACTATTTTTTATCCTCTTAGTATGGCCCACCCGGCCCAGCAGGTACCCCAGGACCATCGGGACCATCAGTAAGTGGATTATATATTGATTTTATAAGTAAAAAAAATATCAAAATATATTGATCAATAAATAGATCAGAATGAAGTAGCAGCACCAGGCCCAGGAACAGAATTTTGAAAATTTTACTTCATGTAGAAATATTCCTAGGGCGTTTCCTGGAAAGATCACATAATATACCTTAAAGTTTTTTATCTGTGACAAACCTTTACTAATAGAATAAATACACTGTGTGAATCTTTCTGTGGCATGTATAGGGCGAACGTGGACGAGATGGATCATCAGGAAGCCTTGGACCTGCAGGACCCAGAGTAAGTGCCAGTTTCACATTAAAATCTCATCTTTATATCATTTTCTAGCTCATTCATTACAAAGTCACATTGTTGTAATTGAGGTGTTTTTTCATGCTACATGTAATATTTTGATCAATTTAAATACTGTAAAACACTTTAATTTCACGGATAATTTATTTGATCGGGAAATTGTACTGTTGGTTTCTCGAGTATTTACCTTCGCGAAAGCCACATCCCTCGCGAAATTAAATCCCTCACAAAATTAAGTGGTATTACAGTACCTGCTTTTGAAATGATGACCTTCTGCTTTGTACTTGTCTCTCAAACAACAATTTTCTTTGTTATTATTAGGGACAAAATGGTGTTGATGGTTTGAATGGCATGCCAGGACAACCAGGACCACCAGGACCCCCCGGACCCCCAGGAAACCTTGTTGCTGCTCAACAAGGAGGAGGTGGAGGAGGATACAAGGCAGGAGCCCTGCCAGGATACCAGTACCCACAAGCAATCCAAGGAGCCCCCGGCCCACGTGGACCCCCAGGAAGCTCAGGAGCCAGAGGAGCACAAGGTTTGATGGGACCCGCCGGAGAGGGTGGTGAATCAGGACCACCAGGACCCTCTGGACCCGCTGGACCACCAGGAACTCAAGGCCGTGCTGGACAAGATGGAGATCGTGGACAGGATGGAGGAAGCGGACCTATTGGACCACGTGGTGCTAGTGGCGAGAGGGGATCACCAGGAATTCCAGGATCATCAGGAGCTAAAGGACACAGGGTATGCATTTGCGCTTATATATAATATGAAATGTGAAACACTTTTAAATATGAAATACTTCTACATCACCCAGGCATGGCATCCATAGTTTTATTAATACATGATAATGTATAAAGTTGCTGTTGAATATTCAGCCACAGTTGATGGTGAAAAATACATGTACATAATTACTTTTGAATATTCAGCCACAGTTGATGGTGAAAAATACATTTACATAATTACTTTGACTGATTTCTCTTCTTACAGGGATTCTCTGGACTTCCAGGAGCTCAGGGAGAGACTGGATCACAGGGAGAGAGAGGAGATGATGGTGCCCCAGGAGAGGCTGGTGCCCCAGGATCAAACGGACCCGCTGGACAACAAGGAGAACGCGGCCGAACTGGAAACACTGGTGAGACTGGTTCCCGTGGTTCAGATGGTGCCCCAGGAGCCCAAGGACCATCCGGACCACCAGGATCTCCAGGATCCCCAGGATCTCCAGGATACCCAGGAGCTAAGGTAATTTCAAATCATTTATTTTTTCATGGTTATTTTTTATGAGTCAAATGCACGCATCAAATATTGTAAATAATTATAAATGTCCAACAATTATGAAGTACTATATTTCATTGTATGTACCATTTTTTGTTGTGGACAGGGAGATGCTGGAGGCCAAGGATCACGTGGACCACAGGGTCTACAAGGACAACGTGGAGAGCGTGGAACTGATGGATCACAGGGACCACAAGGACAACAGGGTGTTCCAGGACGTGATGGTTCCCCAGGATCAAAGGGTGCATCAGGTGCCCCAGGAGCTGCTGGTGCCCCAGGATTCCAAGGAGCCCAAGGACCAATTGTAAGAACAACTTGATTTCTCTTTTTTAATTTAATTGCACTGTACCACCATCTTATCATATCCATGTCTTTACTTGACAATTGCCTTAACTAATCAACATGAATCGGTTGCCCATACTGATGTTACTATTCTCAAAGTGAACTCTAGAGCTCTCAACATTTGACATAATTTATTGGATTAATATAAAGACTTGTGTCCCTTGTGCAATTCATGCTTGGATTTAATTTTGATCTTGTCATAGGTTCTATCCTTAAATCCAATCTTTTCTTTGCCTTATCACAGGGACCAACTGGTAACTCAGGACCATCCGGATCGAAGGGAGACCAAGGTCTGCCAGGTCTTCCAGGTGAGCGTGGAGAGTCTGGACCCCAAGGTATCCGTGGAGAGGTTGGAACCGTTGGAGCCCCAGGAGAGTCTGGTGAAGATGGTGACCGTGGTGCACGTGGATCTCCAGGACCTGCTGGACCCACTGGACCCCCAGGAGAACGTGGACCAGTTGGACCAATGGGACCAGCCGGATCACAAGGACTTCCAGGACCTAAGGGAGATAATGGTGAGCGTGGAGCAAGAGGAGAGCCAGGAGCGAAGGGTAATGATGGAGACCCAGGACGTCCAGGAGAAGCAGGTCTGCCAGGAAGCCGTGGTTTGACTGGCGCACCAGGAAAGGAAGGACGTGATGGCAAACCAGGACCACCAGGACCCTCTGGCGAAGATGGCAGACCAGGAGTTGCAGGACCACAGGGAGCACGAGGACAACCAGGAAATGTTGGACCACCAGGACCTGCAGGACAACAGGTCAGTTTTATAACTAAAACACAAGGAGTAAAATCAAAAGACTCAAACTAAGAAAATGAATAATTTCATCTGAAACTGTGAAACGTGTAATCTCAATTTTAACGTTTGACTTGAACATACAAAATATCAAGCGTATTAACAAAGCAATGTCTTTGACTTTCAGGGAGCACGCGGAAATGATGGTGACCAAGGTCCTACAGGAGCAACCGGAGCTGTCGGTGAGCCAGGCAAACAAGGAGCACCAGGACAGGCTGGCCCACCAGGAGTTGCAGGACCATCAGGTGAACGAGGTGCACAAGGAGCAACTGGACCAGCAGGATCTATGGTAAGATTGATCTTTATTCAAATGGGCCAACATTAAGGGAGATAACACTTTTCAATAATTAACATTTAAAACAAAAGAATATTGTAATGAACATTTTCACAAATTAAAAAAATTCAATTTCTTATAATAATTTGAAATTGATTAAAATTTGGATAACATTTCCAAACTTTGAGAAAAAAAATGGATAAAATAAACCTCAGAACTCTTCGATTTTCACGATTTTTTGTCTAATTTCCAGATTTGTTTAACTTTCTGGAATTATGATAAGCCAACATATAAATAATACAGAATATCAATAATATCAACAAATCTTGAAGAGGTAACTGATTTTTTGTATTTCATTTTTTCTTACTTAATAGGGACCACCAGGACCCGTTGGATCACAGGGTGAGGCAGGTATCCAAGGAGAGACTGGACCATCAGGAGACACTGGAGCACCAGGACCACCAGGAGCAAGAGGTGAACGTGGACAAGCAGGCGAACGAGGAGCCACTGGACCCTCTGGACCAACTGGACGACGTGGACTTTCTGGACGTTCTGGAAATGATGGACAACGTGGTGCTGCTGGACCCAAGGGTGAATCCGGCCCACAAGGATCCCCAGGACTTCAAGGTACCCCAGGTGACCGTGGCCCAGCAGGACAACCAGGACCACAAGGACCCGGAGGAGAGACTGGTTCACGTGGACCAGCAGGACCAGCTGGACAAGATGGAGATAGAGGCCCCATTGGACCAATTGGACCAACAGGACCCATTGGTGTTCCAGGCGAGAGTGTAAGTTGATTATGGAGCTTGGGATGAGGGTGGGGGTATTTTGAAAGATCCTATATGATGGAAGAATGTTAATTTTGTGGGGAAAAGGTCGTCCAATATGTAAGATATGATGGACGATTATGATGGACGATTTCATAACTGTAAGGAACAGGGGCAAGAGGTTAAGGGTGACAAATGCATAACCAGTCCATAAAGGCTGTGTAGGGATCATGGTTGAAAGATTTGTAATCATTCAATATGACACGTTCTTGAATGACAAATGGTAGACCAATGGCCACACAACTTATACGTTTTTGTTTCCTCTTTCACAGGGAGAATCAGGTGACCCAGGCCCCACTGGAGCCCCAGGAGCAAGAGGAGAACAAGGAGAACGTGGATCAGCAGGACCCAATGGACCTCAAGGATTCCCAGGCCCATCTGTAAGTATAACAACTTGCCGAGTTGAATATTATAAAAGATGATGATTGAAAAAAAATGGGTTTTTTTGGTTAAAGAGCAAATGTGAACGATATTATTAATGTTAATGAATTAAGTTTATTTCTATATATTATTCAATGTTATTTCTTGCAAAATATTTTTGGAGTAACTTCAGGCTCGCCTTTCTTAAACCCTTTTTGCATTGTTATTATAGGGACGCCCAGGAGCACAAGGAGCACGTGGTGAGGCTGGAAATCAGGGAGATAGAGGAGAGACTGGAGCACCAGGACCCTCAGGAGCACCAGGAGAGCAAGGACCACAGGTGAGCACAAACTCTTTTTTAAGAGCCCGAAAACCCAAAGTAAAGCCTCATTATGGCAGCTCTATTTCATTTAATTTGTATTCACATTGCACAATCATGCGTTCATGTAGGTGCAATTTTTTTAAATTTATGTTGGTCTTGATTCCCACGGATCATACTTTCCACGAGGCAGGCATATGCAGGACAGTTCCAAAATTTAACAAAATGTTTCAAAAATGTCAAAATTACTGAATTTCATCACCATATTTGGAATCTCTATGAGAAATGCATTAAAACAAATACAAACATGCCTGGTATTAGTTCAGTAATTCTTGAGATAGACTTAGAAAGTTGCGAAGGCTTTCAGAAAAATCTGTTTTGTAATGGTAAAACTAATAGCCGTCGTGTGGAAAGTGTTAACTTAATTCCAAACACCAGTTGCTGAATCGCCTACTGGGTGTAAGGATTAAAAGAAACCAGAAGTCTTTCTTTTGTCGCAAGGTTTAAGGTAATGACTTGTTCTAACATATTGGCACACAAGCAAGTTGACAATTTTTGAATGACAAAACTCGGTATTTGGTGTTTAAAGTGGTTGCATGAAATAAACAATCAAGTTATTTAAATCAGATAGTAGAATACACAGATCTACCGTATTATCCCTATTAAGCGCCCATGCCCTTATAACCGCCCACCCTCTTTTTCCCAATGAATACTTAAAAGTAACACCTAATAAGTTATCTTTTTAGCCACTGTAGCTCAAAAAAGAGCATGAAAATGGCGTCTGAAGGTCCCTGCATCAACAAAATGTTTTTTTAAATTAAATAAAAATGTGCATCAAAATTTAGAACCAATTTGACAGTTTCCATGATAAATTACTTTAAAAAGGTAACTTAATAAGCGCCCACCTAAAAAGACTTAGCTAAGCGCCCTGGGCGCTAAATAGGGATAATACGGTATTTTAATATA
This sequence comes from Ophiura sarsii, assembly GCA_035610835.1. Classification (NCBI taxonomy): domain Eukaryota; kingdom Metazoa; phylum Echinodermata; class Ophiuroidea; order Amphilepidida; family Ophiuridae; genus Ophiura; species Ophiura sarsii. The sequence continues at coordinate 12,830,262 of CM069456.1, read as the reverse complement.
TCTTAAGTGGCAATAAATATGTTAATAATGTATTGATAAATGTCTATCACAGGGATCTGTTGGAGCAGGAGGACCACAAGGAGAGCGTGGAGAGACCGGCCCACAAGGCCCAGGTGGAGCACAAGGACCAATGGGACCAGTTGGACAACCAGGACAACAAGGTGCAGGTGGACCCCCAGGACCAGCTGGACCATCCGGTAATGATGGACAAGCAGGACCACGTGGAGAGCCAGGCCCACAAGGAAGACCAGGAGACACCGGAGCACAAGGAAATTCAGGACCTGATGGAGAACGTGGAGAATCTGGTGACAATGGCAGACCCGGAGCACAAGGAGCACCTGGACCCGCTGGACCACCAGGACCCTCTGGAGCACTCGGACTTGGTGGTGGACCCGGACCACGTGGACCCTCTGGAGCACCAGGACCTGCTGGAGAGAATGGACGCACTGGACCTGCAGGACCTTCAGGAGACCGCGGATCCCCAGGATCTCGTGGACCACCAGGACCATCTGGACCATCTGGAGAACCAGGTGCAGATGGACAGGACGGCAAAGATGGTGCCCGTGGACCATCAGGATCACGTGGAGATAAGGGAGATACCGGCGCGGTTGGACCATCAGGTGCACCAGGAGCCCCAGGACCAATTGTAAGTAATTTTGTAAAGCCAAAATTGCCCTCTTTCTTAATGATGCCAAACCAGAAATTCTTAGGGAATAGGAATAAATATCTTAGAGTAACTGCTCCCTCAAGTTTATGATCAGATTTTCAATCATGACATTTTCTCTTAATTAACACTTTTTATGTTTCTCCAGTATACTCTGAATACTAGTACTACATCTTGTACTGTCAAACTAAATAACTGCTTCTAATTCCCTTATTTATTGTTTCAAATGTCACCAAAAAATACTCCTCTTAACTTCATATTTATTGCTTTTTTGTATAGGGTGCTCCAGGAGCCAACGGGCCACAAGGAGAACGTGGAGAGTCTGGACCACAAGGTGCTTCAGGACCACAAGGACCATCTGGTGCTCGTGGCTCTGCTGGACCAACCGGACCTTCCGGACCTTCTGGACAACAAGGAGAACGTGGTGCTGATGGAGCTCGAGGATTCAAGGGACACTCTGGCGTACCAGGACTTAACGGACCACAAGGACCTTCCGGAGCTGGTGGAGATCCCGGTGCACCTGGAGAACCAGGCGGCCCAGGACCACGTGTAAGTGCTAAATCCTTTATCATACATTTTCATGACACTAAAAAACTCAATTTTTAGTCATTTTTAGTGTTATGTATTCCACATGCAAGGGCTTTATTGTAAACTTTCATTATTCAAAAAACCTCTTTACTCAAAAAACCTCTTTAAGTATTAATTAATGATGTAACAGCAACCTGAAAATCCTAATTCTTTGTAACTCAAATTTTAACTCAATAGCCTGACACTACCTGCACATCAACTGATATGAATTACTATTATGTATTATGGCCGGAAAAGTGAAATATTTATATTTGGAGGGGAACTTTATAATATGAAGGAAAATAGTGTTTGTATATCCCGACTTGTATTCTGACTTCTCGTCATATTTTTTTTTATGATACAGGGTGGTGCAGGATCTCGCGGATCATCTGGCAAAGACGGTACCCCAGGCCCACGTGGTTTTGATGGACCAGAGGTAAGTTTCGGTTCCATTTATTACAAAATTCACTTGACTTTTTACATTTATTTTGTTTCATTCCATTAAGAGAATTCCATTAAGAGTCATAACAACTTTCATAGTGAATAATATTAAAATGAAAGATATTAACAAAGACCAAGCCTTCTACCTATCCTGGCATTAGAAATCCCACTGCATTTCAACAACACACCTTAACAAAGCTAATTTCAAAGCCTTAAATTGCAATCAATAATGTTTCTCCTATACAGGGACCAAGAGGACCCCGTGGTGAGGGTGGCCCATCTGGAGCACCAGGACCTCCAGGACCACCAGGATCCCCAGGACCACCAGGAGAAGTACAGGGACTCTACGGAATGCAGTACGCCCAAACCGGCAGTGCAGGAAAGGGCAACGATCCATACAGATACGCATATCAAGATGCCACCAACAGCGATAAAGATGCTGAACCCGCACTTACCGACAAGGAGATCATGGCTGCTCTTGACTCTCTGAACAAACAGATTGAAGGCATGAAGAAACCAACCGGCACCAGAGTCAACCCAGCACGCACATGCAAAGATCTCTTCCTCGCTCACGAAAATTTCCCAAGTGGTAAGTGGATTTGGATAACATGCTGAGATGAATAGAATTGCACAGTTAATTAGCTCTTTATTAAATGCTTAGTTCCCAACAAAATGTAAATTTCACTAAATAAATATTTTTTATCAGAACTTATTTTTCATCTTAACTTTGATGACACTTACAATAAAAGTTCATTAATGTGAATAAAATGCCTTGGTGCAAAATCATATGAATTTCTTAGCTATTTTGGAACAATGTAAATAAACCTATAAATGTGTGCAACAAAATAATGTAGCCACTTATTTTACGATTTAAACTTTGCCCCCTGGGCACTACCGGCCTATCTTACATTTCACTCCAATCTTTATCAGGGATACAATTATTCTAACACTGTCTCTGATTGGCGCAATAAATGATGTATCTATCTTTCTGACCAATCACAGGTCTGTACTGGGTCGATCCTAACAGAGGCTGCCGTGAGGATGCCCTCCAGGTATTCTGTAACAGAACATCTAGCGAAACTTGCGTCGAAGCAAATAACCCAAGAGTTAACAACGGTACATGGTTCACCCCCGGTAGCAAACAGAAACACGTCTACTTCAGTACAATGGAAGGAGGCCACAAGGTGAGGCTAAAAACCGTAAAGGCACACTAATTTTTCACGAATTTTTTTTGTTTTTTTGTGTGTATCTTTTGTAATCTTTCCGTTAAAGGCTGCGCCCTCAATTAGGATAAAAACTGGGATTTCTTCATTTTTTAAATTCTATTACATACAAACATACATACAGCTGTAAGGATTAAGAAAAATCAGTTGTCTTTGTGCAATAAAACGTTGTTTCAAAATATTCTATCCCCGGCTCTTTTATATTTTATGGTCATTGGGAAATAACGACATTCAAATAAATATTTGGTATTTGTTAATTTCTTGCAACCATAATCGGGAACTGTCACTGTGGCCGAGTGGTCTAAGGCGCTGGTCTTATGAAAACTAAATGCGCGAGTTTGAATCTCACTGGGGTCACTTTTTCTTTTGTCTTTATTTTTCTCATGATTTTGAAGTAATTATGAACCGTATATCGCTCTGTAACTAATGATTTATGATCAGAAATGAAAGTCTGTAGCAGCCTCAAACATATGACAATCATGGAGAGAGATATTTGAAGGTCTTTGAAATAATTTCATGTCACACCAAAGGATTACTGAACCAATACTAGTTCGTACTTATTTTAATGTATTTCTCATGGTGATTCCAAATATGATAATGAAATTCAATAATTTTCACATTTTTTAAACATTATGTGACATTTTGGAATGTCAAAACCATCCTTTCAGTTTTTTGAAGTTGACAACATTTTTGAATTATTGATTAGCAAGAGAATAATTAACTCATCTCTTCTATGTTTTGTTCCTTCCTCTTTCCAGTTCACATATGTCAACGACACAGTACAATTGACCTTCCTGAGATTGCTCACCACACAAGCCCGCCAGAGCGTGACATACTATTGCAAGAACTCTGTAGCTGTATTTGATGGTGCATCCGGCAACTTCAATAAGGCTCTCAAAATCATGACTAGCGCAGAGATCGAATTATCAATTGAAGCAAAAAGCAAATTCCGATATGATGTACAAGAAGATGGATGCCATGTAAGTTTCTTGTTTGACAACTATTTTTTTAAATGTTTTAAAAAAAAAGTGTTTAAAAAAAGTGTAGGTGGTGGGGGTGGGGTAAGGGCTCTGACTGGTACTATTTTAAACAGATAAGACTTCAAAAAAAAGACAACTGTCAGATTTCTGTAAAATTTGAAAGATCCGACTATAAGCAAAAAATTGTGACAAAAAATTGTGAATAATAATTATAATTATAAAAAAAAGTACAAACTGAATATGATGTGATCACAAATTCAATTGAAAAATGGCAACAGTTAATTTTGAGTTGCCTGATTTTGCTCTAAGTCAACCATCTCATAAACTATGAGCATGAGAAGCACCTGCTAACTAACAAGTACTGTCTGGTAATCAGGAGACCGGGGTTCAAATCCCCGCCGGTGAATGTCCTTGCTTATTTTTCGTTGGGACATTCGCCGGTGGTTGTTAATATTTGTTTGTTATATTGTCTATTGTAAACACCGTGGGTTGGTAAACTGCTTTATATTATATATATATGATATAAAACATTATTATAAGTACTGTTAAGTCAAAGTGGTCATTTGTGTGCAATTAATTTGTTTGCACTTTTGAAAGATGTCAATTTTGAACTGTTCTGCATAATTTTGAAATCGGCCACCTATACATAACTCATCTACTTCTGTAATTTTGAAACACACACACCCCCACCTTTTCTATTTAAACTAACATACCATTCTCATATTCCCTTACAGACACATAACGGTGAATTCGGCAAGGCTGTGATCGAATACATCACCAAGAAGAACACACGTCTACCATTCGTTGATGTAGCCATAGCAGATTTCGGCGCAGACCAAGAATTTGGTATTGATATGGGTCCCGTCTGCTTTGTGTAAATGTCCCAACCCTTTTTATGCTGGCTTAGACTCATACTAGACTTCTGCTTCAGCTAGGTTTTAAATATTTTTTTTACAAATAAAACAAATTAATATGTCCCCCCTATCAGTAGCACTAGTTGGGTTGTAACAATAATATAGGCCAACAACCGTGGTCTATCTACATCACAAACTTCCAATGGTTAGTCATGCAGATAGATAGCAGAATCCGCATAAACATACTTTTTAGGAAACAAAATATCTGGACACTTTCTACTACTAAATTGATGTGCATTTTTTTGAATGGTGCTTAACATTTTTTTAAGTATTCAAAATCATTTGTGTATGTACCCTTCAACTAAAAAAGAGAAATATTTTTATTCAAAAAAAAAGTGGATTCTGATATGGAATTCAATCAAAATGGTGCTATAGCTTGTTATATTTTTTACAAATTGGGAGTTAGTGTGTCGTAGCATGTAGTACTCAAGGTGTTTTTCACATTATCTACACTGTTTTTCCTTTTGTTAGTGCTAGATTTATACCAAGAATAATCGAGAGGTAAAACATAGTTTTCAGTGAAATTTACAACAACTGTGTATTATATTTAAACAATTTTCATCCATGCTGTAGTACGGTGAATTACAATTGATGTGATTAATCAATGCTCTATAGACGGGATTGTAAATCTATGCACAAGCATCTTTTGTTCCAAAGACTATAAATATAAAATCTGAAAACTGGTGCTGTGATAGTTGAGAAAAAAATGGTGGATAATTTGCAGTTGTCAAAACTGGAGAACGAAACTCGCCAGTGGAAAAAGAAAAACTTTTTGTAATGGTCTAAAGCAGCTGAATAGCTGGAGTGAAAACTTTAAAGTATGAGGGATGGTTTGCGAACGAGGCGATGAACAACATGCATGTATCCCGGTATAAGATCTTCAAATTAGCCACCATTTTTTTAATTGAAAATCTTCCTCAGGCGATATCAACATTTCAAATATTCTATGAGGAAATATATTTTTATATAATTACAGTTTTTAACAATAGGATATGGAATAGGGTAATGTAAAACGTAAAGATATCTATTTTTCTCTTCTTCTCTCCTTTTCTCTATCTACAGTCTTATTTTCCAACTTTTAGTGAATTTGTCAATTGCTTGCCTTTATAAATTTAAAAAACACCTGTGAACTGTATGAAGGGGAAATACACAATGCAAAAAAAATCAATCCATGACTACCTGTTTCTGCTTCTCTCTGTGTCTTTGTATTAAGTTTAAGATATGAATTGATAGCATGCATGTGATCTTTCCATGGAACGCCCTCAACATCGAAAACAAAAATTGAAAGCAGATTTTCTTGCAGATTTACATTTCTGATCATAAATCGTACATACATTTTAAGTTACAGGGCGATACGATTCTTAATTACTTCAAAATCATGGTTTTGAATGAAAATAAACTGTCGGATATCCGACAACTTATTTTATTCTAGTCTAAATTCACTCTAAAACCATGATTTTGAGGTAATTAGGAATCTATCGCTCTGTAACTTGGAATGTATGTACAATTTATGATCAGAAATGTAAATCTGCAAGAACATCTACTTTCTAAAAAAAAAAATCATGAATTGAGGGCGCTCTCTGGAAAAGATCACATAATATGCCTTTAAGATATGAATCATAGCATGCATATTAAGGGCTTTGAGTCGAAGGTCATACATACAATGGTTGCCTCTTGTATACCATGTATATGTCACCTGGCAAGCCATCACACATTGTACCTTAAAAGTACTGGTATACATGTATAAAGACCATTCAGAAACTGGCTGCAACCTACGGAACACGGAAACGGGAAACGGCAACCGCCGGGTGGTAGAGTTTTGATGTGCTCCCTAACCATTTAAAATTCACATTCTCTGTGGAGTAGAAGATTAATGGGTGTATGGATTTAAAATTAAAAATCCCAAGAGCTGGCCTTGTGACTTCTAACCCTTGATTTGTAAGTACAGTTCATTCACTACTAAATGGCACTTGCCTGTTAGGTAACACTCAAGCCTAACCGACTCATTTATTTTGTCAGATTTGAGAAACTTTCAAGATAAATTAAACAATCAAAATCCTGTTCTCCAAGCCTCAGATTTGAGATTATTAATGTTCAATTTTTAAAACTTCAAGAAAAATACTGGCCTGATCATCTAAACAGACTCTAGGTAGCCACCAATTGGACGCAAAATGACATTTAGTAGAAAATATTGCAACAGTTCCTTCTTACCCAGAATAGACTTTAGACCAATCCTGTTCTCCAAGCCTCAGATTTGAGATTATTAATGTTCAATTTTTAAAACTTCAAGAAAAATACTGGCCTGATCATCTAAACAAGACTCTAGGTAGCCACCAATTGGATGCAAAATTACATTTAGTAGAAAATATTGCAACAGATATGTGTAACTTAAATTGGAGTCTTGCCTCCAACATGTCCATTTTGATGTGACGGGTCACATTTTAACATCATGAATCGCAGTTTATACAGGGCAAGTCAAAAAATCTGCAATAGTGGAAAGAAGCCATCTTGTTTTCAAAACTAAGTTGAAGTTTGAAACAGTTTAAACGTTGCAATAATGATATATTTGATCCTTACTTTATGAGAAAAAATGAAGTCGGTGGTATTTTCTATTGTCTTTGGTAACTCTTTTTGCTGCACAACCCAATTGTCCACAAGCATAGTGATTTTCAATTGAAATTGCACACATTTCATGTTCACATTTGAATATCTCGCCAACAAATATTTGGAATAATTTCATTTTTATTCAAATTTAGAACATTATAAGCAATTCATATGTAAATTGATAATTGCATCTCCCATGTTAACAAGAAATGATGCATTAAAGAAACTACAATCTCAATATTGTTAAAATAAAATAATCAGTGTAACATTGGAAAGAGAAGTATGTGAAGTATGTGAAGAGCCAGTTGAACCAATTTGACTTATAAAGTGCTAAATATACATATATATACAGTGGACCTCAACAAAATTACCAGAATTCTAGTTGTATACACCATGAACCACTATCATGTTTGTAAATTTAAAAAAATTAAAATCTCCAAATTTTACACCATGAACCACTCATGTTTGTAAATTTAAAAATAAAAAATTACCAAATTTAAAAAAATAAAATCTCTAATTTTTTAGATTATTGATTTTATTAAGAAAATTACTGACCAAAGAAAAATATGTTTAATGAACCATTACTGTAAAAGTGGATATTTTCGTGTGTGTAATTTTTCACGCTTTGCACATTTTGAACAATTTTACTTGTTTTTATTTTCGCGATTTGAGGCTTCCTGGCATAGACCAAGGAGTTATTATAGACCTACAAAATTAATATATTCATGTGTTTTTATTTTTGCGCTTGCTCACTTTTATAGCGCGAAAATAAATGTAGCGCGAAAATGTCCAATTTTACAGTAATTGAAAATGATGGTTGTGCTGTGCACCTACACCTACCCCTTACTTTTTTGTAGACCATAATATGAAATGATATTGGTTGAACAGGTCTCTGATATACTGTAAAAGTGGAAAGAAAAACACACAAATATATTTTCGTTTTGTTTATAAGTCTGTGTAAGGAAGCTCAAAACTGTGAAAATGAAAACAAGGAAAATTCTTCAAAATGTGTCTAATGTTTGACATGGGTCCCATTTCATGAAGATTAAACCATGAATTCTTTAACAAACTTCTTAAGAAGTTTGTTAAAGAATTCATAGTTTAAAGAAGAAGAATATTGTTCTCAAGATTTTAAAAAGATATGAAAACTTTAAGAAGACTAACTCTTCTAACACTTTCCATGAGGCTATTGGTTTTACCATACACAAAACAGATTTTTCAGAAACCTTTCCCAACTTTCAAGGTCTATTTCAAGGATTACTGAACCAATATCAGGCATGTTTGTGCTTATTTCAATGCATTTCTCATGGTGATTCCAAATAATAATTATGAAAATGAAATTTAATAATTTTGAAACATTTTGTGACATTTTGAAATGTTGCCGCGTGGAAAGTGTCAACACTTCCACGCGGCAGGCGACTGCACACGACTTTCCGAAATTTCACAAAATGTTTCAAAAATGTCAACATTTTTGAATTTCATTACCATATTTAAAATCTGTATCATGTGAAATGCATTGATATAAGTACAAACATGCATAGTATTGGTTCAGTAATCCTTGAGATAGACCTTATAAGTTGGGAAAGGTTTCTGAAAAAGTTGTTTTGTATAATGGTAAAACCAATAGCCGCGTGGAAAGAGTTAAGATAAGTAATAAGTTGCAATAGGACCCATGATCTGTTTGCATTCCTTTTCAAAAGTATAAACAACTCTTCAGTAAAGCTTCTAGATTCACAACCACAAAGTGTGCTAGTACCTTCCCTGAAGTTGACTGGTAAAGAAGCAATCTTCTTACAGATTTCTCAATGCGATGCAGAGCGAAATATATAAGTTAAACCATTAACACGTAGTCCAAATGTTCCAAACGATTTAAAGGTAGATGACCCGATCACATTTTCATAACACAGATTTTTCTCAAACATATGGCGATTTTCATATCATATGAAAGATCATATTTTTCTGATTAACATACTGAAATTTGACTGTCCAGTTCAGTATGATTATGAAGAAATCGGTGAAATAACATAGAATTACCGCGAAAAGTGGTTACCACCAATATAGTTTGTGTACATCTCAATGGGCACATTTCACAGCATCTTGTGCGTCTAAAATAAGAACCATTAGAGTTACGCAACTCAAACTTTGGAATACGACTTTTTTGAGGATGACCTTTCATGTCGAATAGAAAACTTCAAGTTGAAAATCGGAACATCTACCTTTAACTTATATAATTATGGAAATTAATTAAAATCCTTACAATATGAAAAATAATGATAAGGGATAAAATTTGTAAAAAATTGTAAATCCCCTTCAAAATTCAGAATTTTTACAGCTTTTGGAAATATACAGGGTGTCCCAGAAAGATTTATACCCGTTTGAAAAATAACAAAATTATGAAAACAACATTGCAGTACAAACACACTATCGGGGTAGAAGGCCGAAATTTAGCAGGGAAAAAAATAGCTAAACATAATGTATTGCCTTTATATCCAATAAAAAGTGTGCTTGTTCACTGGCCAGCAAAAGGTTGATGGTGGATACAGTAATCCTGCTATAAGTCGTAACATTCAAGGTATATTATGTGATCTTTCCCGGAAACCCCCTAAACATTGAGAGAAAAAAATTGAAAGCAGATTTTCTTGCAGATTTACATTTCTCATCATAAATCATATATACATATATTCAAAGTTTTATAAAAAGCTGATTCTTAATTACTTCAAAATCATGGTTTTAGAGTGAAAATAAACGACAGTTTATAATTATTTTCACTCTTAATTCACTCTAAAACCATGATTTTGAGGTAATTAGGTATCGCTCTGTAATGATCAGAAATGTAAATCTGCAAGTAAATCTACTTTCTAAAAAAATCATGAATAGAGGGCGCTCTCTGGAAAAGATCACATAATATGCCTTTAAATCAATGAAAGCGGTATAGACTGTTCTAAAGCAGCTACAGAAACCAAAAGCTGATAATTATAAAGATCAGTACTAAAATTACATGCGGAAAGGCATCAGTGACAATCGGTTTTGAAATTTAAAAATCCACAACTTTATGAGCCTTGGCAACCAACCACGTCAACCAATCACAACATCGTGTGGGATGAGGCTCAAATTATAGACAAGGATCCACACATGATTCGTAGAAGGGCAGTACACCCTCAACAGCATCTATGACGGGTTAATCACATCGGTCGTCAAAATGAAAAGCCAGTGATGAGAACTGACATCAAATAGTCCTCACTTTTAAAAGCATGGAACTGCCATAAGTGAGTAAAATCATAAATATATTCCATGTTAAAGAGCGATACGATTCCTAATTACCTCAAAATCATGGTTTTAGAGTGAATTTAGGAGAACAAAAATAAACTGTCTGGTTAAGTTTATTTTCACTCTAGTACGATTTATGATCAGAAATGTAAATCTGCAAGAAAATCTTGTTCGAGGATTAAGGGCATCCCTGGAAAAGATCACATAATATACCTTTAACCTTATCTCTACCCCCCACTTTTTTCAGAATTTTTTTTCTCAACGTGACCAAAATATCCCCCCGATCCAAATAAATAATTAAATTTACACTAATCAATAAATAAACAAATAAATGAATAAATACATAAATATATGAATACAAATTCAGATGTATAGACCTTCCAGAAAAGGAATCGTTACTCTGAGTGTCATGCTGATAGGGCAATCGTCATCATCATCAATTTGACGCTACTCGTGTCTTTCATTCTTTAGGGACACGAGGCGTTGTGTCTATTGTTATTTCAGTGCCTTCACACGCCGCTGCCACTCAGTTCGGTTTTGGGCGGCATCAACGGCGGCATTAGGTTGTAAGCCTATGGCGCTCAAGTCCTCTTGGAGCTGCGCTTGATATGTACGGCGTAGTGCGCCACCGAGGCGGTACGGTTCAGTTGCCTGGTTTTTGGGGTGCAGGAACACGGCGAGTGGCAGTTCTGGTCTCCGGAGGGCATGGCCCACCAGAAGAAGTCTATTACGGGTCAGTGTCAGAGTCGCGGGCTCAATCAGTGCGCGGGCATACAGGTTGTCATTTGAGAGCCGCTCCGGGTAGTGCACGCCAAGACAGTAGCGCATCAGGGCACGATGAGATGCATCAATGCGACTGCCCAATGTTTCTGTAATTGCCAAAGCTTCGCAACTGTACAAGAGGACAGATTCCACGGTAGACAGGATGGTGGAAAATAGGTTGGATCGCAAACCCCATGTATGATATGTACAATCCATGAAACTCAGACGACTCCTTTTACGGAAGGTCTATACTTCTGTTATGCTCTGCCGTAACATCATTGAGCACTTTATTCAAAAGATAGTCTAACCATGAAATACTGTCGATATTCAAGAATTATTGTTGATAAATAAATAAATATATGAATAAATACGTAAATATTTGTATACAAGTTCAGAGGTATATAGACCTTCGAAATATATGTACAAATAAATGATTGAATGAAGAATGAACAAATAAATAGTATAGGTTTCACAAAACTAAATCCCGTCACCCTTTGAGGCAATATTCCAAAACCGACCTGTTGCTATTCCGAAACGGGAGACCTGGTCTAAATTACAGTTTAAAATTAGGGTATTTATGTTTTGGCCAAGTAATATAGTGTGAATTTTGACAGACACATCATTATTATTATTATTATTTAATCTTTCTTTATTGAGGGTAAACAGCTTCAGTGTCAAGCACTGCTTTCCAAGCAGGCCCTCATTTCACAGAGAAAAATACATAATTATTTACAATATATATACATGGAATATAACAACTATTTACATAAATATATATATACAGAACCATCAGATAAATTCAGCAAGGAAATGCAGAATTGTAATATACTTTAGAACACAAAATTTAAATTCCATTGATCTTTGTTTTAAATTGTTGCACTGACATATTCTCAAGCTCGGTTCTGATTGTTGATGGCAAGTTGTTCCAGGCATATGCTGCCCTAACATGAAACATTCGCATACCTGAGCGTCAATCAATCAGCGTCAATCAGGTCCAAAAAAATTGATGCAATGATGATTCTTTAATATTTTAACCAAGACATCTGTGTTCAGGTCATTTCCAGTAGCTGACGCCATCATCTAAATCAACAATTGCCTGTGACCAGGAAAACCCAACACGAACGTTTTTTAAATGGCTCTAGCAGGGAAAAAATGCTGTTAACCCCCCGCCCCCGCCCCATATATAAGTTGTTGAGTAGTATAGTCATGGCTGTCATCTTTAGATTGATGCTAAATTTCAAGATACCAGTTTCATAGAACGTCAACAAATATCCATTTTAGATTGTGCATTTCATGTGTAAACCTATGGGAGATGTATTTGGTGGTGTGTGACCATGAATAGATTTGGTAAATTAAAGGTAGATGACCCGATCACATTTTCGTAACACAGAATTATTTCAAACATACGGAGATTTTCATATCATATGAAAGCTCGTATTTTTCTCATCATCATACTGAAATTTGACGGCCTAAATCGGTATAATTACGGAGAAATCGATGAAATGACGTCGAATTACCGCGAATGGTGGTATACCACCGATATAGTTTGTGTACTACTCAATGGGTACAGTTCACAGCATCTTGTGCGTGTAAAATAAGAACCATTAGAGCTATGCAACTCAAACTTTGGAACACGACTTTTTTAAGGATGACCTTTCATGTAGAATAGAAAACTTCAAGTTGAAAATCGAAATGTGATCGGGTCATCTACCTTTAATACAATAATAAATAAATAGATAAGGCCATGAACAAAATCCTGTTCTGCAAAATTTTTAAAACTTTTTGTCAGAAAATGTTTTGAAAATGTTTGCTTTAAAAATATTTATGAAATTGAAAATTTAGAATTCACCAAAATGTCCCGACATTTTTGGAAAAAAAAGCCATTAACAAATATTTTGTTAGATGGCATAATGGATTTAAAAATCGCTGCAAATTGGCGTAGCCAGGTCTTCGTCAAAGACTATAAAAGTTTTGGGATCATGTGTCAAGGAAAATCAACCAATCGGTGACAAGTATCTGGAAATCAGGGTTACGAGCTTTGTGTAATCATGCGCAATCTGAAATTTTTCGTTTAACTATGCCTTTGCCAAAAATGATACAAGTATTTCATGAAATTTGTGCCAATTACGCCCGTAAAGGAACGTTTTATCAATCAATTATTTCAACAATGATGTCATGGTACGTAGAAGATAGCCACTGGAGTTGAAAGAAGAGTGGTCAGAAAGTGAATATTAAGTAAACTGGCATCGAAATCGGGATCGAAATGTGGTTAGTGCATACTAAGTTACTAGTCTAAGACAATAATAGTGCACCACCATGGACTTGTCTGATAAGTCCATCTCTATGCATGCATAAAAAAACATGGACGTATCAGTCTGATAAGTCCATGCATAAACTAACTACAGCTATGAGTATAAGAGTTGAACCTAGGGCCTAGGCCTAGACTAAAGCCCTTACCTTGTCCTTAGCCTTACTTATTAATTAAGCTTATTATTTGGTTTATGGATCATCAATTCTTTATGATAGGCATGTTCATAAAATTTTGAAAATAAAATTATCTCTTAGTCTTTGAAATGGAATACATGGAAACAAAGTACTTTACAATAAAAATTATGGGCAATGTCTTGCTAGACCTCCCGTAACTCAAGTGCGCATGCTCAAACCAATTAAAATATGTTGTAGCTATACACGGTTTATTCAGTACGGGACGTGAGGCAAGATATATAGCCAAATGATGTTTCAACCATCATACCATGTATGCAGGCTTAATAATAAAAAGTTATGACCAAAAGCTTACGTTTAGCCGTTTAGCGAAATTCTGTAAACGTTTAAACCCCCCTATGAGCGTTTAAACGTCAGCCTTACAAGTTACAATCTCTTGAATCACAGACTTCTGTTACTATACTTATAAGTCTATTACAACTTTAAGGTCACATTCCCCAAGCTCTTGGCAGACTGTAGTCACGTTCACACTAGGCGGAGTAAGGACGGCGTAAGGAAGAGTAGCGGTGGTTTGGCGTAGCAATCGCGTAACTGATGGAGTAGTGACTGTGTGAACGATGATTAGCGTAAGTTACGCGGCCTTAATCCGGTCGATTTACTCCTGCTTTTTAGCAGGAGTAGCGAGGAGTAAGCGAGGTCAGCGTAGCCCCGCCTGGCGTAAATGGCTGTGTGAACGGTACTTTACGCTAATCGCGCATAAGTGTGACCTTTTACAAGATCGTGACCTTTAGTGGTGTGTGATGTGCCTATATATTTCCACGATGTAACGTTTTGCAAGTTCGCGACCTTGCTGTGTGTTGTGCCTATACGGTATAACGAAATGGTAAAATCTCGATACATTTTAAAATATATCAAAATAAATAACTGAATTTAATAAGTTCAAAAGAAATTAAAGATGTTGTTTGGGCAGACTATTTGCAGAAGCTTTTTGATGTACAATTTAAAAAACTTGATGATGTGCATATATAATTTTTATTTCTATAATTATAAATGCAAACAATTTATCCTTTTTTCTTCTTAATTTAATTCCAAAATAACAGAACACGCATCAACACAAAACCATTTTCAGTGATATGCGATTTGTAATACAATTTACAAAGGTCAAAGCAAATGCTGCCTATTTCAACACTTACACCAGCAAAGCTGATAATCGGCGTAAGTTACGCGGCGTAGCGATATGAGTAAAGCGTGTGTGGACGAGTAACGAAACTATTTGTGGCATTTTTATTGCTTTTAGCGTAAGTTACGCTTTTGAATAACCACTGTGTGAACGTAGCTTGTGTTATCATCATCCATCTACGTTCCCATCCCTTTAACACTTTTGGACATGTGATTTTGACTTTTCACCGGTAATAAATCATCTAAGATTTCTATGTGGTCCATTTTCAGGGTTTATACAGGTTAGTTTATGCCCTTGGGGTATAATTATGTCCTTTGCAGTCTTTTTATTGGACCACATAGTGGAAAATAGACACATCCTTAGATGATTTATTACCAGCGAAATGTAAAATCACCTGTCCAAAAATGTTAAGGGAGTGGGAACATAATGCAGGCATGTTGATGAATAGATAGATAAGTGGGGATTATGTGTTCATCCATGCATGCCCAGCAAATGGGTCAAAATAAACGATATGGCCATGTGTTTTGAACTCACCACCCAAAAAGGGTGGTGGCGTTGCATTTTTGGTGACGAATCATCCATCTCTCTCTATTAACTCAACAACTACATGTGGTAGAGCTATGGTTGAGGTGTCATGTGAAAGCCTATTTATTTAGCTACATTGTGTGAATAAATCAGGTATTTCTATAAATGCTTGGCTGAGATATGATTGATTATGTTGTGAAAGTCAGGGGTGGTGGCGGTGGCGGTGGCGGTGGCGTTGTGTACAATCTCTATGGGGAATATAGAAAATGTTCCCAATTCTACGTTCAAAGTACAATAACTTCTCATCTCTGTATGGTACAGACATGATTTTGCTCTCATTTTATAGATTGTTTTATATTCTATAAGTTTCTGTTTCAACAAACGTGTCAACTATTACGTAACAATTGTAATCACGAATCGATTGCATTGTCCTTGGCTTTTTCCCTATTCACTACACAGTGAACTTGCCCTAATTCAGCGGCTTTACATCATGACTATAACAAACAAATATTGAACCGATGATAGCAAAATTATACATTTTTGGAAAGCTCTCAAATAGGGGAATTCAAAAATGTCCTTTAAATCAGGAAAGGGTAATACCCAAAGAAATATACTTGTAAACTCTAATAAATATGAAATTTAAACGTTTGTGCCCATTTACTTCTCGATATAGTGTATTTCAACATGTTTACCATTGACAACTATTATGTTATGATGGGTAATTGCATGAGGAACATGCACAGTAAAATTATGATTGGGATTGGTATAAAAATATTATTGAGCTTGAATCAAAATATGAAAAAAATCTATATCTTTTGAACATTCCTAATCACAACATGTTACCATTAGGTCTTATCTAAATTCCAATAGCATATTTGGATTCCTTGTGAGATTACCGTTCAGAAAATATATATTTTTTATGTGTAGAACAAATAGTTATTGCGATATGCTTATTCGAATCTCAGATGGTGTAAAATGTAAAAATCTGGACATGCAACGGTAAGGGTGGCGAGTTCAAAACACACGGCCATATACTTACAAACTGGGGAGATCAATATTATAAGTATATAACTGCTATATTCATCAACTGGCTTAGAAAGACCATGGATAGACCATAGTCTTGGTCCATGCAGGAAAGGTCCATGACATGGTGGTAGACTAAAATTAGAGACGAATGGTCCAGGCTTGGTTTTACTGTAGCAGGAATAGGGCGATCAAAATTCAAGCCAATATTTCTTGGAAATAGAAACAGGTTGAGATCGGGGTTGAGATATTACACCAATATTACTTGAACATTTAACACGATATTTGAAGCAACAGTTTTTTTGAAAAATATTGATGAAAATCCCCGCCCCGGCGTAGACTCACATACTTTCATTTCATAGCTCTCATACAGAGAGCCAGGATTCAGAGCTAGGCTAAAATGAGTTCCCTTTTTTTAAAAATAGCAATCATCAACCCTGTACGGTGCCAAATCTAATTGTGGAGCCACTGGCTCCTAAGTTTAAAAAAATAGGAGCCAAAATTTAGCTCCCAAGTAAAAAAGATTTGGCGCCAGCATTTCCTGTTTTTTCTGTCCGACAAATTGTAATTGTACCTGGGATGCGATGCGTGCGTCTGGTTGAAAGATCAACAATTCAAAATAAAAAATGGATTCATACATAAAAAGATCGCCATCAAAACGAATCATTTGAATCGCAAATCCCGGGCGCAAATCAAGTCTTATTTTATTCTGCAATCATTTCATATCTGTATACCTTTCACATCGCGATAGAACGTGACATCTCTCACAGAACCATTTTTCGGCAGCCCAGGGAGTTGCGCAATGGCAATGCACCTTTGGGATATAAATTTGTATAATACATAACCGCGTGTTACGGCATGGTTCACAGGTCATCGCCTCCATGTATTATAGTATGCGTAGTATTAAGTTGACCTTTTGAACCGTGTCTCTAATTACGAGCTTCATTTATTAAATGCCAGTGTGGGAATGAGTGGGAATTTGCGCCAATTTCTAGGTTCATTTAATAGCCTCGTGTGAGAACTTTGCTTGCCTATTACAAATACGTATTTGGAACTGTGTTTTTTGAAACGGATACTGATTTATCACAGATTACTTTCGTTGCTTTCGTTGCTTTATTGTAACTTGGCGACTGAAAGCTTAAATATTTTATCGCCACTCGCGCTTAGGTTTGAAAAAGTGGTCGCATCAGAAAAAAAAATGCTCGCAAATGCGAGTGAATTAGTCGCACCGTACAGCGTTGGCAATCATTTTAAATGAGTAATTGGTTTGTTGGTACTTTTTTCTGTCATGACTGACAGCTCGTGACTTTGGTGATTACACGCCACTGGTCCGCGTGCACCCTCAATCTTGCCCTGCATGATCACCTTCTCTAGACAGTTTCCTTGGCGTCTGGCAATATGACAGAAATCCTTAGCATCCGGCTTTTCAAATGCATTGATTTTGTTGCAGATTGCCGTTGTCAGTGTCCTGGATTCACAGCCGTAGGTTGAAATAGGGAAAACGTGTGCTTTGATCAGACGTACCTTGATTGATATATTGATGCCTCTGTCAGCCCATATTTTTGAGAGCTGTGTCATTGCAGATCTATGCATAGCCAAACCACGCCTGATTTCTGTATGACATCCTCCTTCTTGAGTTATGACAGATCCGAGGAAGTTGAACTATTGGATCTGATCCACATTTTGACCATCAACTAGAAGAGGGGTAATGTTTCCATCATCACAGATGACCATGAACTTTGTTTGGCAACATTGAGACGTAGGCCCAAGCTCCCACTTTCATTTTTGACCTTCTTCAGTGTAGGCCTGTCATCGACAAGGACGATGTTGACATTATGTCGACATCATCTATTATCTCGACATGTCGATATCAACTTTGGGATGTCGATATAATTGACATTAAAAAATAAAAACGTAATTTGTGTTATTGACCCCATGTTTAAGTTTGACATTGTTTCAAAATGATTTTGTAATAAAAGAATGTAGAAAATTGGCGAATTAATGATCGTATTCAGGTATATTATACTAAAGTTGTTTTAACATGTGTACAATACTGTACATTTACTTCGCGATATTCTCGATCTGCGGTGATATTCTATACTATCGCGGACCTTAATTTGCGGCACCAATCGGCTTGGTATTTGGATCATAATAATTATGTTGACATCATGTCGATATCGAGATTCTAAAATAGCAACATGTCGACATGAAAAAAAGATCTCGATAACAGCACTACTTCAGTGTGATGCCTATTGAGACTTGATGAACCACTGGAACCAAATACCGGTCATCATCATCATCCTTCGGCTGCAGAGCAGGCGACCACAAGTTTCTTCCATGCACGACGGTCATGAGCAAGAGTGACAATCTGTCGATCTTCAATCATGCCTTTATTGTCCCCTAGTAAGCGTTGTACATGTATGTCAGATTTGTTGTCCAAGGACGACCAGGTCTCCTTCGGCCATGTGTTGGTGCGTAGGTGGCATACTTTTTAGCAGGCTCTTCATCAGGGAGACGGAGTATAATGGCTAAGGAATCTCAACTGGAAGCGCTTTACACGGTATAAGAGGCTCTGTCTTGGTCATGTCATAAATTGTGGTGTTTGGGACATGATCCATGCGCTTGATGTTTAGCATTATCCTGTAGCAAGTGGTAGCGAAGGCATTTATTTTGCATTCCATATCTTGGGATATCACCCAATTTTCACATCCATACAGTAAGATAGTCACACAGGTCGTATTGAATAATTTCATCTTTGTTGTGATACCTATTTGAGGGCTCCTCCAGAGGCATTCTTACTTTCAAAATGTGCACCATGCTAATGCCTTGCGTCTTTTAAGATCGCTTGCACCCGATGCCATCATAGAGCCAAGATACCTGAAATCTGTAGTTGGCAGTCATGTACTCAGATTTAGATACGCTAATGTAGAGGCCGAGGTCTTTTGCTGCTGCAGCAGTTTCTGTCAGCTGGGTCTGGGCTTGTGGAATTGTTGTCTCGAGTAAGGCAATGTCATCAGCAAAGTCTAAGTCATTGAGAACAATG
The DNA here is from genome assembly GCA_035610835.1 of Ophiura sarsii. NCBI lineage: Eukaryota > Metazoa > Echinodermata > Ophiuroidea > Amphilepidida > Ophiuridae > Ophiura > Ophiura sarsii. Next base: position 12,810,627 of record CM069456.1, on the reverse strand, counting down.
TCAAGATGACGCCTCGAACGACGTGGATGAGTCACAACTCCTGAGTCAAGATCAGATGTGGCCTTCTTCAAATAGGTAGTCTACCAATATCACAAATAGGAATGGAGCCAGAACGTCACCCTGTAGCACTCCAGTGGAGACAGCAAAAGGATCAGATATACTGCCATCGACCATCACAGCACTTCTTGAGTTGTTGTACAGTACATCTATAGCGTCAACTAAAGCTTTTGGGATTCCGTAATGTAGCAGTACTGCAAACATAACTTTCCTGTTTATGGAGTCGAAGGCTTTCTTGAAGTCTATGAATGTGACTGTGAGAGGTAGCTGCAGCTGGTCTTTAAGCCCTTCCATGATCCTCCTCAGGATGTGGATTTGTTGAGCACAGCTTCTGCCAGGGCGAAAACCAGCCTGGTTATTCCTCAAGATGGGGTCGACATGATCTCTAATTCTGTTGAGCAGGATCAGGCCCGTAAGCAGGATTTTTTTAGGGGGGCGTATTTTCCGGAAAAGGTACATTGGTACCCAACAAAATCGTAAAAGGTTGCCCCCCCAAAAAAAAATTAAGTCATCTCAGACAATTTTAAGGGGGGGGGGGGTGTAAGGACATGTTTTAGTCCAAAATGGCCCAAAAAACGCTTTACACAATGGGAAATGGGCCGTTTTTCGGAAACACTGGTGGTCCACTAGATGGGTGGTTACAGGGTGGTGTAAACTTCCATGCAGATCGCATGGACAACTTGTACCAATACGTCACCAGTAAGGCCAAGTAAAAAAAAACACCCTAGTTTCTCATCCTAACTATTTTAAAAAGGGAGGATGGGGGCACATTTTTGTTGTTGTTTTTTTTCTTCAAAAATGGCGGATCCGAGATGGCAGATGCCCCTTTTTCCAAAACTGGTTTTGCTTTTTCCAACATGGTGGAAATGTTTTGCTTCAAAATGGCCGCCACTTTTCTAAGACTACAATCATAGAAAAAAGGTGTTCGAACACTGACCCTAATTGCCATGCTTATTGGACCATAACAGGCACGCTATTTGAGTCACGTGAAAATCAAAACTTGTTTCTGGTAGCCTGAAGTATCCCCTTACTCATATCCCTCCCCCTTCCCCACCGATCAATGTTGCAAGGCCTTGTGCTGATGGTGGGCAAATTGTGGGATTCAACATTGATCAGGGGGGAAGGGGGAATACTTTACATTACACCTACAAAGTGTTCGAACACTTTTTTCTAACATTGTAGCTTTAAACCATAAAATGGGTACATACTGGAAACAATTCAAGATATTTTGCATGTTTACAACACAAGGATCTATTCTCTATTTTTTCTCTTTCAGGTATACAAAGCCAAGATACAAAGCTAAACAAGAAAAGAATGATGTGTATTCTAGATTTACAAAATATCAGTATGATCTGGAGAATATCTTGATAAATAAATCAGTTCCAGCCAAAAACGACAAACAAATGTTCCCAAGGCCACACTGGTGTTTTACCCACGGTATATTTTTATCCTCTGATGATATACAGTTTCATTTTTATCATGTTTTGATAATTAACATTTTGCCTGTTGTGTTGTTCTCTGATTTTAACACAGTGTTTTTAAAAAAAAATATTGACACATTCTCCATTTACAACATCAGTGTGATCCATATTCAACAACAAAAATGAAAAATGAAAAAAAGAAGAAACAAAAAACCTATTTTTTTTATGCGGCAGCCAAAATGGATGTGCGCGAGGATGAGAAACTACATTTTTTTGTTGGCCTAATCAACAGCAAATGCCTTCAAAATCAAATACTCATTCTATCCTAGATCTATTCGCATTTGGAACAATCTACTACCACCCCCTATCATTTCAGCACCTTTGGTCAACGTCTTCATTCAAAGGAGCCCCTTACAAAATGCAATCACCAAAATGTAGTTGCAGCAAGGTGGTACCAGGTTGCGCAAAGTTGTCGCAAGGTTGCATAAGTTTGTCGCAAGGTTGTGGATGATTGCTGCAAGGTTGCGCAACCTTCTCAGTAGAACCAAACTGGTTGCGCAAGCTCCTGCAACCTTCTCAGAAGAACCAAACTGGTGCGCAAGGTTGCAGATGGTTGCTGCAAGGTTGCGCAACCTTCTCAGAAGTATCAAACTGGTTGCGCAAGCTCCTGCAACCTCTTCAGAAACACCAAACTGGTTGCGCAAGGTTGCGGATGGTTGCTGCAAGGTTGCGCAACCTTCTCAGAAGTACCAAACTGGTTGCGCAAGGTTTCTTCTTAAGTTCAAAGGTCAGGTCAAAAGGTCAAACATGTGAAATAAACATTGCTGTCATTGTAACCTTTACTAAAGTTGTAGTGACTTTAAATTTGATGATTAATTGTACCCATACTTTGTAACCAATTTCATAATGAAAATAAGGTAAGCTAGAAAAATAGGTTGTGAATCATATTCTAATCTTTGAAGGAAACTGATGTTGCAGATAAAAATGATGAAAAATAGTAAGTTTAAAACATATAAGCTTATTTTGGTATTGGTTCCAAATTTTGACCCCATTTTTACATACTTTTTGATGGTTGCTAGCTGGTTGCAAACAGGTTGCGCAAGCTTTAGATGTTTCTGCATGGTTATATTTTTCCAAATGTAACCAGTTGCTTGCGCAACCTTGCAGCACTAGCTGGTTGCGGCAGGTTGTGCAAGCTTTAGATGTTTCTGCAAGGTTGCGCAAGGTTATATTTTCCCAAATTTAACCAGTTGCTTGCGCAACCTTGCAGCACTAGCTGGTTGCGGCAGGTTGCGCAAGCTTTAGATGTTTCTGCAAGGTTGCGCAAGGTTATATTTTTCCAAATTTAACCAGTTGCTTGCGCAACCTTGCAGCACTAGCTGGTTGTGGCAGGTTGCGCAAGCTTTAGATGTTTCTGCAAGGTTGCGCAAGGTTATATTTTTCCAAATTTAACCAGTTGCTTGCGCAACCTTGCAGCACTAGCTGGTTGTGGCAGGTTGCGCAAGCTTTAGATGTTTCTGCAAGGTTATATTTTTCCAAATTTAACCAGTTGCTTGCGCAACCTTGCAGCACTAGCTGGTTGCGGCAGGTTGCGCAAGCTTTAGATGTTTCTGCAAGGTTGCGCAAGGTTATATTTTTCCTAATTTAACCAGTTGCTTGCGCAACCTTGCTGCACTAGCTGGTTGCGGCAGGTTGCGCAAGCTTTAGATGTTTCTGCAAGGTTGCGCAAGGTTATATTGTTCCTAATTTAACCAGTTGCTTGCGCAACCTTGCAGCACTAGCTGGTTGCGTCAGATTGCGGAAGCTTTAGATGTTTCTGCAAGGTTGTGCAAGGTTATATATTTTTCCAAATTTAACCAGTTGCTTGCGCAACCTTGCAGCACTAGCTGGTTGCGCAAGCTTTAGATGTTTCTGCAAGGTTGCGCAAGGTTATATTTTTCCAAATTTAACCAGTTGCTTGCGCAACCTTGCAGCACTATAGCTGATTGCAACAGGTTGCGCAAGCTTTAGATGTTTCTGCAAGGTTGCGCAAGGTTATATTTTTCCAAATTTAACCAGTTGCTTGCGCAACCTTGTGCTTGGTTGAGAATGCAAACTTAAGGTTACACCGCCAACTGACATTGCAAGGTTGCGCAAGGTTGTATTTTTCCAAATTTAACCTTGCGCAAGGTTGCGCAAGGTTGTATTTTTCTTATTTAAGGTTGCGCAAGGTTATCTTGCGCAAGGTTGCAGAATTGATTGCGATAAAGGTTGCGATTTTCATAAGGGGCAGCCCTGCCAGTCTTTACCGCGTCACTGACTCAATTAAGAAGATGTTAAAAACTCACTTATTCCACCGTCATAGTGCGGGGGATGTTTAACACTGTTTTTTAATTTAATTTAAATTTTATGTTTTTAATTTTGTTAAGCGCTGTGGTACCATTGTATAATGTGTAAGAGTGCTATACAAATGCTCATTGTTATGTTAGGTTATGTTATGTTCAGAGACATGCTCCCTGCACCCAGTACCAAAATCTAGCTCTGAATTATAGCTCTCTGTCTGAGAGCTATTAAACAAAAGCATCTGAGTCGGCGTCGGATACTAATAAAAATTAGTCAAACCTTTGCTTCAGATATCATGTTTAATGTTTAAATAATATGTATGCCTCAAATGGTTTAATATCCCAATCTATTTCTATTTCAATTCCAAGAAATACTGGCTTTAATTTTCGATCACCCTATGCTGCTACAGTAAAAATATGACGGCAACTGTCTATGCTTGTTTTCATAGCTAATCAAAATCCTGTAAACTGGGGGATCTTCTGTACATAGTGCACTCAAAATTCCCCTTTGTCTTTGTTTTCTTTTTTAATTGCACCTACTGGCTATGATGTCAAACCTGCACCACATCCTAGTTTAGCTCCTGTTTCGGAACTGCATAAGGATTATACACTTCAAGCTTCAAGGAACGGTTGAAAATGGGACGCTTTTTGGTGTGCAATCCTTGTCCACAATTATCCCATATATAGGTCCTACTTAGGCTGGAGGCTGAAAGCCTTATTTGTTTTAATTGACATTGCTTATATTGAACTTTGAAGTAGGTTAGAATTTTTCAAGAGATAGATATCATCAGGAAAAATGTTTCACTTCAAGTCATTATCGAATGAAGAACACAATTGCAAACCAAACCATCTCTTCAAGTACATGATCATGATGAATAATATAGGTTATTGATGAGAGGATTAGTTAGGATTAGAGGTATATATTTATCCATGCACACAATTAATACAGTTTAAGTTGGAAATAAAAAATACAGTCATAGGAAGATGTTTTAGGAATTGGCACTTGAGAAGGTTCTTCACATACTGGCCATTTCATTGACACAACAGTGAAACATGTTGGACTAGTATCTTTCATCATATTGTTATGTACTATCAAAGTAACAGTGTTGTAGGACTCGGACTCGAGTCCTTGGGAAACCAAGGAGGAATTCTGCTGTCTGCCGCTCGCAAAAATAATGTGACAATATAAACACTTCAAAAGAAGTAAGTTCCCCTTTAGGGTTTCGCTTATATTTTCAAAAATATCCATTGGGTTGAAATGGGTTTTCTGTCAAATTGTTATGAGGTTCATACCAATACTTGACCAAAATTTCAAATCAAATGGAAGTCCAACTCTTGTTGTACCAGATTTGCATGTACGATGGTCAAGACGACGGTGGGCACGTGTTGTATTCACCGATGAAGTGCGTGTCATATCTCCGACCACATTGACAATAGGAAACGTATGTGGCGTCGCCGAGGGGAGCCACATTTTGAATGTTGTGTGGTACCTGTGACAGCGTTTGGAGAAAGGCCGTGTAATGGTATGGGCGGGCATCAGCAGTTGAGTGAAACCCAATCTCGTTCAAATCAATGGGAATCTCAACGCCATTCGATATATTGGCGAGGTGCTGCGACCACATGTGCTTCCCTACGCTGGAGGTATAGGAAATGGATTTGTCTTGATGGACGACAATGCGCGCCTACATAGGGAAAGAGTTGCTAATCAGTTCTTGGAAGATGAAGGTATAGAGCGTTTGGTTTGGGCCCGTGAACTCCCCAGATCTCAACCCAATCGAGCATCTGTGGGATCAGTTAAAGCGGGCCGTGGATCGTAGAGTGGATGATCACACTAATCTTGCTAACTTACGTCTTCTGGTACAACAAGAGTGGGATGCCATCCCACAGCATCGAGTGGCGCTCCTCATCAACACTATGAGACGTCGATGTCGGCAAGTAATACAACAAAGCGGTGGATACACCCGCTACTAAACATTATTTTAGCAACTTTTGAAATTAAACATTATTTTAGCAACTTTTGAAATGGGACATTCTGTCATTCAATACGTGCTCACTCAAGCATGACAGAACCTGTTGATTTGAAATTTTGGTCAAGTATTGGTATGAAGCCCATAATTATTTGACTGAAAACCCCATTTCATTCCAATGTATTGTTTTGGAAATATAAGGGAACCCGGATTAAAGGGGAACTTACTTCTTTTGAAGTGTTTAGTTGATCATTGCAATCACAACCGAACCGAGCCTAATGCCCACCAAATAAATTGATTCATCAGTTTTTTCTCTGTGGATGTGTTGGACTTTCTGTATTATGGGCGATTCCTCGGTAACACGCGTTACGTTTAAGCGCCATTCTTTATTCTCCACTCTATAAATGTTAAAGTAATTTGAATGAAGTTTTCATCTTTTTTGTTTGTTTGAATAAGTTCATCAGGATTGTAGATATACATTAAAGTTGATATTTTGTTGAACAAATCCAAGAATTGTACTCCCAATTGCTAAGTTGTGATGAGTGGATCAAACATGTGACTCAGAGAATAAATGCCCTCGTCGCGGTTGAGTATGTTAGGCCGCACTAGATTAAATGAACACAAAAAGGACGCCAACAAGTCAGTGACAGAAAATTCACACGATCCAACAGAAAAGAGTCAACAACTGAATAACACAAAACGGCAGTGACAGACCATATCGCACAGGAAAATCACACCATTAACTGGATAGGTGCAAAAATCCTTGATAAAGACACAGACAAGTAGAAAAGATGGATACGAGAAGCAATTTGGATACGATGACAGGGCCTAACATTCTTAACTGCGACGAGGGCATTTATTCTCTGAGTCACATGTTTGATCCACTCATCACAACTTTGCATCCTGGGAACAAGAATATCATCTCTCGCAGGAAAAAGAAGTGGATGAAGCCATTACTGAAGAAGTCAACGAAACCTTCTAATTGTGAGTACAATTCTTGGATTTGTTCAACAAAATATCAACTTTAATTTCATCTTTTGTATTGTAATACTAAGACTTAAGGCTAGATCCTCATGCTAACAGTAACACCAGTGTGAAATGTTAGCTCATGTTAATGTAAGACTGCTCCAAATATCGGTAACACATGTTACGAAAAAAGACGCACAAACAAAATTCCCAACTTTGTTTTGCTTGTGTATTTAAACTAACTAACCTACAATCAAGAGGTTTTAGCACATTTTCCTGAATATGAGTTTGGTAACACGCGCTACCACATTTTGATGGCTTATTGTGGAAAGTGGTGGTCAGTGTCCAAATTAAGGGAAAAAATCTGGTTATCCGGCGGATTACCAATGTCATAAAATCTGGTTATCCGCCAATATTTTTGGTAATCCGCTAAAGTCAAGATTTCTCGGGAATTTCAGAAGAAAAAGCACATTTTTGGCAATTTTAATTTTAAACCTCACGGCACATTCTAAAAATATTTAAAATCAGTATATTAACAATTTATATGGGCAGAGAAGTGTTGCTAGTAACCATGTAACTTCTTAACGAAGCATCGTACAAAGAAACAACATAGTCCATGTGGTAGTACTATTTAAAATATAGCAATTTTTTTTGACTTTACACCTATTTTGGGCACAATTAAGATACATTTTGGCTCTAAACAAGCTTGATCCAATGAATAATGCATTTTGAGGGAACATATGCGCGCATAGGGCGCGAACATTTTTTTATCTGTGTACTTTTGACCATCATAATTCCATGATTCCTCTGGTCAAATGAACCAACATTGCCAATCTCAACCGACACAACGTGCTACGCCACTGTAGGGAGTTCTGAGTAATCATAGGCGTGCGTGCCCAGGATTTTTTACCCGGGGGCTTAAAAATACATTTCATTGAGTATGCATGATTGACTAATTTCGCAACGCTATCCCCGGTAACACGGACAGGGGGAGTCTGAGGGGGATGTGACCCCCTGAGAATTGGATTTTTTTCCTTTCAATTTTCGAACCCATTTGGTGCGATTTGGTGTGTACTTTGACCAATATTTTAATGAAAAGCCTTCACTTCAAGAAAATTCAAAAAAATGTTCTCTTCAATTTTACAAAAGCATACAAGGGTTTGAAATTCTACGGCAATGTATAATATCATTAGGTAAGCGGCGTGAGCGAAGTGGAGTGAGTGGCACGTTTTACGGCGTGGATGGGGTCTGAGTAGTATACATTTTTAATGGTCCTGAAAAAGGTTCCTGGGCGCAAATTGGTTTAAATGTTTCAGTATTGAAGCTTAACATGCATCTTGTTACGCATGAATAATTATCGAACAGTGAAACTAATTGGCACGGAGCGCGTAAACTACCATATTATCCCTATTAAGCGCCCAGGGCGGTTAGCACAGTCATTTTTGGTGGGCGCATATTTTGTTACCTGTTTTAAACTCATTTATCGTACTTAATCAAATGTATAAGTGGTCATTTGAAGATGCTGACCATTTGATGTACTAAATACAATGTACAAGTGGTAATTTGAGAAGGCTGACCACTTGAGGTACTAACGCAAATGTACAATTGGTCATTTGAGGAGGCTGACCATTTCATGTACTAAATGAAATATATGTACAAGTAGTCATTTGAGGATGCTGACCATTTGAAAAGGTGGGTGCTTATACGGGATTGTTTGTTGGTAGTCATTGAGAAAAACAGGGGTGGGCGCTTATAAGGTCCTGGGCGTTTAATAGGGATAATACGGTATGTCTATTTTAACACTATAAAGGTCTAGAAAACGTTTCTGAAACCATCTTGTTCAACTTGACTAACAAAATATTAAAAATACTTCGCACGGAGCCCCCGGGGTGCTCAGTGGTCATTACAAGGGGGGGTATCATGCGCGTCCAAGGACTTTCAAAAAGTACCCTAAATACGTAATCGTGTTAATGTGAAAAAGCGCCCCCTAAACAAGTATGGCAAAGTATTTTACATACCCTAAGCAAGTAATATCAGTATTGCCAATACCCTAAACAAGTACTCAAAATATTTTGATACCCTAAACAAGTTCTCAATTATACTTTTTGAGAAATATATCTCGCCCATGTTATCATGGCTATTTATAATCCTCATGGAGCAAATAAGGACCCTAAATACGAAAGCCAATGATGTAAAAAGTATACCCTTTTTCTTAATTTGGCTTGTTTTGATACCCTATTCACGTTACGTACGTAACGTGCCCCAGCTTGAAAAACTACCCTAATTACGTGATTTCTTGGACACGCATGATGCCCCTCTTGTAATGATCACTGAGCACCCCGGGACGGAGCCCCGGTGGTTTCAGTCAACATTGACTTTGGGTATGCATGATCGTTCCAAAAATCACAGAAAAGGGGGGTTTTCTGTACCATATCCGTGGACATTTAAGTCTGCGATTTCCAAAAATTAGGGGTGTTTTTGAAGCTATGTCCGCGATTTCCAAATATAAGGGGTCATTTTGGAAGCTATGTCTGCGATTTCAAAAAATTAGGGGTCTTTTTTGGAGAGGCTTTGTCCACGAAGAAGAACAAAAATAAGATTGAGTATTATTTCATATCAAATTTTCCTAAGAATAGGAAAAAGGGGTATTTTGAACCAGATGTGTTCTCATTTTTGTGCAAAAAGGAGACTATTTAGAAAGTGTCCTTGAAATGGTGAAAAAGGGGGGTTATTTTCAGTCAAAATGTTCATGTTTTTGTGCAAAAAAGGGGGTCAAATTAGCATAATTGTATTTCAAGATCCTGGAACGATCATGTGTTACCCCTCTGAATACAAAGAGAGAACACTGGGCAGGGAGCGCTAAAAGATTGGCTATTGTATATAAAAAACGTTCCTCAAGCCATTTTGTTAAGCTTGAATAATAAAACATTGAAATTAAGTTGCGCGTATCGGGCAAACATTGGTTATTTTAACACTAAAATGGTCCTGAAACGTTCCTGAAGCCACCTTGTTAAAGGGGCGTGTTCCTCTCAAGTGTTTGTTCTGGACAAAAGTCACATGACTCCCTACGTATCTGAGTCTCCGGGTTTCCATGTAATAATACCCATGGTGCAATAGATTTGCCGCAAATTGTAATCAACACAAACGTAATGGTGAAATTTATGTACGAACGAAATGAAATAGGTGTCTAGAATCGTTTCAAAAAGTAGGGCAATGCATTATAATGAAATCAGAATTACAATCTCCTTTAGAATACAATCAACTTTTGCATGATAACACTTTGTTAAAAACGCACAACAATCGAAATATAAAGCATTTTAGCCTCTGATTTAAGTGATATTCGTATTTTGAACTCTGTGTAATTTCATTTTTAAAATGTTTCATGTATAGTCTTCATTAGCTTAAACAGCAAAGCGCTGGCTTCACAATCATGAGGTCAGTGGTTCGAATCCTACAAATGTTATGTTTTTCTGTTTGTTATTACACTTTATTTTTAGAAATTGACAGTATTGCTTATCATTCGCTATATTTATTGAATGTTGAATGATACTTTTTTACTTTTGCAATTTCACTGCGATAAAGAATGTCCTGTAAATATAATTGTGTTGACTATTCCATTCATCCCGGGGTGCTCAGTGGTCATTACAAAGGGGGTATAATGCGCGTCCAAGGACTTTCAAAAAGTACCCTAAAAACGTAATCGTGTTAATGTGAAAAAGCATCCCCTAAACAAGTATGGCACAGTATTTTACATACCCTAAGCAAGTAATATCAGTATATCCAATACCCTAAACAAGTACTCAAAATATTTTGATACCCTAAACAAGTACTCAAAATATTTTGATACCCTGAGCAAGTAATTTGTATAGTTTAAACCTCTTACCGCATAAGACACATTTCTAACCATTTTTTCCTTCCCTAATAAGCTAAAAGTACTGAAACAAATGCCGAGCTGATCTACAGGGTGAGTCAAAAAGACTGCAATAGTGGAAAGAAGCCATTTTGTTTTCAGAACCAAAATGAATTTTAAAACTTTGTAAACGTTTCAAGAGTGATGTATTTAATCCTAACTTTGTGTGAAAAAATGAAGTCGATTACATTTTCCGTTTGCCTTTGGTGAACCTTTTGACCAGTGCACCCATTTCACACGTTTGTCCACGATATACCCAAAATATGCATCAAATCGCAAAATGCGTCTTTCATTCAAATTTGGAAACTTGAGTTCATTTGTGATGTTATTGGAATTTGATGCATCCTTTCTTGTTTACATGTGAGTTAGCATAATCAATTATAATCATACCCATGCTATGAAAGCATATAATGTTCTAAATTTTAATAAAAAACTGACATTTTCTATTTTTTTGTTGGTGGAATATACAAATATGAAAATGGAATGTGTGCACAAAGCAGGCGTGGTCTATGAGATCCCTTGTCAGAACTGTGACAAGACGTACATAGGCGAGACAGGCCGCCGGTTCGGCACCCGTAAAAAGGAGCATAAAACTGAAACGGACAAAATGACCGACCGCAAATTCACCCGCACGGCAAGGAAAGACTCTCAAAGCATAGAGATGAAGTCTTCCATCGCAGACCACGCTGCTACGGAAAACCACTTAATAAATTGGGACAATACAAACATTCTCGCGAGGGACGACGCCAGAAATACCAGATGGATCAGAGAATCCATTTGGATCCGTCGAAAAGCCAATAATGACATGAAACAGCACCTAATGAATGGCGACGAGGGGGCCTACCAACTTAGTCACCTGTACGACCCTTTGATCCGGATAACGTCATCAAAATCATCACGTGACGTCACCAGAAAATCAACATCTTCTGGTAACACTGGATCAGCGGTCATACACCATTGATAAAGACATCCGAACGGACGTCGAAACTGTCTGGAACAGTAAGTTCAAATTTGGAATTTTTCTATGAATCTTTATTATTAATTTTCCTTGGATTCCTGATGAAATTATTCTCGGAATGTGTGCCATTTCAAATGAAAATCACTGTGCTTGTTAAAAAACAGGTAAATTTGGTTGTGCAGCAAAGAGGGTCACCAAAGACAAACAAAAAATGCAATCGACTTCATTTGTTCACACAAAGTTAGGATTAAATACATCATTCTTGCAACGTTTAAAAAGTGTTAAAATTCATTTTGGTTTTGAAAACAAAATGGCTTCTTTCCACTATTGCAGTCTTTTTTGACTCACCCTGTATCATCACTTTGATCCCTAAAACAAAGCCTCCGAATAAGGACAAGTTAAGACCTGTGTCCTTAACTTCCATTTTCGCTAAAATAGCCAAAGGTTTTGTTTCACATTGGATCCTTCATGATGTTCAAAGTTTAATTGATGTCAATCAGTTTGGCAATGTCAAGGGTGTTTCTACTGGTCATTATTTGGTCAACCTTATTCATCTCCTTCACCAGGGCGCTGAGCAACAACACAATGTTAGCACAGTTGTTCTCACTGATTTTTCTAAAGCATTCGACCTGATAAACCACACCCTTCTATTGACAAAATGATTGACATGGGAGTGCGCCGATCCATAATACTCTGGGTATGCGATTTTTTGCATAACAGGCAGCAATGTGTCAAATTTAATAACACCCTTTCTGATTTTGTATGTATTAATGGCGGTGTCCCTCAAGGTACCAAACTTGGTTTTCAGATCGTCATTAATGATGCTGCTGTAGATGCTAGGTCCAGCTATTGGAAATATGTTGATGATATGACATTTGCTGAAAACCGCAATTTTGCTGAACTTGGCAACCTTCAGGAGGATTTGAATGATTTAAAAAAATGGTCAGATGCCAATTGTCTGAATCTAAACCCTGCCAAATGTCAAGCATTGCAAGTTAAGTTTGGTAAAGACACACCGCGTCATTTAGATTTGAGAATAGGTAATGAGGTACTGCCGTATGTTGAAAAGGCTAAAATTCTTGGTGTACTTATCCAACATGATCTCAAGTGGAACGCTCAAATAGATGACATGCTTTCTTAAGCCAACAAGCGCTTGTTCATGTTACGATCTCTAAAAAAGTTTGGCTTTGATCAAGATGAGCTTACTGTCGTGTACAAAAGTTACCTCAGACCAGTCATCGAATATTGTGACGTTGTATGGCATCCTAGTATTACCAAGAAACAATCTAAGACTATAGAAAGAATTCAAAACGGGCCTGTAGAACTATCTTAGGCCGCAAGTATCATTCTTATTCTGATGCCTTAAGCATGTGTGATCTTGATAGTCTGGAGGAAAGAAGAGAACATCACTCTCTCAAGTTTGCCAAAGGTTTAGATCATAATGTCAGGACTGAACATCTTTTACCACCCAGAAGAAATGAATGTCACAGTTTTAACCTACGTAATTCAAGTGCAATTTCCCAGCCTCGTTTCAGGACAAAGAGATTTTTTAACAGCCCGGTACCATATTATGTCAGACTTTTAAACAATGAATAATTTTAGAATTTTTTTTGTGCAATAAATAAATAAATGTATCTTATTATTGTTATATTTATGAAAGTGTGTGGGAGAGGTCTGGTGGGTGGGGGTGTGTTGGGGGGGGGGGGGGTACGTGGGGGGGGGGAGGGGGGTACGTGTGGGTAAGGCTGTTTGAGGGTATGTGTATGTTCATCTCGTGAGAGGATCTTTTTATTGTTAAATTTATGAAAGTGTGTGGGAGAGGTCTGGTGGGGGTGTGTGTAGGGGTGTGTGTGTGTGGGGGGGGGGTGCGTGTGGGTAAGGCTGTTTGAGGGTATGTGTATGTTCATCTCATGAGAGGATCTTTTTATTGTTAAATTTATGAAAGTGTGTGGGAGAGGTCTGGTGTGGGGGTGTGTGGGGTGGGGTACGTGTGGGTAAGGCTGTTTGAGGGTATGTGTATGTTCATCTCGTGAGAGGATCTTTTTTATTGTTAAATTTATGAAAGTGTGTGGGAGAGGTCTGGTGTGGGGGTGTGTGGGGTGGGGTACGTGTGGGTAAGGCTGTTTGAGGGTATGTGTATGTTCATCTCGTGAGAGTGTTATTGGTATCACATGTTTTATATAAATGTGTCTTTGTATTTTATATTTATATTTTAATGTATCTCTTTTGAATGTATTTAAATGTTTTTATAATATTGTAAGTGCAATGCAATTTGGCTTTTAAGCCACGATTTTGTATTTTTCAATAAACCAATCTACAAAGGATACAATTTGAGAAATATATCTCGCCCTTGTATCATGGCTATTTATAATCCTATGGGGCAAATAAGGACCCTAAATACGAAAGCCAATGATGTAAAAAGTATACCCTTTTTCTTAATTTGGCTTGTTTGGATACTCTATTCACGTTACGTACGTAACGTGCCCCAGCTTGAAAAACTACCTAATTATGTGATTTCTTGGACACGCATGATACCCCTCTTGTAATGACGAGCACCCCATGCCATTCATTGATCTATGGAGTCCCTATCCCTAGCTATAAGTCTACATTGTCTGCAAAACCAATTGTTATGTAAATAAGAAGCCAGTTGGCTTATGTTCTTGAATCAATTTTCTATTTTCCTACACCACCGATATTTGTAATTTGCTCCAAACTTTAAAAAGAGAGTTGTGTCTTCAAAGCAACATTATGCGGTTCACAGCTTTCACGGCCTGGTATGGGCAACAGTATTTTGGCGTGGATTTGATACCGTGCTGAACTCATCATGCTCATTGCTGCAAGCGCGTAATTATAAAACGCTGTCCGCTGTCCTAAATCTCTCTCTCGTCTTGACCACATCATAACACAAGTGAAACAATTCTTTTAATTTGTATTGTGATACTTAATAAGTGGGTATATGCCTACTAGTTTTATGTCAAAACTCAACATAATAGAGGCAACCGTCCTAGCGAGTGCGCCAAAAAGTGGCTCAATAAGTTGTAAAATATATTTAAAACATCTAAAAATGCTCATTATTTTATTGTCTTGTTCATACAAAGACCAATTGAACCATCCATCCATCCATCTATCTATCTAAACACATCTTTCGATTCCCTTTTAAAGCTTCATATTAAACTTCAGTGAAATAGTTCAACAAGTTAACAATTTTTCTGAGGCCCATATGAGCCAAGGTTTGATCTCATAACTCAGAATAAGACACATTGATCAACTATCAAACATGGTAAACACGTGCTGCTCATTCTTCAGATTCTTCCATTCATGCGGCTTTTGCAAAAAGAATTGTAATAAATTCAGTTTATGCTAACATTAAATAAATGAAAGGTACTCCAAAGTGTTCAAAAACTCTAAATGAAACGTATTCAGAGAAAATAGCAATGTCAAACACGCAAAATTGTCTGTTTCCAATGTGGTGCATTTATTCATACATGTATACAGGCTGTCCCAAAATGATTAGTACCCATCGATGCCCAAAATTCTTTCTTTTTTCCGTCATTTCACCTCTTTGGCAAAGTGCAAAAATGTGTGTGTGTGTTAACACTTTCCACACATCAGGCGTCTCAGTTACAGACGACGGTTTTGAAAAGCCACCTCTTCATTTCCAATAAATATTTTGTTTTTTATCAATGCACGAAAGAAGTTGAGCATATACTGATATATTTCATGATTTAAGTATAGAAAAAGCTTGAACAGGTGGGAGTCTGAGGGGTGATGTGCCCCCCCCCCCCCCCCCCCCCCCCATCAGAATTGGATTCAGTGGCTTAACTAGGTTATTGATATTGGGGGTGGGGGGTGGGCAAGAAATGAAAGATAACCGACAACATTATCCCCTGAGTCAAGAAAATTTCGACTATACACTTGTTTTTGGCCCGATTGAGGTACATTTTGGCTCGCAACAAGCTTGTTGTACCAACGAATATTGCATTTTGGGTAAACATATGCGCGCGTAAAATTTTCATCTGTGTACTTTTGACTATCATAATTCCATGATTCCTCTTGTCAGATGAACCGACAGTGCCAATCTCAACCGACACAACGTCAATATTGGGGGGTGGGGGGGGGGGGGGGGGCAATCACCCCCTCACCCCTCCCCCTGGTTACGCCACTGAATGGATTATTTTTCAATTTTTGAACTCATTTAGTGCGATCTGGTGTATACTTTTGACCGAATGCTAGACACTTCGCCTCCAATGAATTCCGCCTCCCGAAAATTTTGCCTCCTGCAAATATTGCCTCCCGTAAATTTTGCCTGCCGTGAATTACGCCTACGTACAACTTCGCCTCCCTATTTATTCCGCGTGCTTGGCTGAACATTACTAGCAGCGTCGGCGCGGTCTGGCCTCTATGTAAGCCTATTAATTATGTGGTGCCGTTGCAAATACGACTCGTAGACCTACTTGAAATTATTTAGCGTGCATGACTGAACGGAAGTATAGCCATTACAGTGCAGCGGTTGGCCCTGCTCGTCAGTGCCCCGATTGTGCCTGGCCGCGTGCCTTTGGACGGACCCGTGGCTCGTGATGATGGCGGCGTGTGTCCCAGTGCATGAAAGGTGTACTATAGTTGTATTCCTTATCAATCTGCATATAGGGATATGCATTTTGAGTTTGACAGTAAGCCTAAGCCCTGTGTCTATATAATGAACAATTATTATGTTTTGAGGTGTCCAAGTCTGGTATAATATAGGATCCTAAACATAATCATGATACTAAAAACGGATGTATTGGTCTCGCTATGAGTTCCCATTACGGTTCCGTTCCCTTTAAAGTTTTGAGATTTCCTGACCACGGAAACGGGGTTGTATCCGTGGTTATAACTCAAGTTTTATTCCTTCCAAATCCTTGATTTATTGCACCAGCTGTTAGTGCCTACGGTGCTTTGGGTACCTGCTCTGGCAGTTCTGACGTTGGTTTTTACTAGGGTTTTGAAGCAAGGTCTTCACACTAGAGTGCCGCGGTCATTGTGACATTTACTCAATGCAGATTTTGTGGATTTTGTCGTGCTGTTAGGGGCAGAAATGAATAAATTACATAATTTACCCACAAATTGTTTTTTTCGAACGAGCAATTTCGGCTGTATACATCCAATGTAACATGAAAAACAATTTCAATTCTCAGTTATAAAATTTAAAATTCTCTCTCCCAACCATGCCAACTCTCTGAGTTATTGCGACACCATGTGGATTGCCTACGGCGCTTCTGAGTAAATCTGCTTCGACCGTTGGTGCAGGGGCGACTTGGTATTTTGACCTGAAGGCTTTCTAGTAGGGGTTCTTGTGACGATTTATAAATTCAGATTTGGCTGGATTTTTCGTTATTTAAGGCACAGAAATGAACAATTGAGATAATATAGCCACAAATTGAAGTTTCAACGGGCATATTCGATTATATATCTCGGAAGATGTGTATGTGAAAATGTTTCATGTTCACTATATATATAGATTACAACGCGGCAGAGCACTATAATTGAACCACATGTGGTTGGGCTCGCAACGCCCTGTAGTAGGCATGCATAACCAGCATGTGTCCACGGACGTTAGTTCTGAGTTTCTGGCAGATGATCAATTGGCAACTGATAGTTGAAAAAACACCCAACGCCTAAATTGTTAGGTTTTGGCGTGATTTAACCAGGTTATATAATGAATTTCTAGCTTTGAACTCCATTTCGTTATACACACAGTGCTTAGTATTTCAGATTTTATAAAATGTTGAGAAAAGTCCCGGAAAAGTCTCAATATAGGATTTCTAGATTACATTTCAGTTTTAATTATTAGCCCAATTGGGCTACATCAAATGCTATATATAACGTGGCCAGACTGTATTGGCTAGACAAAGTCGAGACTCGGGGCACATGTTCATAGAGCAATTACTAATATCATAGGCGTAGCCAGGATTATTTTACCCGGGGGGCACTCAGGCTCGGATCTATAAAAGTTAATGGATGCCCCAAAAATTGAATTTGATAAGGTATCATCCAAGCGGTGCGCAGCACTGCCCTCCGCGCTTGGACAGGGGGGTGTCTGAGGGGGGATGTGCCCCCCTCAGAAGTAGAAAAAATTTCAATTTTGGAACTCATTTGGTGCGATCTGGTGTATACTTTTGACCAACATTTCATCGAAAAGCCACCTCTTCATTTCTAATAAATATTTTGTTTTTTATCAATGCACGAAAGAAGTTGAGCATAATTATACTAATATATTCTATATATTTGCTACATATTACTGGCAATAAAAACATTTTCTTTTGGGTAATTCTATCTTCTTTTTTGTACGTTTTATGAATATCAAAATCTTAATTTAAAAGAAAACTAAAGCTGCAAATCAAAATCATATATTTTTGAAATTATTATTAATCAGATATACCTATAAATTGACGAAGTAAAGAAAAAAAGGTGGGCGCGCGAATTTTTTTTGCTATTTTACAGTTTGCTATGATTGAGGCTTGCCTTCATAAAAGTTTCATAAAGATAAAGTTAATGTTTGAAGTCACATTAGCGCATAGCGCACAACATTTGATACTAATTTGTTATAAAGCTAAATGTAATGTTTTAAGGTTCATGCGAGCTTAGCGTGCAAAATTGCATATTTTACACTAATTTGTCATAATTGAGCGACTTTTTTGGCTGATAACAAGCTTCTAAAAAGAAATGTAAATATTTTGAGGTTCTAAAACATCCACCCACCCTTCACCCATCCGCTCGGCCCTCGGGCTCTCCCGAAACGGACAACAAGAAATGAAGTCACACAAGGACTGGTCCCAAGTCTTATCGTTTGGGGCATGTGCGTACGTAGCGCGCAATTTTGTTTGCTATTCTACATATTTTGCCAATTTTCGCTGGTACAAGCTTAAAAACTAAAGCAAATATTTCGAGGCACATGAGCAAAACGTGCGAAATATTGGCTTCTCAACACTAACTAATTTTGTCATGATTGAGATATATTTTGTCTTAAAATTAGATTCCACAATTAAAGTTAACGTTTTACGCGCGCACGATTTTTTTTGGGGCTATTTTACATAAATTGTGCCGCGATTGAGATACCAACCACGCAAAATTGACTTCTTTACATTAATTTTGCCAAGATTGAGATACATTGTTGCTTCTATTAAAATGTCACATTTTATTTTTATTTTTTTACGAAAACCCCTGGCTTCTTTATACTACTTATTTGCCACATTTGAGATATATTTTGGCCTTATGACACTGCTTTTATTGTTAAATGTTTTGCTATTTTACCCGGTTTTGCTAGGATTGAGGTACATTTTGGCTTCAAACTATCCTCTTAATTTGCAATGAATTTATTTTGGGGAAAGGGGCACATACAACGAAAAATGCTATTTTTGTTTTTGAACGTCATAATTTAACTATGATTTCTCTTATCAAAATTGAGGCGACAATGGCAAAATTGGGTGAGAGGGAGCGGAGAAGGAGCGATCGGCCCCTTCTTAACCCTCTGGCTACGCACGCCATTATTGCCTTAATATGCCGGGATCTGTGCCGAGAACGTACAAATAAGGGGTGGGGGCATGGAAACTTACTATGTAACAAATAAAGAACTCTATACCCTCTACTATTCTCTTTTCTTTCTTCCTTTTTCTCCTTTTTTCTTTCTTTTTCTTTTCCTTTTTCTTTCTTTTTCTTCTCCTTTTTTTTTTTTTGGTGCCAGGGACCCGGGGGGCACGTGCCTCCCAGGCCCCCCCCCTGGCTCCGCCAATGAATATCTTGGCCTGTCATTATGTCAAAAAGTTGGGCTCAAACCTTACAGGCAACTGGAATGTAATGCAAAATTAAAATTAAAAACTCATAGCTCGACCACTATGGTTTCAATCCAATGTTACCAAGATCTCATCTTTATTGTTCGGCACAAAGCTCAATTATACAGATCTATCAACTAGTTGGTGATGTTAAATACAGCGAATCTATGAAGCAATGTTCTGCTTGAGCATGTTCAGGGATTTAGGCTATACCATAGGCTTATTTCAAGTTTGGCCGATGTAGTAAGTGGGTTATATACCCTGAAAGTGAAAAAATCATTCACTGATTTTCCATATCGAAACGGAACTGATAAAGACTTTCGATGAAATTAACCGAGAAAATGTGTTCCCCATTATATAAAATGTCTGATAGGCCTATAGAACAAATTAATATAATTTCATAATAATAACAACACGCATGTTGCTCATCCTCTATGCAGTGGCGTAGCTGGGATTTTTTTCAGGGGGGGGCAAGATTTCTGAAATTTTCGTAAAAGGTTGCCCCAAATTTTTTCCCAGTCACCAACTTGTGAATTTCACGTAAGTGGGGGGGGGGGGGGGGGGGGGGGGGGGTGGGCTTGAGGTTCAAATTTTTTTGCACGGTCAAAAAAAATAATCGCACAGTACATGTAATACATGTACTATTTTGCCTTATTTGACTATCTGGGCTGAATATACCAACACATAACCGCCCGCCACCTCGGTCTTTTATCATTATTTTCCTATTTTTCCTACTTTTTTTTTTTTAGAGGGGCTGGGGGGGGGGGGGGGGGGCGGGGTCACAGATGGGTTTTTTCCGTCAGGGGAGGGCATTCCCCCCCCCCCCCCTGCCCCCCCCCCTAGCTACGCCACTGCCTCTATGCATGTCCCGGCCCCCGTAAAATATTTGGTGCCACCAGCAAGCATTGAAATTTGTTTTCTTTCGTCTCTACATAACCGAAAAATCACCAATCAGCTACGGTGTTATTCCAGGAATTTCAAATAACCGTATTGTGTGTCCCCTTACTTTATTTAATACAATTTAATATGATAATGCTCTTTCGTGTAATTCAAAGATGTCTTCACACTTTCCACGCGGCAGGCGTCTGCAGACGATCCAAAATGTTTCAAAAATGTCAAAATTTACCATATTTGGAATCACCATGTAAAATGCTACAAACGTGCTTATTATTTGTTCTGTTATCCTTGAGATAGACATGAGAGTTAGAAAAAAATTCTGAAAATTATGTTTTGTGTTAAACCAATAGCCGCGTGGAAAGTGTTCAAACTTAAAGAACTCCAGATTAGCCAATTAAAAGTAACAAGCAATTCAAACAATTAATAATGTTGACATTGAACTTTTGCTTTATTAATCGTAGTCATCGGGCAATCATTCAAACAAATATACAAGTTATACACAAATTTGATGATAAACAAACAAACACAATCAAGTTAATGAATCCATATTAATTCAACAAATCAAAACAACAATCATTGCAAAACGAAAGGGGATTGAAGAAGGTCGAATTTCACTATGATTTCACAATTTAATTAGCAAGCATTTGAAACGTGTTTTCTGTCGTCTCACATCCGAAAAACATAAATCAGCTAGTGTTATTCTAGGAATTTCAACCATAACCGGATTGTGCGTCCCTTAATTTGTTTTAAACAGTTGAAAATACATAATGCTCTTTCGTGTATTTCAGGATATCTTAACATTATCCACGCGGCACGCGTCTGCAGACAATCCAAAAAATTCCACTAACTTATGTTTCAAAAATGTCAAAATTATTGAATGTCATTTACCATATTTGGAATCATCATGTAAAATGCATTCAAATAAGTACAAACATGCCTATTATTTGTTCTGTTGTCCTTGTTCCCTGACAAATTAATTTTTGAAGAAATTGTGAATTTGCACATGCATAAATATCAACTTATAATTTGAATATGAGACTCTGTAAGGTAGTAAAATTATATATATTCTGAAAGCTTATGAATGGCCGGACACTTCTGTGAAAATTTCAACGATACCGGACGATCGTGGCGGTTGCCATGGTAACCGTTACCTAGCATGCAATTTTTGTAACATCTTTTTTTACAAATATTTAGTAGTCCTGTATGAAAACTATACTACTTGAGCCCTTCAAAATGCTTTCAAGAGATGGGCATTATAATTCTGTACATTTTGATACCAAATTTGCTGTAGTGGGTTATTCGGTTATGGCGCAACGACCAGAATCGTGTACGATCAGCACGACAAATATACCGTAAGCCCAAAATCCAAAATGGCCGCCATACAGGGGCACAAAAATTCAAAAGCCTTCAATTACACTAAAAGGCATACCAAATTGTTCGGCTGAGCACAAGGATTCCAAAAAGGTATAGTTTGCTATACTTCCGATGTTTGGTTAACGAGTTATAGGGTAAAACGTAAAAAAGGTCGTGTTGACGCATTAATGCGTCTATGTCAGGTAAAGAATTAAACCAATAGCCGCGTGGAAAGTGTTCAAACTTTTAATAAGTAGCAAGCAATTCAAACAATTAATGTTGACATTGAACTTTTGTTTTTAATCGTAGTCATCGGGCAATCATTCAAACAAATATACAAGTTATATATACACAAATTTGATGATACACAACCAAACACATTCAAGTTTATGAACCATATTAATTCAACAAATCAACAATCATTACAAAACGTCAAAGGGGATTGAAGCAGGTCAAATTTCACTATGATTTCACAATTTAATTAGCAAGCATTGAAACGTGTTTTCTGTCGTCTCACATAACCGAAAAACATAAATCAGCTAGTGTTATTCTAGGAATTTCAACCATAACCGGATTGTGCGTCCCTTAATTTATTTTAAACAGTTGAAAATGACATAATGCTCTTTCGTGTATTTCAAGGATGTCTTAACATTATCCACGCGGCACGCGTCTGCAGATGCAGACAATCCAAAATTGCACAAAATGTTTCAAAAATATCAACATTATTGAATGTCATTTACCATATTTGGAATACCATCATGTAAAATGCATTCAAATAAGTACAAACATGCCTATTATCTGTTCTGTTATCCTTGAGATAGACATGAGAGTTAGAAAAAGGTTTCCGAGAAGTATGTTTTGTACCGTGGTTAAACCAATAGCCGCGTGGAAAGTGTTCAAACTTAAAGAACTCCAGATTGGCCATTTAATGTAGCTAACTCGGCTCCTACACCACTACAGAAAAACTGATAATACCAAATCAATTATATCTATACTCTTTATACTGAGACCACAGTGAAGATAAGTATTTCCTCTACCTATTTCAGGACTTTCGGATCATTTTTGAAATTTCTTATGTTTTTCTTTATTTTATGAAAATTCCCTAAATTTTCACCTTCTTGAATTTCTGTAGACTAAACGGAAAGTGCTATGGCCATGAACTTTGGGAATAAATTTATTAGCATATTACCTCAATTCTCTCGTGAGTTTTTGCAAATATAGTGTTTACTTTTTGAATTTTTTTCTTTTTGAATTTTGATTTTAGGGAAATTTTCAAAAGGCTGTAAAAAGATCTAGAAACACTTAATTAGTAAAAACTCACGAGATAACTTTCTAAACTTAATTACCTTTAATATGACACCTTGTTTGTGCAAATTGAACATGTAGTTTTTTCTGTAGAAATTCACAAAATTTGGCAATATAGTGTTTCTAGAAAATAGTGAAAAAGTACTAACATTCCCAGTGAATAAACCATCCATCACCGCTCAGTTGTGGGGGGGAAAAAAATTGTGTTATTCCTTGATGTTTTGGCATCAAAATAAAATAACAGTCTTAAGCATACATTGATTTTAAAGAAGAGAAAAAAATATTTACAAAACTATGTGTTTTCTGAAATTTGGCAGTATTTGGGAATTCGGCTACGCCTCCTGTGTTAAGTCAATGGGTTTTCAAATAACGAAAAATTCCGTAAATCAAAAACTGCTTTTTGGAAAAAATTCAAACTTGGCATATCATCTTTTCTTATCAATATACACATCCTCTGATATTTTGAAGCAAATCATTGCTGGTCACCTTAGCCGAGTTAGCCACCTTAACAAGCAATTCAAACAATTAATGTTGACATTGAACTTTTGTTTTATTAATCGTAGTCATCGGGCAATCATTCAAACAAATATACAAATTATACACTAATTTGATGATAAACAACCAAAAAACACATTCAAGTTTATGAATCCATATTAATTCAATAAATCAAAACAACAATCATTACAAAAGGCAAAGGGGATCGAAGAAGGTCGAATTTCACTATGTAGGGCCTATTTCATTGTAGGCCTATTTGTTTGTTTTGGGCAAACTGCAATGCCTTCTAATCTGGCTTTATCTGTATGCTTATCAATGTTGTTTATCAACGCGGGGAGAGATTAAAATAAAAATAAAATGAATGAAATTAAAATATTGCTTGTGTTGGAACAGTTTTAGAGTGGGAATCTTAGAGCGGATATTATAGCTACACGGCTACCATAATTTTGAGTATACAAAAGATATGTTAAACGCAAGTTGAAATGGCTGTATACAATCGATGATTTTCTACCCCATAATTCCTGGGTGTCAGCACGTGTGCTGATCCGTATCAATTTGCCTATAGTATTGTAAAATCCTTACCACCACAGCAAGTATATTGTAAAATCCCTATCACCAGCAAATAGGCATACATGAAGTACAGTCATCACAATAAGTAACTGACCAGGTAATAAATGTGCTGATAACTCTAAAAGTATAATTCCTACATAAATATGTTAAATTATAAACATGTTGAGAAATTTCTCTTCTTGAATTTGAGATATTACACGCTAAGAATGGCTGATTATTAAGGAAGTTTACAATCCCATATGTACTGTCAAGTCTGATTTTCAATTTCACATTTTCATTTTCAACACGGTGACTCAGACCGGCAAATTATTGATTACTGGTAGTGGTAGTGCCAATTCACCCGTCGATGGCCTGGCTGTTGGACAGTCGGCCGGTGGCATTGTTACGGTTGATCAATATGGCACACACGCTTACTGACATACTCTCCCCGTGTTGAAAAGAAAATGTTAAATTGAAAATCAGACTTTTTTCCTAACGTTCGGGATCGTAGCTTCCTCATTAATCAACCATTCTTTAGCATGTAATATCTCAAATTCAAGAATAGAAATTTCTCAACAACTTTATAATTAAATATGTTTATGTAGGAGTTATACTTTTAGAGTTATCAGCATGTTTA
Source organism: Ophiura sarsii (assembly GCA_035610835.1). Classification (NCBI taxonomy): domain Eukaryota; kingdom Metazoa; phylum Echinodermata; class Ophiuroidea; order Amphilepidida; family Ophiuridae; genus Ophiura; species Ophiura sarsii. The sequence goes on along the minus strand of CM069456.1, from coordinate 12,785,983 downwards.
TTACCTGCTCAGTTACTTATTGTGATGACCTATTTGCGTTATAGTATTGTAAAATCCCTACCACCGGCAAGTATTGTAGTCCCTGCCACCAGTAAAATATGGAAGGGCCCACTGCCCCACATTGAACAAGTGCCCTAATAATACTTCAAGCCGAGGAGTGTTTGCTTGAAAAATATATAATATATAATTTTTTTGGAAATTTGAGTCCGTAGATGTATAATTTACACATGATAGGCCTACTAACAAGTAGTCCGTATCCATATTTCTATACTTTAATCTTTACCAAAAGGGGTTACCCCGGTACAAACCGTCATATTCCCACCATCCATTTTTGTCACTGATTTCTCTACCATCAGAGTTCAGAGTTTTTATTCACCAAACATATATCATCGTGCATGCATCGGGAGTTTAATTAATTTGTTTGGTATGGTACGGGGGAAACCTGCAACTTCACGCTATGAATTATACCCACCAGCCCCTTGGATTACCCCGTGCATAACTTAACCATATCCCTGGGCCATCGGCGCCCGTCCCGCGTCCGTATACCGGTCGTAGATAATTGGGGTTGTTCTACGGTACGCGCGGGGATAGGGGCCTACTGTATTTGCCGGGTATTTTGTCTACCACTCAGGGGTTTAAAACAGAAACCCTGTTCTACGGGCCCGGCGAATTTATTAACCATATTAAACTAACATTTGGCCAAACACTGCATACATTGCTGTACAATGTACATGTGCATGTGTTTACTATATAACCTTAACTCGTCAATGCTAAAACTAGGTATAATTATTAGTCTCAGGGCAAAGGTATCAAATGTTTGTTACGGTAAATAACATCGCGGCCCGGCCGACACATTTTTAAAGAAATTAGTGAAAAGAATTTTCAGTGACAATCAAACGTGCAAATGAGTACCGACCAAATAATCTTTTGGTTTGTCAAAATACGGCACAATTGTAACAGATATATTTGAGTTTTACGGTCATTTTCAAGGTGGAAACTCCAAATTAAACATATAAAACACAGAACAGAGATGATCTTTTTCCGTCGACTATTATAATAAGCCTAACCAACCCCAAATGTTTAGCCAAGCCGCGCGCAATAATTTCAGGTACTTGCAGTGCTACGTCATGTTCAGCCAAGCACGCATAATAATTCCAGGTAGGCCCTGCAATGGAAATAACCACGGGCACATCACCGCATAGAGGCAGGACACCCGTCGCGCAGTGGCGCTTCGGTATGTTCAGCCAAACACAGGCACGCATATATCCCGTGCCGAATTTCCCCCGTGCCTCTCCAGGCTATAGTATTAGTTGCGGAGTGTCGATAGCCGCTTATAAATATATAATTATTAAAACATGACTAATAAACAAAGGAAAGTGTATCCGTGTATAAGGAACCAAAATATCCAACGACCACAATATTAAGAGAAGAAACACATATAACAACTATTCAATCACTGTCAAAAGCCAACAAAATTAACGCCAGTCGTGTTATAATTTCTTTTAATTGGTTCAAGTTCTGCTTATCACTTGCAATCGGCATACATTAAAATGTATTTTCTCACTTTGAAAACCGTGCTATCGGCATACATTAAAATGTATTTTCTCACTTTGAAAACCGTACTATACGTACATGTTCGATTGTATGAGAAATAATTACACACATATATATCGAACAGTTCGAACTTGTAATCATTGTTACGATATTAAATGTACACACCTACCCAACAACATCTTGTGTGCTGTACCGGGGTGCATGTACTCATGCATGATAGATGTACAACCGGGCCGCCACACAGAGATCTTGTGTGATCATGTGTGACATTGTGTATGCATGATAGATTTACCACCGGCCGCACTGAGACACAGATTATATTACATTGATCATCCATCGCTCGTGCTGATTTGCGGTATAAATAGGGAGGCGAGTTTGTACGTAGGCGAATTTCACGGTGGGCAATATTTACGGGAGGCAACTTGTACAGGAGGCAACATGTACGTGAGGCGAAGTGTCCTGTTACCCTTTTGACCAACATTCTATCGAAAAGCCACCTCTTCATTTCCAATAAATATTTTGGTTTTTTTTCAATGCAAGAAAGAAGTTGAGCATATATACTGATATTTTCTTGATTTAAGTATAGATTGTTTAAAAGCTTGAACAGGGGGTTGTCTGAATTTTCTTTGGCGGTCATGGTACACCGTAGAATTGGATTTTTTTTCAATTTTCGAACCCATTCGGTGCGATTTGGTATGTACTTATAAGCAATTTTTTATTGCAAAGTCACTTTATTTCCGATCAATTGGCTTTTTATATAGGCCTATGCCAAAAAGAAGTCAAACTATATAGTTACATCCAAAATATCAGATTTCTCGTCAAAGTATGTACGCGTGTGTATCGACCCGACCAACTTCCAATAAACTTCAAACGTTCTTATGTCCCTCGTATGCCTCCCCTCCCGCCTTGTTGTACCCCCCTCCTCAGGGGTAGAATTTTGTAACCAACCGCGCGAATCCGTTAAGATTCTCGCGGAAGGATTTTGCGAGAATCCTGGATTCTCGCCAATTTTGAGAATCGATGGATTATTGCAAAATTAATGAAAATAATATCAAGAATAAGTCTATAAGCTTGCACAACTTCCAAATTCGGCATGTTTGTTGACTAAGGGTCAAATACCAGTCATCTAAGGTCCTGTTTTGGACTTAGATTAAAAATAAAATAAAAATGTTTTTGTTTTTGTTTGCGCGAATCCACCTGGATTCACGCGGTAGTGATTTTACGCGAATCTTCACGCGAATCGATTCGCGGATTCGCGCCGAAATTCTACCCCTGCCTCCTCCCCACCCTTTTTTCTTTTTGTCCCCTCTTCTTCCTCTCTCTTTCCATTTTTTCCCCCTTTTTTCTTTTCTTTTTTCCCCTTTTGTTTTGGTGGAGGGGTGGGGGTGGGCCCGTCGAGCCCCCCCCCCCCCTGTATCGGCGCCTGGGGTGCACACCACTATTACAGTTAACGTCACAGGTTCCGTCGATCGCGATCATGAATATAGTTCCTAAATAATGGAAAGAATGGTTAATATTGACATGATTTGTCATTCAAAATTATTGAATTTGGTCTATATTTGTTCACTCAAGTGTACCCAAGATAATTTGAATGAAAAGAGTATACATCTACTGTTTTATTTGAAAATATTGGCGGACGGATACACATTGGTCACATCGGGTTACAAGGTGTAATTTTGTGTTAAAAAATACTACTCCGTATATAAGGGGGAAATATAGAAAAATGTAATCACGGTCTGCGTTTTTGACCCAGGTAAGATCTATGTGTGTTAATAAATATTCCAGAGAGGCAGGCCGTGATGGCGGCGGCGGTGGTCAGGACCACCGCCAATGACTATCCAGGTCATCAGCCTCTCTCCTTTGTGGGGAGGGATTATTGCGTTCTTCGAGGAAGATTGGGGACGAGTGACCTCCGACAAGGGGGTCCTGGACACAGTTTCATCAGACTACCAGTTGGAATTCCCCAGCCCTCCATCGACAAGATTCTTCCGGGCGACAGACCTGCCCAGAGACCCTACACAGCGAGGTTCAAGCGCTGTGGGAGAAGGGCGCCATAGAGCAGATTGCAACATTTTTTCTCGCTACGAGGAAATTGGAAGAACAGCGCCCGATACTAAACCGTAAGCCCCTCAACGCCTTCATCAAAACCCAAGACGTTTCGCATGGACACACTGCTGCAGTTCTTAGAGAGCTACATCCGGGATGGTGGGCGCTTATCTAGACTTAAGGGGCACAAATCCATACGTCCCGGTGTGGCCCTCAAACAGGAAGTGGCTGGGTTTCGGCATCGGAAACCAGACTTGCAGATACAAGGTGCTGCCTTTCGGCCTATCTACAGCACCAAGGACCTTCACAAGAGTAGTGAAGGTGATCGCAGAGTATCTCTGGCAACAAGGAATGTTTGTATACGTCTATCTGGACAACTGGCTGGTGACTGTGCCATCACCAGAGATTCTTCGGAGGAGACTTCTGCCTACGCCAATCTCCATTGCAAGAGGAACCAACAAGGAGCTACGATAATGGTCTTATCACCATGTTCATCCCTTACTACGGATGTATGCTAGGTGGGCTGGGGAGCACACTGTAGGTGGTATCAGGATGTCAGGCAGATGGAACTCAACCATCAGCAAGCTTCACATCAACTGGCTGGAACTCCCTGCGGTTCATTTGGCATTACGGAAGTTACTTCCGAAGATCAAGGGACAAACTGTCAAGATAATAATAATAATAATAATAATAATAATAATAATGGCATTTATAATGCGCCGTCAATCTAGGTAAAACTATTCCGAGGCGCAAACATATAAAACAAAAATACAAATTAACATGAAAAATACATAAACAAGGATGATTTGCATATATACATGTACATGTATATACAAAGAAATCAATTATAAACTGAGTCAAATAATCTTGTTTTTAACAAGTTCTTAAAAGAGTCAAGTGAATCACAGTATCTTAAATTATAAGGTAGTGAGTTCCAGAGAGTTGGTGCAGCATCCGAAAATGTGCGATCTCCAAATGAAGAAGTAGTCTGTGAAACAACAAGTAAAAGTTTATCAGATGACCGGAGAGTACGTTTTGGATGATATGGTACAAGAAGATTAGCAATATATGTTGGTGAAGTGCCATGCAAAGCTTTCCAAGTTAAAAGAAGAAGTTTAAAATGAATTCTTTCGCGAACAGGAAGCCAGTGGAGATCTTTCAATATTGGAGTGATATGATCGAATTTCCTTGTCTTTGTGAGAACGCAAGCAGCTGCATTTTGAGCAAGTTGTAGTTTGTGAAGTAAGTGATCAGTGATGCCAAAAAGAAGAGAATTGCCATTGTCAATACGAGAAGTTATAAGAGCATGGACGATAGTAGCTGCGGTTTCAAATGTTAACATTTGAAACCTATCAGTGGTGTTCTATATCAACCGAGGGGGGGAACCCGCAGCAGATCTCTGTCTCTACGGACCGTCAAGCCGTTAGTGTGTTGTGCTGACGTCACGGGATAGCGGAAAACAAGTTAGTGGACGCCCTTTCCAGGGAAGGGACAACCCTACAGGCCCGGGGGGCCCAGTCAAACATAATAGTGTACACAGGCGTGACCAAAAAAACGCGTAAAAAGGGGTGTTTTTTCAGTGTTGGACGCGTCACGCGAGTGACGCGTTAAGGGTATCAAAAACGCTGATTTTCAAGAAAAAGGGTGGCTTAAAATACCTGTCGAAGGTGTTTAGGGTAACTTGTTTTGTTCTCCATTCCCAGAAGAATGTTATCCCCGATTTTGCGATTTCTTTTGAGCGTCTCATTTCCAATTTGAGAATGCATGTGTGTCACTCGTCTCTACAGCGTCATAATCGCAAATAGACAAAACTTGTTTAGGGGTCATATTCTGGCAAGAACTTGTTTAGGGGTCAAAATTTGCAAGGAAAGCGCGCTAAAAACTTGTTTAGGGGGTAATTTTGCTTGCAGGGTAAAACTTGTTTAGGGGGTGTCTGGAAAATATTTGGTCACGCGTGTGTACACCATTATGTTTGACTGGCCCCCCTGGGCCTACAGGCACCTGTGAAAGTCCAAAGGACATTGGTGAAATGGCAACTGACGCTATTCAACCTATTGGAGAATCCGTTCATAGACCAGTGTGCAATAAGGGGAAACGGACAGCTTCCGACCTACTGCGTCTGGGGGTTAGATCCCATGGCATACTCGGCAGATGCCATGGCCATCAACTGGAACATAATGCTGGTCTTTGCCTTTTCCCCCTGTAGCACTAACTAATGCCCCAGGTCCTGGAGAAACTCTCAAGATCCAGAAATTGCGGGATGTGTCTGATAGCACCACTTTAGCCAAAGCAAATATGGTTCCTGAGACTTCTATCCTTCATGGTAGCCGAGCTAGTCAGCCTGCCTCTGATCTTCTCCTGTATACGGACCAGACAATGATCACTAACGACAGCCCAAACCCTGGACCTAACTGCACAGAGTATTTCATCAGATCATATATTCCATAGGGTCTTACAAGAGAGTTTGCTATCCTGACTGCAAAGGCAAGAAGACCATCAACCAGGGCTACCTATTTCCCGCCTCGTCAAGTATTTCCTGTGGTGTAGGGGTAAAGCAGATAAGTCCACCTAAAGCCCCTGAGGGGGCCGTGGCTGGTTTTCTTATCGAACAATTCGAACAGAACATGGCTAACCCCAGAACAGTGAGATGCTTCTGTACGGCCATCGCCTCAGTTCATCATAGATTTGAGGGTGGCTTGACAGTGTCCACATCACCAACTCTCAACAGACTTATCAAGGGAGGGTTCTATGAACGTCATCCGATTAGGTTCATGGTGCCAGCATTGGATATTCCAACGGCTCTGGGCACCATAGCAGACTCTCCATACGAGCCGATGCATCTTCTAGACCTACCGGAGCTAATTAGGAAAACTGTGTTCCTCGTAGCGGTGACGTCTGGACGACATGTCTCTGAGATTCACGCTCTTTCAATGAAGGAGGGTCACATACGCTTTCCAGCCGACCCTCTCCCTTCTTCCAAGAGCTGGCCCTTCCTGGTGAAAAACCAGACTCAAGATCTTACTCCAAAACCTATCGTCCTGCTAGATTTGCCTCTAGCTATAGCTGGTCTATTAGCCTAAAGTCAAGTCCTACCTTAAAAAGGCAACCAAATATGGTATGTCCACGTCCAGTCTGATTGTGTTTCCCAAAGAGAGTGCCATGTGTGTGCGCGTGTCACTTGCACTAACGCGCATGCTCAGCGTTTCAAACATCAAGCAATGGACGCACGTCACATGACTGAGGTTGACCGAAGGTCCATTGACTTGCAACCATACCCCCTGCAGGTAACCGCCAAATGTCAAATTTAACGAATGATGTAGTTAACCAAATATGGTATGTCCACGTCCAGTCCGATTGTGTTTCCCCAAGAGAGCGCCATGTGTGTGCATGTCACTTGCACTAATGCGCGTGCTCAGCGTTTCAAACATCAAACAATGGACACATGTCACATCGATCAATCGACTTGCGCCCATACCCCCTGCAGCGCGCTCATTATAATAAACGGTGACCACTTAATGTCAAATTTAACGAATGACGTAGTTAACCAAATATGGTATGTCTACGTCCAGTCAGATTGTGTTTCCCCAAGAGAGCGCCATGTGTGTGCGTGTCACTTGCACTGTGCGTGCTCAGTGTTTTAAACATCAAGCTATGGACGCACGTCACATGAGGTTGACCGAAGGTCTTTCGACTTACGTCCATACCCGCTGCAGTGCGCTCATTATAATAAACGGTGACCGCCGAATATCAAATTTAACGAATGACGTAGTTAACCAAATATGGTATGTCCACGTCCAGTCGGATTGTGTCCAGTCTGGTTTTCCCCTTTGGTGACCCTCTTTGCCGCACACTCCAATTTAGGTGTTTGTCCACGAACACTGTGATTTTCAATTGAAATTGCACTCGTTGCATATTCATATTTGACTATCCCGCCAACAACAAATTGGAAGGGTTCAGTTTTTCATCCAAATTTAGAACATTATGAGCAATATAGCATGGGTGAGGTAAATTGATTATGTAAACTCACATGTAAGCAAGAAAGGATGCATTTAAATTCCAATTACATCACTAATCTACTCAAGTTTCCAAATTTGAACGGGAGACACATTTTGCGATCTTATGCATGTTTTGGGTATCTCGTGGACAAACGTGTGAAATTGGTGCACAGGTAATAAGGTTCACCAAAGGCAAATGAAAAATGATATTGACTTTTTTCATATAAAGTTAGTAACAAGTAGTGTATTGTTATAACGGTTAAACATTTTCAAACTTCAACTCAGTTTTAGAAAAAAGATGGCTTTTCCAGTGTTGCAATTTTTGACTTAATTACCCTGTATGTCAACGCCCAGTTGGATTGTGTTTCCCCAAAAGAGCGCAATGTGTGTGCGTGTCACTTGCACTAACGCACGTGCTCAGCGTTTCAAACAATGGACACACGTCACATGAGATTGACCTCGCTTAAAGTATGCGAGGTCAACCTCACCCCAAAACCAAAAAAATGTTGCAACGGACATCCGTGGTACATAAGCTCGACCTCGCAGCTCTGATTGGTCAGCGGTATTTTGTGAGTTTTCAAGAATGTGTGCGCAGCTGATCGAACTGCGCCCGCGTATGTTGGACTGCATGGCCAGGAGAATATGTGCCGTAGGTTCATTAAAAATACGAGCGTACCGCGTACATATACTCTTGCGTTGCGCGTGGTAACGGGTCACAGCCGGTATCTAGAGAGCTTCAATAACTTTTAAAGCAATCATTAAGGGTGAACGCAAAGTCAACACTGATTGGCTAACCGTAATGTCAAACTTGCTTCGACTTTCCAAAGCAGGTTTACCTAAAGTTGAAGGACCTTGTTCGGCTCGGTGTGCGATGGTTCTTGCTGGTGCCGCTCCCTCCCCCTGGGGCGAGTGGGACTTCACGACGGACTATGCATTACGAGAAAACGGTTGAATGATGATGCTTGATTGAAATTTGGTCAAAGGGACACTATGTCATGTTGATTTTTTTAAATTTTAATTAATTTACTTCAGAATTAAATATGAACATTAAAAATTGCCATTATTTTTGTTTCTTCTAAGAAAAAAACAAGCGAAACTTTATTAAAACAATGCTTTAAATATGTTGGAATACCACCCTTAACCATGTAAAATGCTGATCGGGCCCGATCAGCATTTATGAATCAACGTTTTGTTGTACAAAGAGGGCTGATTTGTCTTAATCCTTATAGGTGTAAGTTCATACATGTAATACAATTGTAAAAATATACAAATCCCAGTTTTTATCATATATTTTTGTAATTGAGGGCGCTGCCTCCACCACATCTCTTAATGCCCCTTTAATGCAATATGTGTGGTGACTGATGCTGATAATGTGATCTACATCAAAATTACCAAATCGTGAACTTTTATATGAGCGGCGAATTATTAAGGTAAACAGTTTCAGACGGTAGTTAGTATATAATATGCCTCTCGTATGTGCTAAAAAACTGATTTCCAGAAAAATTTAGGGCGCTCTCCCATGTATACATATCTCTCAATGCCCCTTTAATGAAGAAGAACTATATGATGCATGCATGCAACATTAATGAAATTGTGACTTTACCTTACATTTTCGATTGTCACTTCTTCAATATTTAACCGATCCTAGCGTGCAATATCTCATAGGAAAGAAGATAAATTTCTCAACAACTTTATAATTTAATATTTTTAGGTACGATATATATTTTAGAGTTAAAAGCCCATTTATTACCTGTATAGTTACTTTTTTGACACTGTATTCATTGTGTGAATACTTTGAGCGCCAGTGTGTATCTATAAAATTAGGAAGATAAAAATGAATATATAATATTATCTCTAACTCTAGAGTTGTAGCAGTGGGGATGGATCAAAGAACAGGTGGAGGGGGACACCGCGAGCGCTGGGCTTGTCAGACTAAATTTTCCCAGACCATTATATACCCAGGGTTTATTGCACCAGAAGTTGTGCGAATGAAAATGACTCCTAAATTCTTGTTATTTTCTTTATTTTTGTCTGCTATTTTTCATCTGTATCTTGAAAAGCACACAACCGCAAAGTCCCCCTTTTGATGTGCTGCATCATATAGGATGTTGAAGGGCCAAAATATTCCTATTCTACAGTGGTGGTTTATGAGAGAGCATATATGCAGATGATTACAGCCTCACATTAACAAATGGAGAGGGTACTGCAATTTAAGGCAATTTGAAAGTGGCATTTACTACATGTATCTCTAAGGCAATTATATACTTTTGAATGAAGACATTCACGTGGATTTTCCTAATGATCATGAGGCTACTAAGTTTCTTGAAGTTCTTGATTCGTTTGGGTTAAAACAACATGTTCACGAGCCAACTCACATACACGGCCACACGCTCGATCTTGTCATCACGCGCGATATTAATCTTGTGTCTAAAATCGCCACTCACTGTGATCTTCCCTCTGATCACTATGCTGTGACTTGCAATGTCAACATCACTCGTCCTCCTGCATCGAAACGGACTCTCACTGTTCGTGATATCCAAAAGATTGATATCTGCAATTTCAAGAATGACATTGTGAACTCTCCACTGTTCACAAAGCCAGAGATCGATCTCGAGAAGCGGACTGAACAATATAACTCTGTCCTAACAGGACTTCTCGATCGTCATGCACCTCTTGTGACTCGTTCCATCACCTTACGTCCCAATGCCCTTTGGTTCAACGACAGTCATCGTGAATCTAAAAGATTTAAACGTAAATGTGAACGCAGGTGGAGAAAGTCTGGTTTGGAGGTGGATAGAATTGCTTTTCGTGACCAGTGTAGTGCGTACAGAAGTGATCTTGAGAAAGCCAAGACTAATTACCATCGTACGCGAATATCACAGTGTGATATTAAAAGACTGTTTCGCATGATAGATCAGATGACAACCGTTAAGCACGAGGCTGCAATGCCACCTCATACATCCGACGTTGAGCTTGCAAATCGATTTGCTTTGTTCTTTGATGCCAAAATAACTCTCCTCAGACAAGAAATTGATGCTACCTAACCATCTCCCCTGTCTGTTGACATTGAGGACAGCTGTAACTCTTCAATGTCTGAATTCTCTGCTGTGTCTCAGGAAAATGTACGTGAAGTGCTTAAAACATCAGCCTCCAAGTCGTCTGATCTCGATCCCCTTTCTGCAAAGCTTTTCAAACAGTACCAAGAAGTACTGCTTCCTGTAATAACTGAGATCATCAACAGATCCATAGCAACTGGCGTAGTGCCATCTGGACTGAAGTCCTCACGCATCATCCCTCTACTGAAGAAAGCTAAATTGGATCCTGAGAACCTGCAGAACTATCGACCAATATCTAATTTGCCTCTTTTAGCAAAGGTTCAAGAACGAATTGTCACAAAGCAGTTACAAAATTACCTTGACGATCAGGATCTTAGTGCTAGTATGCAGTCAGCCTACCGTCGCTACCACAGCACAGAAACTGCCCTTCTCCGAGTGAACAATGATCTTTTGCATGCTGTTGACCAACATCAGGAAGCTGTTCTTGTGTTATTAGATCTGTCATTAGCTTCCGACACCATCGATCACAGGATTCTTATCCAACGATTAAGGACTAGATACGGGTTATCTGACACTGCGCTGTCATGGTTTGCTTCATATTTGTCTGGGCGTGTCCAAGCTGTCTCTATTTGCAGAACGCTCTCTGACGCTCATCCACTTCCCGTTTTGTGCCCGGCCTCGGATCCTGTGCCGACAGTAACTATCGGATCATCATCTGTAATTTCTTCTGCAGTTGCCCGTAATCTTGGTATCACCTTTGACAACGATCTCAGATTGACACAGCAAGTCAACAGCATCTGTCATTTATAGAATTGGTCAAATTCGGAAATATCTTGATGAAAACCACGGAAAGACTCATCCACGCATTTGTGACGTCACGCCTTGACTATAACTGTAACTGTCTTCTTTATGCCTTACCACAATATCTGATTGGTAAGCTTCAGCGTGTACAGAATTCGGCGGCTAGGCTCACTGCGATGAAACGCAACCACGTCAGTGACATATTGAGGGCCGGCCTTCACTGGTTGCCTATCACCGAACGCATTGAATACAAGATGCTGCTTATAACTTACAAATGCCTTCATGGTCTGGCCCCTTCTTACCTGACAGAACTCTTGAAGAAACACGATCCTCCTCGGACTCTTAGATCTACATCCATGGACCTGCTGGATCCACCACGTGCAATTCATACCCGTACGTATGGCGAGCGTGCGTTTTCGGCGGCTGCCCCGAAACTGTGGAATGCGCTTCCCACCAAGGTTCGCTCTGCTACCACTCTCGAACAGTTTAAGTGCAGGTTGAAGCACTACCTTTTCACTCGTTCGTAATTTGGCAAATCTGAATCTATATTGACTTTTGCGCTTCAATTGTGTTTTGCCTTTTACTCATGTATATATTTTGTTATTTGTTAAGGTATTTGATTGTTTGTACAGGTTGTGCGTTTTCTTAATTTTTAGTTTTTAATACAAATTTTTAATTGATTGATTTTATCTTTGTGCGGCGCATTGAGTTTCCTTACGTTCTGAAATGCGTCTTTTAAATGCCTGTTTATTATTATTATTATTAAGTGAAAACAGCCAGAATATTGAGGGTATCAAGGCACCTAAGCAGGGCATCGAAGGCATTGCCTTTAAAGGCATATTATTATGTGATCTTTTCCAGAGAGCGCCCTCTATTCATGATTTTTGGTGGACGAGTAAACTCGGACACCATTGTTTTCAAATGAAAGGTCATGGGTCATTATTATTGTTTCAATTAGCTAGTGGTGACGTGAAACGTTACAACTATTGTATTTACTAATAATATAAATTGTATTATACATAAAGGAAGAAGTATTGATAGGAACGAACTTTATCTGTGGTTTCAGGCAATTTGAGCTTTTTAATATGAGTCGGCAGTTCTAAACTGGTACAGTAGTTTGGTATAAAATGCTAAAATATCGAATTATCGCATTGAAAAATTCAAGATTGTCAGTGTGAAATTAGTATTTTAATGATATTTTATATTAAATGTGTCTATTACCGTAAATAAATGGGTTTAATGGACAATATGCAGTTTAAATATCACAATCACATTTTAATTTGCGATAACCTTGTAACGACACTATACATGTATGTAATTAAAAAACTTCGGCTTTTCAGAATGTCTCGTGGCGCAACGGATTAGCGCATTGGACTTTTATCGCAGATGGCATTCAAAGATACGGGTTCGAGTCACGACGGAGATGATGTTTTTTGTGTCATCTAACATTAACTTTTTTTACTCTCAAATTAAATAGACATATTAATAACACTCTAGTTTGCACATTTCGTTTTTTTCTTTTTCAATACAGATCATTTAAAAATATTTTTTTGGATAAAATGGTTTTAATTTTCAATTTAGCAGTATAGTTTGTTTATTGAGTGGATAAACCATTTGCATTGCATGTACGTTGCTTTCAGACAACTTGTTCATGGCGAAACGGTCCCCAGTGCGCGCCCCGGGAAATCCAAATTATTTTGTTGCACTTTAAAATTTGTCATAAATTACGTTTTTCTCGTAATTAAACATTGGAATTTAAATTAAATTATAAATAATGATATTTTTTCTTTCAATTCTTTTTCTTTTATAACTTCACCACATATGATATAGCTCACATAACGTCTCGGTGATTTCCTTCCCAGAACAACACTATACACTAGTGATCCTCTTGCCAACTTCCACAAAATTTAACAGATCCATTCCAAGTCTTCTCATCCTTTTGCCACCTTAAACACTCGTCCACCCAGTTTTTTATTTTTAGAAAGTAGATTTTCTTGCAGATTTACATTTCTGATCATAGATCGTACATACATTCCAAGTTACAGAGCGATACGATTCCTAATTACCTCAAAATCATGGTTTTAGAGTGAATTTAGAGTGAAAATATAAACTGTCGTGTTAACCCGACAGTTAATTTTGACTCTGAAACCATGAATTTGAAGTAATTAAGAATCACATCGCCCTGTTACTTGGAATGTATGTACGATTTATGATCAGAAATGTAAATCTCCAAGAAAATCTGCTTTCAATTTTTTTTTCAATGTTGAGGGCGTTCCCTGGAAAGATCACATAATATGCCTTTAATGCCTTCAATTAATTTGAGCCCTGGTTATGATGTAATGGCTTCTGTAACAGGAACTTATTACAACACCCAGCAGTGCACTATTATTTCCCTTTGGCAATTTAAGCCATACATATAGTAGAAGAGGTAATTGTGTGTGATTAATTTTCGCGCTTTGCCGATTCGAACCATTCTAAATTCACAATTTATAGCTTCAACACATAGAGCTATTCTCAAAAGAAATATATTTGCATGTTATAATTTTTGAGGTAGCTGCTTTGAGCTTGAAAATCAGAAAATAAATGAAGCACGCAAATTCTTACTTTTACAGTATACAGCAAACAAATAATCAAACTTCCACATGGTTGTGTTAAAAGTGTATGTTCCTATCACTTTTTTTGGGCTATGATTTTTTTTCACATCATGATATTTTGATATAAGAAGAATTCTTATATTTTTCTCATTATGTCTGTAAAATCTTAGGGGCCAGGAATGTTCCATTTAGAAATCATAGGCTAAAATGTGGTGAATTACTACCAAAGGTGGTTAACCAGCCAGTTACTTCCGAAGGTAATGATACGTATAAGGTCATGTGTTTTAAGCTCGCCTCCTTTCGCGTTACACACAGATTTTGGCTTTCGCGACATGATTTTAACTTTACACATTTATATTTGCTTGTATACCCCCAGAGGTAGTAAAAGTATACATTTTCTGAAGGGAAATTGCATGAGGAAACCAAATATGCCATTAAAATTATAGTACGACCAAGAACTAAAATGGTATGATCGGAAATGTTCGGAAAATATCAGAGTTTTTTAATTTTTAATTTGAGATCCATATATTTTTTATACCTACCCCTATCATTATTTTTTTTACATAGTTGAATTCCTCATGAAATTACCCATTAGATGATATATATTTGTCAAAGTTACTACGTCGGTATGGTAATTATACCGGCCCGGCTAGTGAATATCTCCAATTTTTATTTTATATAATTATTTTTAGAATTTTCAGAAATATTTGTTTAAGGATGAACCCTTCCCTGATATAAACTGCATTTCTGAATTCCTCTAGTTACAAGCTTTCCAAAAATGTATACTTTTGCTATCATAGGTTGAAAACTTTTTCTGTTATAGTCATTTTTATAAATCCGGTAAATTGAGGCTGATTAATCATGTTGACTGTGTAGCGAATAGGAAGAAAGCTGATGATCATTGTCTTATCCATAATTAATTAGTTGTTAATAATAGTTGACAAGTCTGTTGAACCTCATACTACTAAATATCCTTTGAAATGGGACCAAAATTGTGTTTGTAACATTAGGGGATAACTAGTTATTGTATAAAGAACAAAGCATGGGATTATCCCCATTGAGTTTGTACAGGCGGCACCCTTCCAGCGGCACCCCTTCCAGCACCACCCCTGGTCCCCAAACATCAAACAGCTGTATCTCCCTTTCTGTATTAGCTATACCAATGTCATTTGGCAGGCAGATAGCTTGTTTACTCTAAATTTAGAAGCTATTTCTACTATTCTACCAAAAACACACAATCTTTTTCACTTTTTTCTTGGCCTTAAAATTCATCCAAAACTGGCTCTGCTGCCTGCTAGTGGGAATTGAAACCATTTAATAGCTTTCCATTATTATGTAACGACCAATGACGGTGGAACCGTGGGGAGGGGAGCCCCCCACATTTGGCAACCTTCGACACACATTTTATAAAAGTATGAGTTAATGAGATCTGAAATGGCTTATAAGGCCCAAACAAATAAATGGTTTGCTTGTCCATAGATGCCCCAAAAAGTTGGGTCGGTCTGTCGGATTGACTTCTGTTTCAAGTATCAATATGAACACTAGGCAATGCGATTGTTTACACCATGTTACGCACGTATAACCCGTGGCCCGTAAGCAAAATACGGTATACGAAAACACTATCTATATTTTACAATTTGAACTAACAAATTTTAGTAACAAAACATTAAGGAAATATAGGCATTATTTCGCTCACGAGTCACGATGGATTTCATAATTGTTTACATCTTCTTACGATCGCGCGTCATTAAACCGACAGAAAAAAATCTGCGCACACACGCACGTGTAAAGCAATGGCAATTTTGACTCTAACGAAACGTTAGATTTATCATGCTTTTTTTAGTTATTGGAAGATGAAACTCAATTTCATTGAACACTGACAAATAACAATACATATGCAAAAGACAAATATCTCAATGTTAAAAAAGGTGGTGTTTCAAAACATGTTTTTCTTCCATTTTTATGATATTTATTTTTTTCACCAACGAAAAAAGGTGATTTTTTTCTTTTTTTTGAAAAAAAAGGGGGAAAAAAGGGTTTAAAACGTCACGGTCTGGACCGTAGGAGACGGTCGGTCGAACGAGGACGAGCAAACACCTTTTTTGTTGTTGGCCTAAACGCCTTCAGAGAAAGTATATAACTGCCCCTACTTTAAAAAATGTTCTGCCGCCATTGGTAACACGGGATGAGAGGGCTGCAAGCATGAGTTGTAATTTGTAGTACAATTAGGATCGACATTAAGGGTGTTCCTATGGCTATTTTTTTATTTGATATTCTAAAAGAGCTTGCTGAGCTCCACAATAATCTGAAATCTAAGCTTGATCGGGTACGGTTTTATAGATATGACAATTTTATTGTCCAAAATGAAGCAAAATTGAAGCCTTCATTTCTTTTGTTTTTTATTGTTTTTTTGACCCCCTAGCAAAATAATTAATCTATGCAAAAATGTTTAATTAATTTTTACAAGAAAAGTATAAATGCTACAAAGCTGATATTTTGGGAGCTTGTTAATTATAGTTTTTAGAAATTTTCCTGTGCTGCGGGAGGCTGTGAGACATCTGCATAATCAATTATACTTAATTATCTAAGGAAGCTTTAGGTCATTAAAAATTAGGCTAATTAATGCGCTTAATCAATTTTTTCAAGTTCATGCACTTTCCTAAATGTATTGCCACTTGGTGTATACATATGTTGGTTATACTACTGTAAAAATGGTTATTTTTGCGCGATTATATTTTTTGCGATTTGCTGACTTTCAGCCATTTCGCTTATTTTTAAATTCGTGATTTGAAAAATCATTACAGTAGACTTAAACACAAAATAAATATGTTCGCGTGTTTATATTTTCACGGTAGCTACTTGGAGCGCGAAAAGCGCGGAAATTAATGTAGCGCGAACATTTCCACGTTTACAGTACTCTCTCTCCTTATTTCCTGTGCTGCGAGAGTCTGCAGAAGTTTTCAATAAAAAATTAGAGCAAAAACAAAACTAAATTTTTATAGACAATTTTACCTAGGGAGTCTAAAAAACAATATAAAACAAAAGAAAATAGACTGCCCTCTGTTGGCCGAAAAACAATACAAAACAAAAGAATTCAAATTGACTTCAAATGGTTATATCTGTTGAACCGTGCACCCGATTCACCTCCAGTAAAGACTTTTTGTTGTACTCAACCAGCTCTACCTTATTCAAGATTTTTTTGCTAGCCAGAGGAACAACCTTAACATATTAACTAATATACGAGGGTCATTCAATAAGTTCTACCTCCCCACTCATAACATCGCTAATATGAATGTCAGCCTCATGACATTTGTCATAAGTATAGCTCTAAATCATAGCTACACATTCATAGTAACATATAATTGATATCTGTTTCACTTTTGTCATGATGCGATCAAAGTCAGAGAGAGATTTTGGACAACGGACACGGAAAATGATCCTAAAGATAAATTCATGGTTTTTTTTAGTTTTCTCTCCGTATTGTATGATTAGATAACAGCCCGATTTAAAAACTGAAAATAGAAAACAATGGAAGATTTCTAAACATAATACTGTATTATCACATATAAATCAGATTGTAGGCAATATTAACTTTTGTGGGCTAGCAAATAGTATAATATCAACTCGAATGTATCACAACGTCTTTAGCCTACTGGAATACTGCTATTTAGTCAAATTTTCGTTGTTAAAAGTCAAGCCACAGTGATGCCTCGGATGTTAAATCTTAACATGATAGTTATTTTATGATTTTTTTCTTATATGCAACCGTTACAATAGTCGATCAGGTAGTCAGTGATAGAAAATTGTCTATTCAATTGACTTCTGATATATCCATTTAGTCCTGTATATTGAAGATGTCTTGGTTCTTATGAAAAACAAATATGACTTTTGCAGCGGTTTTCTAGGGTAGGGTTAAAATTATTGGCTGTCCAGGTCTCGTTCTGGCTAATGAGAGGGCATTTTATCCCAAAGAAATCAGTCACTTTATTGTTTATAGTCTGTTCAAGAGATATCTGTTATTTAGAACGGTTTAATTGACCGATCGGTAAGTTTTGTCTCTTAGAATTGGCCAAATTCATATCATCTAGGAGACATTTTCCTGGTTTTTTTTATCCATTTCCGTCGCACTAAATGTTGGTTTGGTTTTCACTCCATATACAGAAAAGTAAAACCAGTACTCAGATCAAATTACTATGGATTTGTAGCTGAGATTTAAAGCTACAATTGTGAAATATTTCATACAACTGGCTTATTTAATAGCAAAGTTATGAGGTAGGAGGTAGAACTTATTGAATGACCCTCATAGTTAGAAAGTGTGATTAATATTGATTTCTCTGCCATGATTCTACTTAAAATATGATTAAAATGTGTTTACAGATTCTCATCTAAACCAATAACTACCGACTTAATCCATTAAAAGCCCCTGGGGCACTGCATGTTTCAAAAGGGGGCGTTTGTTGGGGGTTAATTTTTGAAACATCGTGTTGTCAACTTGTTTACATCGCTGAAAAGATTAATTTTCGGTATAACTCAGGGAGTTGGTTCAGAGTTTTAATTTTAGACAATTATTTGGCCACAGAAACGAACTCCGCCCACTGCCTTTGAATTAGTAAAACGAGGCGATGTATAAACTCATCCCCTTTACGGCCCAACCTGATTATGATACAGCTCTTATCTTTTTATTTTTGCATCCAGACCCCACGTCACCAGTAGAACTATGGGTACTCACATCCAGACCCACATCAATGATAGAACTAAGGGTACTCCAATCCTGACCCAATAGGCCGTATTCATAAAAATAAGTATGCTATAAGTAAAAGCAACAGCTAGGTAAGTAAAAGGTCTAGTCTAAGCAATTGCTCAAAATGTTATTCATAACCATTTGCTAAATGATTACAGGTGTTACTTGCCACAGCTAGTAAGTTCTCAAGTAGTTGCTATTGTACTACAGTACCATCCACAAAAGGGGGTGGCAAAATGGTTCACTATTAGAGACATTTTGTAGTCTTGCTCATCCCTAGCTAATATAAGTTACTCATTAGTATCTCTTATTTCGCCAACGGACGTTTGGTACCCTGGATCTGACAAATATGCCAAAGTCATCTCCATTTGTGCCACTGGTGTCAAACGTCCACCACGAGTCTCGGTATTTGGTGGTATGAAGGTGTCTGCAAGCCATTCCACATTTTGTTTTTCAAACCTAAATAAAGTTCTGTAAGTGGTAGGGTTGACTTCATCCCGATTAAGTCTGATGTTATACACCTTAGGTTGTGGTCTTCGAGGTAAAAACATGGCAGAAGATGTGATATGTCTGTACTGGCTAAACAGCAAGCCACAAATGAGGTGCTTGTACAATCACTAGTAAATGCTAGTCAAAGGTCATTTTTATGAATACAAATTGAAGTAGGTGCTGATTTCTCTGGCATTTACTTAGGCCAAAAAAAAAGAAAAGGTTTGTCTCAGATGACCCGCGCGCATTCCCGAAACCGCCCGCGTAAGCTTTTATTTTTAGTGGATTTTTTTTTTTTTTTTTCTTTTTTTTTTTTTTCCCCAATTTTTTTTCAATTTTTTTTCCAATTTTTTTCTTCTTTTTCAATTTTCTCAAAATAATCTTGCAAAATCCAACTTTTTGACCAAACAAATGACGATCAGGTTTAAATTGAAAAAAAATAAAAATAAAAAAAATCCGCAGACCGCATTAGATTTTCAGTCTCTCATGTCATCTGAGACAAACCTTCTTTTTTTTTTTGCCTTATAAGTAAAAAGCAATTACTAATGCTTAAAATTTGCAGCTTTTACTTCAAAGTCATTGCTTATTCTATGAATAAACATTTAAGTAAAAGGTTAGTAAAAGGGGGTTGTTACTTTAGTAAAAGCAATTACTTATTTTTATGAATACGGCCTCATGTCTATGATAGAACTAAGGGTACTCAAATCCTGACCCCACGTCAATGATAGAACTGAGGGTACTCATATCCTGACCCCACGTCTATGATAGAACTAAGGGTACTCCAATCCTGACCCAATAGGCCGTATTCATAAAAATAAGTAATTAAGTCTATGATAGAACTAAGGGTACTCAAATCCTGACCCCACGTCAATGATAGAACTAAGGGTACTCATATCCTGACCCCACATCTATGATAGAACTAAAGGTACACAAATCCTGACCCCACGTCAATGGTAGAACTAAGGGTACTCAAATCCTGACCCCACGTCTATGATAGAACTATGGGTTCTCAAATCCAGACCCCATGTCAATGATAGAACTAAGGGCACCCAAGTCCCGACCCACGTCTATGATAGAACTAAGGGTACTCAAATCCTGACCCCACGTCTATTATAGAACTAAGGGTACTCAAATAAGGCCATGCCCCCCCCCCCCCCATTCAAAAAGAGTTTTAAAAAAAAGGAGAAAGAGGAGAAAAAGGCAGAAGAGGATAAGAAGGAGGAAGAATCCCCCCCCCCCCCCCCCTGAGCTACGCCACTGTTTATAGCATGTAAAGTAGGCAATGACAAATCATATTTCTTACAAACTGGCATCCATATTTACTTGTGGTTAAATATATATCGTCAGCCTGCTTCGATAATTGCCTAACTCACTTCTCAGCAAAATTGAGTTTTTTGCATAAATCATGACTTCATTACATTATGCACATGCTGTTTTAATACCTAAGTCATTGACCAATCAAAAGTGTTGATAAATGAAGAGCTTTGTTTTAAAAGGGCCACCAGACCACTCCAACATGTTACTCATTTTGCATTATTGAATTTGCATTGACAAATCCAGGGAATTAATTAAATTATTGTATGGCTGTGTTCATCTGTTTCCATATGACTTGGATTAGTGCATCCATGCACGCCAATCCTCAATTGGCGTGCATGGATGCACTAATCCAAGTCACATCAACAATACAAGCCTCACATCAACAATACAAGCCTCATTCCACATAATGAATATCCATCCATCAATAATGCAAAATGAGTAACAGGTACACAGGTAACAGGTTTCATACTTTTGTTGTTTTCTAAGAACTAGAAAAAATGAGTTAGGCAATTATCGAAGCAGGCTGACGATATGCGCAAGCGCAGCTCAATTAGGTACTGATACATAACAGAGTATCTCATGAAACCTAATCCTGTAACACCTATGTAACCTTTGTGTGGAAATCTATTTGCCGCTTCTACAACTTACTGGAGCAGCCTAAATATATTTTGCTTATAGATGAGGTGACCGTTGTTTACATCCAATGTTTATCAACAAACGCAACGGTCGAAGGGACTGGACTGTCGATACACGCTTGAGGGAACAGCATATGACCACAACACTGTCGGCTATGCCGTATTGCCCTTTATAATGCTTTGGCGCGAGTTTTAAAAGCACGGGTCCTAAACAAAACAGAATGCGTGCGCAAACTGCCGGGCAAAGAACAATGGCAACTAGCCACGTTTTGCCCGGTGTGACGTCACCTGTCACCCCATCTATACATTTGAAATAAATGCCCTAAATCTTAGAAGACATTCTGAAGCATTGTTACTTGGATACACACTTTATTAAATATCAAATGAATTTTTGAAAACGTGTCACAGCAGCCTAAGTGGTCATCCCATAATACTACAAAATATATAATACGAGGGTCATTCAATAAGTTCTACCTCCTACCTCATAACTTTATTATTATATGAGCCAGTCTTATCAAATATCAAATACCATGCAATACGAAAAAACACCTGAAAACATGTGTATATTTTTAAGGTAATTTTCTGTGTCCGTTATCCAAAATCTCTCTCTGGCATTTACCGCATCATAACAAAAGTATAACAGATATCAATTATCATTTACCACACATTTGTAGCTGTGATTCGGAGCTATAATCATGACAAATGTCATGAGGTTGACATTAATATTAGCGATGTTACGAGGGAGGAGGTAGAACTTATTGAATGACCCTCGTAGATAAACAAACAGCACTAGATCTTCCTCTGGTCAAAGACCAAGCCACCTTTATTTATTCTCTCGTTCCTGACATTTGACCCCAACGATTAACTTTTCTTCTTTTCTTGTGACCCCATATGAAATGTCACTGAATCTACTAATCGCTGAACACCCTATATGTGCATGGATCCTAAGAATCTTTTGACCATTTCTGATGGTCACCAGTTATTTCCTCTGAGACAAGAAGCATTTTATGTGAATGGATTGAAGATTTACATTTTGTTAAGTATGATGTTTTTAACGTCTCCCACTTATTTAGAATATTTGGTGGGTCTGAGGGTCAATATAACGTTAAAACCTGCGGAGCGCCTAATTTTTTCGACTTTTTGAACTAAAATGGTCATGGAAAACTATCCTGAAGTTATCTTGTCAAGTTTGAATAATGAAACATTGAAACTAATGTGCGAAGTACGCAAAAATTGACATTTATAACACTTAAATTGGTCCAGTATGGCGTTTTTAACGACGGAAAAACTCCATTTGTGCCCCCGCCCCCCCCCCCCTATAAAAATAAATAAAAGAGGGAAAAATATGATAAAAGACCAAGGTGGCGTGCTTGGGCACTGGTTATGTAGGGGTATATTCCACCGAATTAGTCAAATTGAAGACCAAATTGTACATGTAATACATATACTGTGCAATTTTTTTTGCCTGTACGAAATTTTTTGACCTCAACCCCCCCCCCCCCCCCCCCCCCCCCCCCCCCCCAACTTACGTGAAATTCACGAATTGGTGTCTGCAAATTTTTTTGGGGCAACCTTTTACGACAAAATTTCAGAAATCTTGCCCCCCCTGAAAAAAATCCTAGCTACGCCACTGGCTATAAACCCACATTAGCAACGGCCAACATTGTGTCAGATGTGGGATACGAACCCAGGCCTCCATAATGCATTCAATTTGCATAAGACAATCTCATTGTTTGGAAAGAAAAAGAGATTGTTACAATTGTTTAAAGTTGGAAAGTCAATCAATTAACTTTACTGATATTACATTACTATTCATTGCTCAAAAGTTTTAAACTTTTATAGGGGAGATGTTACAGGATTAGGTTTTATGAGATACTCTGTAATGTATCAGTACCTAATTGATCTGCGCATTCGCATATGTATTTAACCACAAGTAAATATGACCGCCAACTTGTAAGATATATGATTTGTCATTGCCTACTTTATAGCCAACAATAGGAATGTCCAATCTAAAGTTTAATAGAAATCAGGAATTAGATAACGGGGTCGGTTGTGTTTGCTTCTCCTTTTGTCCAAGCTCTTCCCAATCACCTGTTTTGTTGTTGTTGTGTTTAACAGATGAGAGATAACGATGCAAGTGATTTGATTTCACTCTCTTTCGGCCAGATCTCCCAGCTGATGAGATGTCTGAGTAGGGACTGTAAATTTGAGTCTCGTTCAAAATCAAAATTGATGCGCCACAGACTACTGATGTCTAGCTTGTGGAACAAAGTTCACATGCGCCACAGACTACTGATGTCTAGCTTGTGGAACAAAGTTCACATCAACCTCCAAGCTGGCCAGACATATGGGATTATTCGGTAACAATTAAGGAACATCAACCTCAACAGTTGTACTGTTCATCACCAGTGGTCCCTCCCCGTCCACCACCAGTGATCCCTCCCCATCCTACACCAGTGGTCCCTCCCCATCCTACACCAGTGGTCCCTCCCCAACCTACACCAGTGGTCCCTCACAATCCACCACCAGTGGTTCCTCCCCATCCTACACCAGTGGTCCCTCTCCATCCTAGACCAGTGGTCCCTCCCCATCCGCCACCCGCGGTCCCTCTCCATCCTATACCAGTGGTCACTCTCTATCCATCCACCACCATTGGTCCCTCCCCATCCATCCACCACCATTGGTCCCTCCCAGTGGCGTAACAGCCGGGGGGGGCAGGGGGGGCACACCTGAAGGTTCTCAGCAGGAAATTCAAACCTACCCACCAGGAAAAAGGGGGAAGGGAAAAGAGGAAAAGAAGGGGGAAAGGGAAAGAAAAGAGAGAGAGAAAGGAAAAAGGGAGGAAAAAGAAAAAGGAAAAGGAGAAGAAAGAGGAAAGAAAGAAAAGAAGAAAGGGAAAGAAAGAAAATTTCGCACTACAAAAAGCACAACATTCAAAAATTGTTGACTGTTGTTCTTTTTGTACTGCGAAATATTGTGGCCGTGCGAATTGTTGACCCCCCCCCCCCACACTTACGTGAAATTCACGAGGTGACTGACTGGGAAAAAATGTGGGGCAACCTTTTACGAAAAATTCCGGGACGGAATTATTCTAACCAGGAATTTTTTTGGCTGTGCCCCCCTGGCAACCAACCTCTGTTACGCCCCTGGTCCCTCCCCATCCATCCACCACCATTGGTCCCTCCCCATCCATCCACCACCATTGGTCCTTCCCCATCCATCCACCACCACCATTGGTCCCTCCCCCATCCATCCACCACCATTGGTCCCTCCCCATCCACCACCATTGGTCCCTCCCCATCCATCCACCACCATTGGTCCCTCCCCATCCATCCACCACCATTGGTCCCTCCCCATCCATCCACCACCATTGGTCCCTCCCCATCCACCACCATTGGTCCCTCCCCATCCACCACCATTGGTCCCTCCCCATCCAACACCAGTGGTCCCTCCCCGTCCACCACCATTGGTCCTTCTTCGTCCAACGGACAACGGATTTTCTCCAAGCAGTAAGAGCATCTGATGAACTAGAAAGAGGGACAGTTGAGACGGTAATCGTTTGGGATTTGAGTCAAAGTGGGAAGGGGTGAGTAGGAAACTGGGGAGTGATGGGGAAGTGTAGGGATTAAACAGGGAGATTGAAAAAAATGAAAGTGAACCGACAAGGACTTTTTACCACAAATTGAACTTTTGAGAATTGCCACCGAGTCAGAAACTTAAGGGGGTGGGGGGGGGGGGGGCGGGGGTGTTACCAAAACCGGCCTGAAAAAATGTGCATTCATTAAACAGCAATTTTTTATTTTTGTAATTTTCATCATAGATAACCCTAACTCTACTACACCACACGGCAACTGTGCGGAAAAAATATTTTTATAACCCGGCGTGCAGGTTTTTGGGGTACAAAACGGACCCAGGCTGTATAACGAAGCAAATATACTCGCAGAGTGTCGACTGGTGGTGTAGTGGCTAGGATCTGGGTTGGTGTGCTGGAGTTCCATGGTTCAAATCCGGGGGGGGGGGGGGGGGGTCGGGGTGACCTTTCTGGTGAATTTTGGGTGTCGGAAGAGAAATCTGTTGCTGTGTGGTGATCTCGAGTTAGGGATCCGACAGTGCTAATCTCAACTCTGGTATGGGGTGTTTTTTTTGGGGGGGGGGGGGTTAGGGCTACACCACTGACATAAAGTAGGGGTTAGCCCGAAGTTGCTGTTGAAATAGATAGGGCCATGTAAAGTTCTGGAGCAAAATTCTGATAATATTGTACAAAATACAGAAAAGTGTAGATAAGAAACCTGTAGAATTTCACGCAATTAAATTGAAGAAATATTCCATCAAGAAGGAAGTGTAACAGAGGTGACACAATGAATTGTACAATGAAATGTAATGTAGATTATAGGGATAATCAATATAGTAGGCAAAGTCAAGTCTTCCCAAATATCAGACACTGGCAGGTAGATCTGCTAAGGCACCACTTTGGTACAGTATAAGGTGACTACCATTAGGCCTTTAGGGACGCACCATTAGATACTCGGGGGGGGGGGGGGGGGGGGGCATGGGAAGCTTTCTATAAAAAAAAACTATCAAGGAAAGAAATGCTTCGAAATAGCTTTGTAGCCTTTCCCTATTTATGAGCATTCACAATATGCACACACAAAGGTCCTCACTGAGTTCTTTGGTCTTCTTTGCATGCTGACAAAGAGCTAGAGTGTTGTCCTATAATATCCCTCACTGTACATTCAATAGGACACATTTTTAATGCATCCACATTGTATGCACACATAATGGAATAATATCATAACAATATAAAAGCCTATCACACAATATAAAGAATGTTTGGAATGTCAAAAACTTGTTTATTATCACAAAACATGGCCTCAATCCTGAGACTTGGTATGGGGTATGAATAATTTTGGACAGGCATCAAAACACAATTCTTGTTCAATTCGATTGTTATGCAAAAAATGTTGAGCCCAAATATATTGATTTGTTCTTGCAAACTCTGCCTTTTGTGTAAAGAGAAAGTTCCACCACTCATGAAGCTAGAAGACAAGGAGAAAGGTCTTGTTACACAACCCTAATCATGCAATTGTCCCATCAATTGCGCACACCTCTTCTTTGAGCGATGATAATCACCGCCGAAGTTGCCAGCCAATTTAATTGGATTTTCAATCCAGTAAATTTATGATACATTATGTGGCCTATTTTAAACATTGTCATAATATAAAGTGGTTCATTTTGGGATCGGAATGTACATTCAAACATTGCTTTCTCTCCCCCAAATTCACTCTCTGCGGTGCCAAGAACAATGTATTCTGAATAAACTGAAAATAAAAGAATATTGTCAAGTTTTACTAAAAAAATGATTTTACATTGAATTTATATTATTTATTTTATTATTCTGTTATAACAAGACAGATATGGTGTATAAGTAATTGTATTAAACCTTTTTAAGTGAGCGCGGATTCGCACGATTTTTCTGTTGAAATATAAACTGTTCATCATTTTGAATATTGACTTATTTTTATTTACATTTTGATACACATCTTATAATATAAATCAACCGCCTGTCAATAGTTTCGTTATGATATGTACAGTATTTTTCCTGGTTTTTACACATTTGCAATATCAAAAACATAAAGTTATTTACCAAAATTGGTAGTGCTTTGAGATAAATAGATATTTTCAATACAAGAATTGAGGTAAACACGCTAGCGTCGGACCATCAAGAGTGGGACTACCGCTTACTGCCGCTTTGTCAATCTAGATTGATTTTTCCGTGGTAACTTTGATTGTCAGTGCAATACACGTTGTAACAATGATTTAGCCTCTTTTGTGTAGTACCACGGTGATCAACATCGTCCCATTGATGCTGGCAAGAAGTAACTCCTGTCTTCTAGCTTCATGCACCACTCCAGCCGTTATAGATATGAGAAAAATGCAAAACTCTCATATTTTTCAAAGAGTATGAATAACTGTCTTAAGGGGGGGGGGGGGGGGGGGGGGGGTATAGGATGGCCGTATTTCAAAATTTGGTTACTTTACAAAAAATGAGATAAGAGCACAGTGGAAAACTGCAAAGTCTTAGCTTTAAAATGCTTTTTAATTGAGTCAAATCGGATATTCAGTTCTGATGTTATGATCACTTTAATTGACGGAATTTCGAAAATCGGAGGCGTTTTGTATTCGTTTGTGTGTAGTAAACGCTCACCCTGTATTTTTTAGCAAATTCAGTTAAAATTATATATAAATTAAACAATTGTAATTTTCTATAATTTTTTTGGTAATAATATTAAATTAATCCATTGCGCATAATTATTTATCAAATTTTTAAGTCAACGCCATTTCTTATGTATTTCTTTATTTTTTCTCACCCGGCTATATTTAAGCTCCTTATCTTTAAAATTGCGATAAAAATCCTAATTTACATGCGATTTTCATCAAAATGGACTCAAAATGTGTCTAAATTCAAGCTTTTCAATATATGAACAATTATTCTCATCTCATATGTCAATTTATAATTTTGTAAGCAATTTTAATATTTTTGTATACGTTTCGCTTGATATCTCAAAACAAGGAAACGCGCAAACGTGCGAAACCGTAACAAACGTAACTCAAAAACAAAAAGTCGTGTGACCATGGAAATTGGCACAAATGTTAAGCATACAGAGGCCTACAAAACTATGAAGAGGTTTTTTTTAAAACAACCTTGCGTTTTTAAATGGTGCTGCGAAATACCCTGATTGGCCGCTTCCCGGTTACCATGGCAACCGCGAAAAAAATCCGGCTTCATAGTTTTGTGCATATTGTCCATACGCACCCATTCCCCAAATATGGTAATTATGCGACATTTATTTATTGAGTTCTGTTCGTTGAGCTGTTTGGCCAATCAGAGGCCCTGCTTGGTTACCATGGCAACCCGAACAAAACAAAACATGTTTTTTAAAACTAGGGGTCAGGCTTGACATTTTGGTATATAACATGTCTTAGTGGAAGTCCGGGAAAGTGGTGAAATTCATTGTCAAACATTTGGTCATTTCAACCTATACCCCCCCCCCCCTTAACTGTATATACACTCGTCCAAAGAAGTTCCTTCTAATCTAATCTAATCTAACTAGCCTATTTCACTCCACTGCAGAAGGAAGGCCTCTTCATCAATTTTCCATTTCACTCTGTCCTGAGCTGTCCTCTTCCAAGTAACGTTGCCATACTCTATGATGTCGTCTATCCACCGTCTGTTTGGCCTGCCTCTTCCTCTGGTGAATGCTCTGGGGATCCAGTCTGTTAATTTATGAGTCCATCTGTTGTCTTTCCTCCTGGCTAGATGGCCAGCCCATCTCCATTTTTTTGATTTTATTTCCAGTATGATGTCCCTCACTTTTGTTTTCTTCCTTAAATCTGTGTTGGTCACCCTGTCCCTTCTTGTAACGCCAATCAATATCCTTTCCATTGCCCTCTCAGTGACTTTTAGCTTCTTCTCCAATCTCTTAGTTGTTGTCCATGTTTCAGAGCCATACGATAGCACTGGGATGATACACTGGTTGAAAATTGGTCGCTTTAGTGACAAAGGTAGCTCTTCATCACGAAAGATAAAGCTGAGCTTACCAAACTTCACCCATGCTAGCTGTATCCTTCTGTTCACTTCCCCTGCTGTTTCATTTTCCAGAGAAATCTTCTTGCCCAGGTATATATAACTGTCCACTCTTTCTATGGTTTTTCCTTGAACTGTTATAGCATAATCTTTCAGCTTGTTGCACATCATCACTTTTGTCTTCTTGATGTTCATGTTAAGTCCAGCCTTGTTGCTCTCTTCACTCAGTTCTTGGATCATCTTCTGCAAGAAGTTCCTTGCCACTAAGTAAATATTTCAAATTAATATTGAATAGAATATATATAATTGTATATCAAAATAAGCAGAAAGTAATCCTCTAACAGCTTAACATGGAATTTAGACATGATCACTCATGCATGACAGATCCCATTCACTTGACAATGGCTTGATTAGAATTTGAAGGCACAGTAAACTTTTATCTGGACAATTTCATGATTTTAGCCATTTTTGGCCCAGTTCAAAATGATCTGCCGTCTGCGCATGCGCATATTTTCTGCAGGTTTCGTGCGAATAAGTTCAGATAATTAGTTAACTATCATATGGAATCTCCCAAACTGGTTAATTGCTTGGATTTTTCCTAAATTGTTTGATTTTCCGCAATATTAGTGATTCACTGACTGGGCATTTTTCAATGAAAATTCGCTATTTGAAATACTGATATTTGTATACTTTTTATTTGATTGCCTCTCCTTACTTTTTCCTCTTATACTACATATATCAAATTACACAGGGATTAAAGTTATTGTCTTTTTTAATCATACTTACGCGAAAAATATTGGGATTTACCTGCTTCTGGTGTCATGTTATGCAAGCTTCTTACCACATGTTTTACACAAACAATTCAAATTTCCCGCCAAATATCTGATTAAGTAGTGTCCCAAGTGTACTTACTTTGAGACAATGCTATGACGTCATAGCTTACACTTAGAAATCCAAAAATGTATTGATTGAAAGACAAAGGTTCATACTTTGTATTGATCACACTATCCCTCAATAGAATCACTCATGCATCCCATACCACGATCACTTTCATAACTTACTGAATGACCCTCGTATATAGATATCTCACAAAAGGGACATTGGGCAAGTTACCATAAAACCCCAACCAATTCAGGCAACATTTTGTAACATAAGCTGATGCAATAACCAAAACTCTGTTTTGTATTGTGTTCCATAGAATGGAGGCTCCCAAGAAGACCTGTTGTGGAATTTACATAAACATCTATACGCAGAGCACGATGTCGCACCCACGGTTGGTGTCCAGTGCAGTAAATGCGATATGAATTTCGCCTCAGTAACTGAGAAAAATAGACAATTCCTTCGGGAACACCAAAAGTCTAAAAAACCCACATACCCCATACCCGTGGTCAAACGGTCTGCCCCGCGCATGAGACCGAAGATAAAAGTAATTTATCCTATGCCGCAAACTATAAAAGTAACAGTAGAACTATGGTTTCATCAGGGAGACGCCCCACCACCGCAAGCAGCGTACCACCAAGGAGATCTTGTCTTGTCACGGCAGTCACAGACGACCCCTTCTGCCCGCGCAATCCCCATTAACTTTGAAGCGTCAATCCCAAAGACAAGAGAGGCAGCCCTCCCATGGTCTTCTAGTGCAGCCCGCTCATCTGCTGTCATAAACATTCCCATTTCATTAATGAATATGTGCAGAAACTTTCAAATTAATTAATAAATGCTCATGTTGTGCATTTGAAAGTACATAGTTGAGGTTATTTTTGTACTTGAATTATTTTATAAACTATTCGAACTGTCCTGGACGTGCACATGATAGCTAGAATTCCCCTTCCCATTCCACGCACTGAATTTCATTTTGAGCCCATAGCAAATGTTGAGCACCATAATTTAAGGAAAGCACCATTTGATTTTCAGGGGGGGTCATGGAAATTGGGGTCGGGCGGAATTTTTTTTTTTCGCCACCGAAGAAGGCAACATTTTTTTTTTTTGCCACTGAAGGTGGCCTTTTTTTTGGGGGGGGGGGGGGGGGGCAAAGGCGGCAATTTTTGTTTTTGTTTTTGTGTTACTGTTTTTCTTTACATTGACTTGGGTGAGTCATCTTCTTTTTTCTTTTTTACTCAGCTGTGGGTCATCTTCTTTTTTTTCCTGGTTGGTGGGCAAAGTTGGGTTTTTTCCCGGGATAGTGGGCTAAGTTTTTTTTAAGACTTCCATGCCCCCCCCCCCTGAGTTTCTAATGGTGCGTCCCTGATGGTCCAACTTACATTATTTACACCTTTTCCCTCAAATCCTGGGCAAGATACTGTTAAAGCCAATATTTTCGCGCATTTTGATATCATAGACATTTCGCGATTTTTTTTTTCCCGCTGGCAACCTTCTGGATGCACAGCATGAATGTTGAAAACAATATTTTTGCATGTTGAAATTTTCGCGGTGGTTTTATTTTCGCGCAAAATATTTATATGCGAAAATTATACACAGTATTCCAAATTTACAGTATTCCAAATTTATTCCACTTTCGTATTTGCTCGTTCAGGCGTAAATTCTTCAGGCAAATGATCAATCAATTATGTAAATGTTATGTTTCCGCATGGAATCGGTTGTTTTACAGCTGATCGTAGTAAAACCACTGAGGGCGATCGCTAATACTGATTACTTGATTTAGGCATCATTTTTGGTGATTCTTGCACAGAAATATCCATTTATTTATGGCAATTATAAAATTATTAGAAATTCAGGAACTTGATCTCATGGGCTATGTGTGTAATAGTGGTGATTTGCTTTTGCAAATAGTTTAGGACTTTCAATGCCCCCCTCCTTTCAATATATATATAATAATATAATATATGTCAAAAGAGACAAAATGGAATTGTCTGTCTGAGTCTATCGAGTCTTGCAAGGATTGGTAATAAACTGTTATAATTTAGCGATTAATGCTAAATAAAAGGTTATTAGCTTGCGAAGCTCAATGGTTAGAATTATAACGTTTTCGAGTATATGAAAGAGAGTAAACGCACGAATTGAATTTAAATAATGGTTAAAATCAAGCAAATTACCAAGATCTTTGACAGCGTCATGAATTCGCAGACTCTCTTCGATTGTTCCATCCAAAGATGAACACTCTACCCGTTACATGGCTACTTATTTTAGCTTATTAAAGGGGCACTAAGAGATGTGTTGGAGGCTGCGCCCTCAATTATGATAAAAACTGAGATTAGTATATTTTTATAATTGTATTACATGTATGAACCTACAGCTATAAGGATTAAGAAAAATCAGCTCTCTTTGTACAAGAAAACGTCGATTCAAAAATGCTCGTACAGCCGGGACGAGCATTTTACGTCCGACAGTATCCCCTTGCAGTACGCTTGATACATAACGCGAACCATATTTGCATAGAGGGCGTTTTACAATATATAGGGATGATATTGTTTTAATCAAGTTTTGCTGTGTTTTTGTCAGTAGAAACAACAATAATGGCAATTTTTAATGTTCATCTTGAATTCTGAAGTAAATTTTTAAACATTTAAAATGTTCAACACCACTTAATGTCCCTTTAATATTAGTTAGCTTGGCGCGCTCAAAAGTATTGATTTTGTGTGTGTGTGCTGTCTGAATCACACAGGAAGAACAGACTTGAATGCAGGTGATTTATTGTCACAAAATTGCTCATTTCGATAAAATTGCTGATCCAAATCAAATGGAGTTTTACCAGAATAAAGCAAAATAATTGTATTTTTATTCCCATGTTTTATTATGATATTTACTTTTGAATGTAAGTCACTTAAACTTGAATTGTTTTACGCTGTTTATCAAAAACCTACACACTCAGATCAATACTTACCAGAGCATTATCAGAGCTTTTGTCTTGTTTTTTGTTCTTTATTTTGTTTGTTTTGTTTTGTTCCTTGTTTTGTTTTGTTTTTTGTTTTGTTTTTGTTCTTTATTTTGTTTTTGTTCTTGTTTTGTTTTGTATTTTGTTTTGTTTTAGTTCATATTTACCCATTACCTAACTGTGATACATTGATGTTCTTGAAAATCATTAATTTTGTTGTAGGTGGCACGTTTTGTATTTGTTGATATGCTATTTTGGTGAACATGTTGGTGTTTTGAGGCCTTTAATGTGTTTGATTTCATTTCTGATTTTGTTACCAAATTATAATTACTCTCTCTTTCACTTTCAGTGTCTTGACTTTCCTTTTGTAACTTGTAAGGCATACTTATGGGAGGCCCGGGGGGGGGGGGGGGGGGGGGAGGTACTCGGATTTGGTTTGGTCGGGGGTGTGCCGCTGGAGATTCAAAACCCATACCCATTTTTAGGGGTGATTTTGGAAAAATCGGTACCCATTTTTAGGGGTTGTGCTTCATTTTAGACCAATTTTTCGCAAATTATCGGGAAAATATACCTATTTTTTGCAAATTTTCGCGAAAATAGACCTAATTTTTGCACAATTTCGCGAAAATAGACAAAATTTTCGCGAAATAGACCCATTTGTAAAAGGTGACCCCATTATTAGGGATTTCCAGCACAAAATCATACCCCATGTTTAGGGATTTTGTGCCCAAAAAGCTACCCATTAGAGCGGCACACCCCCGTATACCGTCTTGGGTGAGTACCCCCCCCCAAGATACTTATAGGAGGGTGTTTTTTTTTAAATTTGATTTGGAGGTTTTTGTCCCATTCCTTTTTTAAGAGACATGTTTCTTGTTTTATATCATGTGGGTCAATTGGCTTGTTGTGAAACCAAAGTCCATAATATATCTCACAGTTTTTCCATAATATAAAATAAAAGAGAATTGCTTTCTGAAGCATTTTTTTGAAAGCATTTTTTTGGATAAAACTGAAAAGAAAAAGGCCTTCAATGAAAATACTCCATAGCATTTCTTAACAGGTATACAGACCTACATGTATCAATAAAATTCATCATAGGAAGAGAGCTGGTGAAAACACTCCAGCAATTTTTTTTCTAGTATGTGGCACAACCCAGCTCTTTAACATGTTTAATGCTGAGTAGACAAGGGCAGTTTTCCTGCCATAGATTTACATGGGCTGCATCAGTCCACACTGCCAGCCAGAAATGAACTGAGCCTGATGCTGAGGTGTCATTTTACACTCTGCCGCCCGCTCTGGTCCAACTCTTTCCTGCCATGCCATTGGTGGAATCTGTGGCTGAGCAGCTAATCCATCCCATAATAAGGGGGATATAAGCCACTTCCAGCCCAGCTGGTGAGGTGGAGTCCCAGCAGCTAGAAATTTTCCTAGGCCGTAGAAAGGCCAACTTGTATTTAGTCTACTCCGTGGTCCACACGAAGATTGTACAGTCATGTATAGCTTTGTTGACCAGGTGTTCCGCCATAGGCGAACCCTTCTCATTTTATCAATTTTTGCTGCTTTTCTGGTTGCCACGCAAGGCCAGTCGTCACCGTCAGGTAAGCGTCTAAACTTTTATATGCATGATTTTCTGTTAAATTATTATTGATTGAAAATGTTTTGTTTACAATCCCTGTCAGATACCAAATATATCATCTTCTCACGATTCTCGTGTTTACCAAACACCCCCTATTTTCTCAATATATACTTCAGTCTTAAATCTTTTACACTACTATTTTCCTTTGAATCTCTCATGCATGTAGAGAATGGTCTTGCTTGTGTGTCTCTAAGCCTTCCAAAAGTGTTCGCACAACTTTTTTTTATGATCTAATAAAAGAAACTGCCACAAAACTGAGCTGCTGAAACTAGAATTAATGAATAAATAAATATTAAACGAACCATAACAAGAGCCAGGTTCATGCAAAATTATTTAGGGCGTGGGTTTGAATCTGATTTCATCATAATTGAATTAGTATAAATGCCAAGCATCAACGAAGTAGCTAATACAAGTGAAAAGTCCATACATTTTATGCAAGGTATGGCTTTAGATTATTATGGGGTGAGGAGGGGATGAGGTTATTCCAATTAAAACTGAATTTAGCGATTTATTCCCATCACTTGAAATTAAGTAAGCAGGGGGTCTCGCTGAAAATATCATGATGATCTCAGATAGATAAAATGATCTAGTTGTCGTGGAATAGTAGGAAAAAGAAATAAATCAGGAGAATGCAATGTTAAGAAAACCACTCGAGCATAAATCTTAGCAACTTGATAAAAGAAAAGGAATAGTCTATGGGTTTGAGCTTTGCTGTCATGCATGGTGTTAGTGGGTAAGATGTGTTTATGTCTTAAAATTTGACATTTAGTTGTAAATAGTTATTTTATTCAATATGCTAGGCTTACCATTGAATTGATATAACATCCATGTGTTAATATTATTTCTAAACACCGAAAATACTCCATGCTGGGTGAAATTGGATAGGTTTTGTCAACTCGTTTAAAGTTATGCCATAACGGGTAGTTAAGTATTGTATTAATTACGATGTAATTTTGGTTTCATTGAGCTAGCACAGTCTGACACTGCAGGCTTGTCGGTCAGGCATAGCACAGAGGGTTAGTTCAATGCAGCGTCAAACATGGTCAAATTAAGTAACATTATGATGAAACACAGTAACAATTTGTTTGTACCTAACGAGATTCTCGACTATTAATTAGGATTTGTGAAGTAAGTGTCCACCCTTTTTAAATGATCAATCGTGTTTACATAACAGCTTGTTATCTAGCTCTGCTAATCACTGTAAATTCAGAGGAAGTAGATAGGTTGATGGCGTCAGGCTTTAGGCCTAGTTGCATTAATTAGATAATTAGGTGTGATTAACACAAACTTAATATTGTATAAATAAACAGATTGCTCATAACATTTATGAATAATTTATGAAGTTTAGAAATAAATGGTTTCTGGTTATATACAATGTAATAATAGTAGCCTGTAGTGTTCATTATTGTAAACTTTGAGCTCAGCAGTTTTGCCATATGTATATTACCTAAATCATCATGTTAGGACAAAAATGTGATATTGTCTGTCCATGCCAGTTACAGAGGTTTGATTTTCAAGAAGTTATATTATTATCACTGATATTTAATAGTTAGGCAGGCATGTGTAATATTAAAGGTGAGTCTTGGTTGTCTGCCCGATGACTCCTCCCTGCTGGGTTTCAATTCCTTCCCTGGTTTAGGCGATTTGATATTCGGTCTAGTTTATTATAGGCCAGTTATAACAATCTGTCGGGTGAAAATGAAACAGAATACCTGGGTAGACAGCAAACCACACAGGCGTTTTTGAGCTAGCTTAAATTGAAAACTGAATTTATTTTGGAGGGCGTTTTGAAAGTTGGATGGTGAAATATTGGAAATAGTTTGTATCACATGGAGTCACTTGAGGTCACCTAAGGTCAAATGACAACCATAAACATAAGTAATGTAATTAACAATAATTTTAAAATATAAAGTAGTAGGCCTACTGTAATCGCTCAGAATGTCAATGCCTAGACATATTTATTTTATAAACTAAAAAACTTCAAAACAGGATCACACTTTTGACAATAAATTTCAGTGACACTCTGTCTCTACTGTAAAGTTAAAGGGGCTGGGCTTTGAAGGGGGCGGATGCAGGTATGTGTAGCATTGCGTGATATGATTCCGAGTGATGACACATCGGATTGAACATGAAAATATTTCTCATGATTTGAATTTATTTTCGGAATCAAATCTGCCCTGTTCTGACCTGGCACTGTAAAATTTGATGAGATCTGCAGGTTTAGTTAAGCATCTCTGAGGGCCTGGGCTTATATGATTATTCATTTATTAAAATATAAACTTGCCTATGTCTCCTTGAACTAGACCTCAAACCCTTGATAAAGACTGGCTGGTGTAGTTGTTGGGGAGGGAAGGAAAAAAACACCAACAAACTGCAGACGTGGCAAACTTTTGGCAAGGTTAGAATGAGCAAAGCAGCTGGGGCTATATTCATCACTCTAGGGATAATAGTGTACAATATTGAAAACTAATAGAACTTCAAAATATTTTTAACACAGTTGTTCGTTTGCATGGGTCAAGTATGTAGCTGTAGATACTGGTTTGGTTTAGTTTGTCCTATTTTAATCTGCTGTGAAACAACACCAATGGAGCGGGTCATAATTTTATGATTGCACCCCACATAGAATAATATAGGGATTTTGGATTTATCACTTTTCAAGAATGGCAGGTTTTAGTTTGGGTATCTAGATAGGAGTGTATGTGGGTATGAAAGCTATCCTACATAGGCAATTTAATTGTATATTATGTTTACGGAATCGAAAGACAATTCTATCATGAAAAACCTAGTGAATCAACCACCTTATTACATGTTTAAATTATGCCTTAGAAACCTAAACATTTCGTTGTTCATAACACCATAGGCCTATTCCTTCAAATTACTTCAGCAGACCAAAGGTTTATTCTGGTTATCACTTTGACCTTCCCTAGGTATCAGTGAAAGGATGAGTGCTGCCACATAGGCAAGTCATTATATATTCCACCAATCAGATCAACAGACTCAAGATAACTACAGGCTGTAAACTCACTCCCCAGTCATTTCAAAGTGGTATAGGAAACAAAGGGAACTTTGATATAGATTTGATTTTGTACATATTTTAAGGGACTTATTTTCTATCAAATTTTATTTTTTGCAAATTTGTTGACATTATTTGGTTTCTGGTGACATGGTTAAGAATAAAATAAGTCTCAGTGGGGTATTTAGGACAGTTGTTCTTTATGGGGGATGCCACATGGCCAGAAAGATCTGAACTTGGACTTCAATTTGTTTTTCACTAGGGATTAAATAAAATGTGCAAAAATAGCAGAAAAGCAGTCTAGATGAACTACCAATAAAAGTCAAGTTCTTTGGATAGGAATAAGATTAAATTATTATTAAAATATCACGAAATTACAGGGTTTGGCTCTGTCAGCATTAGAGAATTTTCTGAACCTTAAATAAGAAGAAATTTTATGCACGGTAAGCAGTACTGCTCCACTGCAGCAGGTGGGGTCACCATTTCTGACCTTGTTTTGATTGATGGCTATGCTCTGTGGGAGCAACTTAGCAGGGGCGGAGCTTAACCAAGCGGGTAGCCAATCACACTCAACAGGACCATTGATCACTACATGAGACATTCAACCAATCAGAAGGGATGCTTTGGCACTAACCCAATTCTGTCAATAGGTGGGGTAGTTGCTGTAATTATTATGGTACTTGGGTAGTTTCCTTTCTGGGTTTCCAATTAGGTTGTATTCATGACTTGGACTTGTAAAGAATTTCTGATATTAGACTTGGGACTTCATGGTTTATTTATATTTTAGACTTGAACTTCAACTTTCTTGAAGCTCATGTTCACGATAATGACTGAATCAAAGGTTTTAGATTAAACTTGGAACACAGTGAGAACAAATAAATCATTTTTGTATATAAAATAACATTGTTAAATAAAAACATTCCTGGCAACTCTTCAAACTTGAAAAAAACAAAAAGTTTATTTGTTTCCTTTCTGTTCTAGCAGCATGATCATTTTTTCTCTTAAAAACTCTTTCTGCCCTAACCATGCTCTGGCACTAGCCCCCTTTTGTTCTCTGTACATGTATATACCCCCTTCATAAGCTTTAGGCGCACCATAGCTAAGCAGGTTAGCATATGACCCCACCACTCCAAAAAGAACTTAATAACGATACTTTTTCATCAAATAAGAACTTGATTACACTACCATGGCTTAGCATGAATATGCATGTACCATGCCACCTATGAGGATCATTAGACATGCACAAGTAATACCATACATATACCACTGCTGTCGAAACATTAAATACGTTTTCATAAAGTAAATTCTTATTTCGAAGTCAGAACTTGTTCAATACAGAAGAATTGTTTTTTTGCTAACAATAGAACATACAAATGTGGACTTCGGTCTGATTTTTATTGTATTTAGATATTACAAAACGAAAAAGAAATAATTACTGTTGTGGATCTATGATCTATGATGCATGGGGGATTCAACCAAATCAAAGATTTAGTGTAAAATCCTCAAAAAATCCAATATTTAGTTCCTCAAAAAAATTCAACACATATTCCTATGAAAGACGAAGTGATCAATACTATCCTAATAATATCTAGTCCAAATTTATGATAGAATATTTGTTAAATAAAGATGAATTAAAGATTTGTTTATTTGCCCCAAATTTCAGAGAAAGTTGTTGAAAAAAATGGAAAAGCCGTAGGCGATGGCAAGTAGTTGGGGTCGTATGCCTTTTCTGTGCTTGCTTGATTTACCATTTCGTTCAGATTCATTTGAAAATATAGACAACATTAAAGCCTCCTTTTTTACGAATTTTTGATGAAAACTCCTTTGATGGAACAGAAACATATTTTCTAGTATTACATTTTTTAAACTTTATCCGTTATTGGTTTTATTCTGCAAAAGGTCACCTTAAATAACTAGATAAAAAAAATGTTGTCATTATTTTCCAAATAATGATCTGGCAACACTGCTGCTTAACTATATTTATGAAATATATCCAAATGCTTAATATGTATATACATTGTGCTAAATGTGCATCTAACAATTGCAGATTGTGTGTGCACTTGCATCTGAGGATTTTTGAATGAGAGAGATTGATCTAACCACGCCCCCTTGTTTTCTTTTCTTTTAAACTTTGATTTGTTGTCGGGTTTTTTTAGTAAGAGGTTTGAGCGCACGCACGCCTTAATCAAATTCCAATTTGTTGGTCGTTAATGAACACGGTAGAGTTTGTATTCATTATGACAAACAATGTCCTGCATTTATATGATCTAAATATCTCTTTCATTCAATTTGAGCTCGGAACGATGTGCTGAATCGTTATTTGACATATGTATTCTCCTATTCTTAGCTCGTTTGAAATAATGACAAATGAAAAAAAAGGTATAAAATCTAAAATCTTTTAGAGAACCTTGGGCCGTCTTGGTTTTTTCCCCCCTCTAAATCGTGGCAATTTTGAATTTAAATTTTAACCTGTTCAACAACCTTCTGAAGATATCTTCCATTCATTCTAAAAAAGTTTTGTTTGTTTGTTTTAAACACTTAAACATTCTACTTATACAAAATAAGTCATGCTTTTTTTGCTTTCTTAAAACATTAATCTTTCGAAAAGTGGTAACATTTGCTTTACTCTTTATAAATTTATAGGCCCTACATTTAGTAGTTGATATCACCAACATGTATTAATTGTCATAGAAACTTCTGTCTCAGAGTAAGACCAGGTGAAGAAAGTTAGATAACAAAACGCAATTCAAGTTTATGGCAACAAAATCCTAAAATCAGGCTCTCTCTCAAATGGAACATATATACCGTCAAATTTTGATTATATTTTGTAAATTTGATAAGAAAAGAAAATCTTTGTTCAAATGTTTTCACTAAAGCGTTGTTGTCAACGCTTTGTTGATATCGGAAGAAATCATGCACAAAGATAATCTTTTCTTAAAAGACAACTTTCTCAAATAAGTCATAACGAGGGCAGTATTGCACGAGTGTTTGAGTCTGATTAAAGATAACACTGCTCTGTCCCTGGGTTTATAAGAGAAAGTTGTCAAATTTATGCATAATACTTGTTGTAGCCATTGCTTTTGTAAAATATTTGTGAAATGTTGTTAACGTTTAACGCTTTCCTCGCAAACTACTTTTTTCAGGCTTCGTCCAGACACCGCTGCTGCTTCTGCTTTATAAATTATGTTAATAATATGTTGTGCTACTAATTCACTAATCAGCATGAGTGTCTCTGTGAATGATTAAGCAACATCATCTCAAATCCTTCATTATTTTTAAAAATATTTTCTATTTATGTGCATATTTACGGATGAACATTTTGAGATCCAATCAAATAACTGGACAACTTGGGGAATCTTATTCCCAGGAAATTTTGCTTTTCAATTGAAGAAATACATTAGAAATAGAGGGAAATCTAGTCTTGGTCCTTGGAAATTTTGTTAGTTTCCAGGGAAATAAACATTTTTCCATCCCTGAATTTGTAATCCAACTCTAAACAGAAATGTCACAATTATACACCAATTCCAACAAATTAATCAAAAGCCTTTAAAAATCCTGAAATGGATCCAATCCAAAAACCTAATTTCTTCCTGACTGTTTCTATATGCTTTAATGTCATCCTGGTTCTATTAGGCTATATAAAAACAATCTTTTGTCTCTTTTCAAAACCTAATGCGGAATGCGGTTTTTTTAATAAAAAAATTAATTAAAAAAATAAAAATAAATAAATAAATATAAAATATTGAAATCCTTGTAAAAGCGATGTGATCAATGAAAATCTGAAAAATCTGTGAAATTTTGGGATTTGATCAATAAAAATCTGTGAAATTTTGGGATTTTTAAA
This sequence comes from Ophiura sarsii, assembly GCA_035610835.1. Lineage (NCBI taxonomy): Eukaryota > Metazoa > Echinodermata > Ophiuroidea > Amphilepidida > Ophiuridae > Ophiura > Ophiura sarsii. Next base: position 12,744,851 of record CM069456.1, on the reverse strand, counting down.
TAATTTTTTTAAATTTTTTTAAATTTTAATTTTTTCTTCTTCTAACACCCACCAATTAACTAACTAACGCGCGCGGGAGCTTTGAGACAAATGATTTTTTTAATATAGCCTTACAAAACTAGTCGCCCACTATAAATACTTGTGGACCATTGACTCATTCCTGTAGTCCAAATGTTTTGTTCTAAATGTAGAAATGCAATTTTGTCTGCATGTGCTCTGTGTTGGATGTCTATGTAAAGTGCATGAAAATATGTTTGGTGGATTTTTTACAGTTTTGAAATGTCTGCATGATTTTTTCTTTCTTTTTGTACTTGCAAAGCTGCTTTTAACCTATCTTTCTTTCTTTCTTGTGTGTTGTAATTTTTTTCTGTTGATGATTTATTTCAATTAAAAAAAAGAAAGGACTGATCATTGCTGTATTTTTTATCATTTTAAAGCAAGCCTATTACAAATTATTTACTTGTTTATTTTGTCTAGTTTTGTTTGTAACATTTGACATTTTTTATTTGCATGTTTATGTTGTTGGTTCATGTTTTTATTTGGCCATTGCATACTTGCTAGGAAACAAAAATGTAAGAAAATTAATTTATCAAATGAGCGCTCTTATAATTAATAAATATCAGTGACAATCCTCATTAATCACATAGTATCAAGATACTAAACCTAAACTTAGCCCTTCAAACGACCCTTGACCTTTCTCATCATGCACTCTTTTCTACTCAAATCTCTGGCCCAAAGTCTGTGGCCCATGTCCATGCTCAACTATCTACACTTTTATTTTACAACTGTCATCCTCCTAATAATATAAGATGTTTATACCCCCTGATGATACACCCCCTGATGTTTTTACCCCGATGATATATACCCCCCCCCCCCATGATGTTCAACCCCCCCTGATGATATTTAACCCCTGGTGATATGACGACTTATAGCACCAGTACACATCAGTGTAAATGCTGGTTGACGCCCAGGAGTAATGCCAACAAGGTAAGTTTCATTAAATTATTTACCTCTCCGTATAGAAGGACAGTGCACACAAACGCTGAAGAAACGATGTGCTTCTGACCGGATTGGAACCGGCAACCTTTGCATCAGATCTTACCATTGAGCTACAGAGGCAACTAGCAGAGGAGCGCAAGATTATAATATATAGGTATCATGTTTGAAGGTATCCTTATTTTTCATTGCGGACGATGTATTATATAACATAAATAAATACATTGTCCTGATGAGTGATGACTTCCCGCTAGGCAATATAAGGACACCTTTGAACTTAATACCTATAGATTATAATCTTGCGCTCCTTCGCCAGTTGCCTCTGTAGCTCGATTGGTAGAGGCGTTGCGGATCTGAGAATGCAAAAGTTGCCGGTTCGAATCCAGTCAAAAGCACATTTGTTTTTTTCAGCATAATATGCACTGGCCTACTCCCGGGAAAGATAAATAATTGATCATTCTAGTATGTAACCCAGAGAACTAAGTATTAATGTCTCAAGGTGGGTGAGGTGCTTTCAGTGTACAAATACCACATGGTAAAAGATGGAAATCGAGAAGAACATTTGTCTACAGGCATGACGCCTTGAACTCAAAGTAGCCAGTACCAAGGGGAAAAAGTGTGCCCTATTACTGTTAAAGTGGTATTTTGTGCGCAATAAATATTTCAAGCTTGCTGATTTTTAATTGTTCTCTATGTTCTGTATGTGTTTTTTTTAATTTGCAACGTGTAGCTTATCACAAAGACCTATACGCAAAAGAAATATATATGCGTATTATAATTTCAGTGAAGCTGGTTTCGAGCGTTAAATTCGCGCAAATAAATTAAGCATTTCATCTTTGATAGTACCCTAGAAACCATAAGTATTTGTTTATCACACTTTACTATGACTCTGGAAATAAGGTTGTAGGGAAATAGTCAAATCATAAGAAATAAGTACCATGTTTTTCATAATAGCCGATGAAATGGTTCGATTAGTTCAAATTAGCCAATGAAAAGTGTGTGGGCGTGTCATTTCAAATGCTACAATTGGCATCGTATGTGCAAAAAATGTTGGCATATGTGGAGATTACAAAGGCAGTTCCAAATAATGTCGAGTTGTTACCAAAGAAGACCCATTTTTATATCCAATGACACTTTGATGAAGCCAGCAAACCATTAGCCCTATCCTAAGATTGAATATAGAAACACAGAGTCTGGCCATCTTAGCTGAAGACGGACCCCGTACCCTCGTTGTTGTGAAAGTGACAAGATTTGCGTAATTGATCTTTCCAGCTCTGTAGATTTTGAATCATTTCACTTGATTTTTGGGCATCAAAACAAATGTGAATTCCATGTTCCTGTGTTAAAAATGAAGATCCTTTTAATCCAGTTCCATTCCCACAATGAGTGAGAGTTACCTCAAATCATTGTTAGGAAAATAAAGGAGGAAATTCCTATTAAACATCTCGACTAAGATAACGGGGATCTTATCAAAAATGAATATTTAGCAACTATGGTATTATCATAGAGGGCTTACTGCCACATGGCCCTATCTACAATGGCTGCCAGGTGTAAGGTTGCATTGTCACAAGGGTGCACCATATAAGGTTTATCGCGAATAAAAAAAAAGCCATTGATTATCCTTTTCTGTTGCATTGTGGGATTGCAAAAGTGCAAAATCTGCCCCCATTCTGGATCCCACAATGCATCAGAAAAGGATAATCATGGATTTTTTCCGATTGGCGAGAAGGCTTATAGCACCAGAAGTGTATTACATATAGCAGCTATTACAGGTAGTGACTTTTCGCATTACAAGGTATCTCAACAGAAAGACCATATCTGCAATAGCTGCTCTGAGTTACATTTAGTTAATACTAATTGCTCGGCACATAAATAACTCTATATATAACAAGTGGCAGCTATTACAGACAGGACCTAGTGACACTAAGCCTTTGACATGTCGTTTTACAAAATTCCTCAAAGCTTGATTTTTTTCTACCATTTCAGGAAGTGAATCATCCAGTGGGACAGGTCTGTTGCCATGTAGTTACAGAGGAACACCCATCCTCCATGGAGATACCCTACAGCTGGATGAATGTACCATTTGTGGTTGCGACAACAGTACTGTGAAGTGCGACATCAAGAGTTGCGCACCGACCTTCTGTGAAGAACCGCTACATTTTGATGGAGAATGTTGCGACGTTTGTCCATACTGTAAGTCTTTTATTGATCTATATCTATCTCTACCTCTATCTCTACCTCTATATCTTTTTGTTGGTCTGTCATTACTCCATCTGACACATCTTAGGTATTTGCCATGCTGGTCTACCAATTGTTATTACATACCTGAAACTGAAACGCGCAAGTTGTTTCCATTTCACAACCGTGAGAAGATGTTCTTGCTCTCCTTCCTAAGATACTTTCCATCAGCTTCCTCCATGTTGGTTGGTGGTATGCGAAGAATAGTGGACCTTGAGAAGACTTCTTGCACTAATTTTCATCCTTGATGTTAAAAAAGGATGTTTAATGCATTTGTGTGACCAAACCCTGTCTGATTTTGCAAAATTGTCAATCAACACTATCCTTAAATTCAACATGTAAGAGAGAATATTTAGTGCTTTCCCATGTACCTGTTTCTTGGTTGGTTTGGCAAGTGTATTGGTTTATGCCAATCAATAATAGCTGTAATTTAATATCTCAAAAAAGTCTACCGAATTGCTAACAGTGGGCTCTGATTCAGTAGGAAAGTATTTATAATCTTAAAAGCTATATACATGAAATCTCTATTCAATATTAAATTTCAATATGCATGGTATCATTTTAAAGTTCAAAATAACTTTATAACATGAAATTGAAATTTCACTTTTATTTCTGGAGACAACTGGTCTGTTTTGATGGGATGAGTCTAGGTACTGTAAAACAAGTTAATTTCGCGGCATCTTTTTCTCGCGAATTGCTTATCATCACTAGTATGGCGGTAACTTGATTTCGCGAATCTAAAATTTCTACCACTAGTGTCATCTTTACACACTTTAATTCGCGGCAATATAATTTCATGAATTTCAGCCTCTCGTGAAATTCGCGAAATTAAATTTCTCGCGAAATTAACTTGTTTTACAGTATATATAACATAATAAGACCTTGCATGAGAGGACACACTTTGACTTATCCATGGGATTAGACCTACTAATTTTACAAATTCGCTAATAATAACAAATTATTTTTATTATTATTAAATGTATAGTTGTGCCTGTCTACGAATTGAATCCAAATGGTTTGGAAGTTGTTCAAGAGGGTGTCGTAAACGATCTGAATATAAATCTAAACATCAAGATCAACTCAGATGGCCAAGGAGTGGAAGGCGAAGGTCTCTGGAAAGTCGGGATGTGGGCTAGCGGTGAAAATGATGGATCGGGAGACCGGATTGGCTACGTGGAGCAGGTAACGTGTTGCTTCTTAATAGCGTAGGATAGCTTTTAAAAAATGTAATTAAAAAAAACCTGATTTAATTTAATTTAATTGTACTTCAATGTGGACAATTTTATTCAAACTTATCAAATACCTTAACACTACACTATCAAATGAAAATAATAGTAAAGTTCCTAAAGTTTCAAAAGTTGATGTAAACAGCGTGTGCACGGTCATTCCAAAACAACAAACGCTACAGCTGTGATCGCGTAACGCCTAAATACATCCGCATGGTGTAGCATCTACTTTGACCCATTTTCATAATACCAGTCATGAGTAACGGTTATTTTAGGAAGTATAAGAAAAGTATGCACAGTTTTCGCATTTTCTTTATTATTGGCACCTTTTCATGATGCCATTCTTGAGTATCAGTTTATTTTCTAATTAAAAAAATTAGAAAATTACCCCAAGTTGTTAACATTTTTCAATTATTGACCCCCATAATCCAATTAGGTGCTGACAGAAGGTCAGGCAGCAACTTTACTGCAAAGGCCACCTCTTCTTGGAGGCTTTCAATTCAACATCAACAAAATAGCGTTCTCCCTGGACAGCACCGGCGCCACCTGCCCACAGATGACACGTCTCTGCGTTGAATTTGCCAAAGGCGACGCACCTGACCCAGTCTACCCACAGCTACCGTTTACTGTTCTTGGTGTTGCCGCCGTTATGGATCCCACAGAGGACCCAACTAAACTCATCAGTTGTCAACCATTCCCAATGTGTGAAGGTATGCATATAAGGTCTCCAATTAAGCCCCCTGTTCTATGGCGAATTGTCCTCTCAGGTTGGGGTCTGTAAAGTTTTTTTTCTCCTCCAACTGACATACAAAATCACAAAAATCTGTAAGAAGATTTCTGTTTTTTCGACAAATTAAAAACAAACAAAAAATGGGTTCGTATTTGTTCGCAAAAAAAAATGTTCATCAATTTCTTTAAAAATTGTCAAATGGGCCAGAGAACAGTGTTTGGCACTATCCTCAAAATAGTCCCGTACAATTGATCTCTTGCATGCTTGAGTATGTATGAGGGACAGACTTGCAGTACTCAAAAATAACTTTCTAGGTACTATTTATGCTCAAAACTCAAGCGCCAAAGTTAAAAATTGTGAAGAAATTTATTTGTTGTTAATTTGAGATATTTCATGTTAAGATTGAATGAATATTAACAAAGCTATTTGTCAAAAAGCAAAACATATAGTACAATTTTTTTCATTTTTACACTTGGTTTTGCATCATTCAGCCACATTGCAGCAAATCTGAAGATTTATTATTGATAAACTGGTCGATAGTGTGACAGGATCAATCTGTCCTATGCACATACCTGTTACTGTTGCACTATCCTGCGACTCGTGTTGAAAACCAAGTTTAAAAATCAAATTCATACTTTGTTTTGGTCTCTGTAGCTTTCTTAATAATATTCAATCAAAGTATATGCAATATCTCAAAATTAAAGAGAAGACTTAATTTGGTACTATATATTTTTGAGTTGTAAGCACATTCGTTACCTGGTTGGTATTGTAAAAAGAGGAGTAAACATTTCACTGACATTACCACACTTTTCATTGTCCTACATGTCAGTCACATCATTTCATTTTCATATTTCACATATTGATGTTCTAAGGGTGTTTTCTTATTTTAGTGACCAACCTTGTTTTGTGTACTTTGTGATTCCCTCATGTTTTGTTAATTGTTATACTGTGAGTTCGCTGGCAGGGTTGTGACATATGTGACCAGTCTCGTCAAAAAGGACATGTTGTCGCTTTTTCGGCAAACACAGTTTTGAGATAGAGGGCAATATATTTAGTGAAATATAAGGAAAATAATAGACAAAAATATACTTCTTTAATTCATATCTTGTGATTACAAAGTTTGATTACATTCAACATGTTATCATTTCAAAGCTTAAAATGTTCTCTTTCAAGTTATACCAATAACTCAGAATTGAGGCCTCCAACATGTCCATTTTGACGTGACGTGTCACATATTTGAATTGTGACTTGACTGAACATTTTTGAATTGTGACTTGACTTGACATTTTACCCAATGACTTGCCCAAAAGTCAGTTACTTGATCCTAATTGAAAGATGTATTACAATTATTCGGTGACTTGTGACTTGTGACTTGAGGTTTTAAGTGACTTGTGTATAGTGACTTGCAACTCGAGCATTAATGACTTTGTCACAAAACTGTCGGCAGGTAAGTGTGGTGGGTTCGGTGTGAGGAGGATGACAATGTCTCCTTTAATGCCCTCAACAGAGTAAGCTCCACAGTGTACAGCTTTATTCTGTGTACAAAGTGATATCATGGGTGATAAAAGAAGATATTGCCAGGAGGACTTCCTCTCATATTTGTTGTAATACATGTCATAGCATATCGCCTTACACAGCCATTTTCTTTTGTCTGGGATCTTGGATACTCACCTCAGCTGCCTGTACAGGTATTGCATGCCCAGTGCCTGTATGGGTACTGTACCCGCCTAAGTAGCTACATAATACAAGTTACTCTATGCAGCTATATATTGGTTGTACTGCACAGGTTGTACAGATTCCATATAGGTTCTAAGCATACAATATCTATCTGTACAGGTACCAACAGGTATTGTATGCCAAGTGCCTGTATGGGTACTGTACCCGCCAAAGTAGCTGCATAATAAAAGTTACTCTATGCAGCTATACGTTGGTTGTACTGCACAGGGTGTACAGATTCCATATAGGTTCTAAGCATACAATATCTATCTGTACAGGTACCGAGAGCCGAGTTGCCGGCGTAAGAAAATGGTCGTGTAATACATGCAACATAGCATATTACCTCAATTCATCATGTAGTTAGTACCACATCATTCAAAATGATCACCACCATTACATTTTGTTCTCATTTAAAAATAAAATCAATGCAGTCCACTTAGTGAGGGTTAGCATTCACTTTTTGCCCATTATTATTGGAAAGGAAGATAGAGCAGGATGGAAAGATGGAGGGAAGGAAGGTAGAAGGGAAGGATGAACGGAGGGAAGATAGCAGGGATGGAGGAAGATGGTCACGGTAGGGAAGATAAGTTGGGGAGGGATTTGAGGGAAAATAAGTTGAAAGGGAGACAGGTCGGAGCCAGGGAAGACATGTCGGTGACAGGGAAGATGAGAATGGAGGGAAGATGAGTAGAATAGGGGTTGGAAAGAGGGAGGTAATGATAGAGGGGAAGAACAAAATAGTTCCAGCTGCATGATCAATATTTATCTGCCTCCATTTCCATTCATGCAAGTGAGTGTTCAAGGTCACAGGTGTATATCAAGTGTTTGATAGAATAACTTACCTCATACAATTGTCTTAAGACATTCTACCATGGAATTGATGGATACCTGTGACCTTAAGGACACTTCCCATCCTTCACTTGCTTAGTACCAAATAACCATGTCTTGACACACCAGTGAAGCATTATCTGTTACAGGTTGGTGACTTGTTCAATTTTAATTTCTCCCATCAAAATTGAGATTTTTGCATTGAAAAAAACCCCATATTTTCTTACACTCACTAGCAAATGCAAAATTTCAGGTCAGAGAGATGTTTCTAGTGTAATGTTGCTCAGTCAAAAGAATGACAGGAGCAATCTAATTCAAATTTTGGAATATAACTGAATTTATAATGTGCCTTCACTTAACACTTTCCATGCGGCAGGCGTCTGCAGACGACAATCCAAATTTCACAAAATGTCTCAAAATTGTCAAAATTTTAAATTTCATAACCATATTTGAAATCACCATGTGAAATACATTAAAACAAGAACAAACATACCTAGTATTGGTTCTGTAATTCTTGAGATAAGACTTTGAAAGTTGGAAAAGGTTTCTGAAAAATCTGTTTTGTATAAAGTGAAACTAATAACCGCTTGGAAAGTGTTACCTTTTGCTGTTACCATGCGTCGCCTACCTTAAGAATATGACAATGCACATGTATGGATATTTGGTACTGTTCAAGCTATAGTTTCATCCCATATTTCATGGTTTTTCTGTCACAAGATCAAGTGAAAGGGTCACAACAAGTAAATAGGTGCCAAATTATTCAAAATGTTATCATGTTTTATAGTCAGTCAGTTAACAGTTTTTGCTAAAACATTAACTTTGAACCATCACTGGAAGAATTTCAATTTTAGTGGGGGTTGCAACATTCTGCACTTTATGTTGTTGTTAACATTTTGCACACGGGTTAAAAGAAAATTGACATGATTTGAATTTGTCCCTAGATCCTGTGACTATAAAACCCCAAGCCACAAATGCTACAGCTAGATGTAAAAAGACGCACAAAACGCAAACGAGTTTGTTAGCTTGCAATAGCTTTCCAATATATTGCATACAACGTAGATGGCAGAGAAATTCAAAACAAGCCTCGAAGCTCTTGGTTATTTCAAGAATTCCACATTCTGAGCAAATCTAAAATTTTAGAATGGGATATCCTCTTGTTTCATATCTCATGATGCATACAAAGACAATAAAATCCCAACTAGGACCCCGCACACACTCTAATTGCTTCATTCATTGAACAGTGGTTGATCCTCGTTAGTGTATGAAGAGATCGTATCGGAAACACTCCCAAATCGCTCCATTGAATTAACATGCATCTTTATTGAAATAATCTCTTTTACTTTATTGAATGAAGAATAGTTTTGTGTCACTCAATTCAATGAAAGGAAGAGCATACATTAGTTTGATCAGCTCCAAATATTAGATTTTTGAAAAAATAGACCCATATAAAAAACTTTGAGCTTCGAGACATATTTATTTTAGCAAATACCATCAATGCATTTATTTTAGCAAATACCATCAATGCATCCTTGTTCATCCATTCATTATCATCGCTTTCAAGGAATTGGTGCCAGAAGATTCGATTTGCAATAGCTACAATGTGTTATAGATGATAGTATATAAATAGACTAAACCTTTGATGATAACCTTGGAGTAGCTACATCAGAAAGGCCTTGTTCCAAACATTCCTTGTAATGTGAAAAGGGCCATATCTGATTAAGCCGCTATGTGTTATATATCACTGGTTCTCAATAGTATGCCCTTGCGAAAACACGAAGTATCACATGTGGCAGTGAACGCAGATAGGACCCTGTTCCAAACAGCCCATTGTAATGCGAAAAGGGCATATCTGCAATAGCTATAGTGTAATATATCACTGCTGTATAGAATTCCCTTAAGAAAACCCCAACTAACACACTGATAGCTATTGTTATGGTTTTCTGGCACTTAACCCTTCATATCGCCTGCTGATATTAAACACCGCCACCTACCTTCACAAAGAACATCATCACTGCATCATTCTCCATATTGCACTTGCAAGATAGATATCAAGCAGACATGCAACATCAAAGCATTTCATCCTCATCCTCATCCTCATCTATAGATGGATGGTAAGTAAGCTTACTTCATAGAAACTTATTACTTTCAAAAATACATTTTTTTCTCAGTCTGTACTATTTCCTTCATTTTTAAATCTAAAAGTTTTGAGAAAATTGAGGAATAGGTTACATATAGTCACCTTCAGCTCTTGGGTAAAATGTTGCCATTTTGATTAAGGCACAGCTCATTGAGATGTGAAAAATACATTGGTATATTCTTTGAGCACCTAAAGGCAAGTAGATAAATGATGATATGCAAGCAGCTGACGATGATATATTCAAGCCTTGGTCTGTTTGATTCAAATTGTGATATGATTATCAATTTTTATATCATATTTGCATAGGTGTCACCGTCCGTGGCCTGCAAGCTGGTTATAGCTCCAGTTCACTCACTGCCGGCATTAAGGATCCGGTCAGAATTGACGCAACAGCCTCGTTCACCGAAACCAGCATTGATCTTTCTGGAAGCGGTCTCTGGGGTTTGGCGATGTACGGTTCCAAGAACGAGGACGGTACCGGGGAGCAGTTCCAACGTATTGAACAAGCACTGAGCAGCTCGCAGCAGTCTTCCGCTCTTATGGGTGGCGCGGATATCGCGTACAGCGGTGCCCAAGGCGAGATTGACATTGTGGCTATCGGTTGCAACGAGTTCAAGTATGTCTGCTTCGATTTCCTGCAAGGCGAGAGCCCAAGTCCAGCCTATACCTTCAGATCTCTGCAAGAGGCCGATCCAACCAAGTTCACCCTGTGTAATTCAAAGACCTGCGAGGCTGGTAGGTGTACACTTTAAATAGTATGTAATCCATATCGGATCCTTCTGTTAAATACCAAATACTGAAATAGGTGAGAAAATTGTGAAGCATATTTACCAAGCGTCCGAAGGAATCTCATCAAGTGTATCTATTGGTGTAATGCATGCTGGGTATAAATCATAGGAAGCTGCACATACAATGGGCATGTATATTATATGCTCGACACCAATTTAGATGCACACAACAGTCACCTTGTTTTTGCATGTGGTGGTTAAAAATGAGCGTCCTTTTTGCACTCGACAAAGTTGAGATATTATTGGTAATTTCATCTGCCATCCATGTTTTCTTGCTCATTTGATCTTAATCTTGCTAATCCAATGTCTTCATTCATACAGGTGTTGTCATCGAGCGTACAGATTCAAACCTGATCTCCGGCTCTGTCGTAGACGGCCGTGCTGAAAATGGCTACATGATTGATTACTCCGCGTTAGGAAGTGGCGTCAACGTCCAAGGCTCCGGACTGTGGAGTCTAACCGCATACGGTAGTGGAAGCGCAGATGGTTCTGGCGAGAAGCTTAACCCAACAATTGAGACTTTCAGCGAGATGCAAGCAGGAACAGCATTTACCGCAGGCAGGACAATGGAATACGGAAGAGTTGGATTCAACTACAACATGGAAGGCCAGACATGCGAGACTGTGCAATTCATATGTTTCGAGCTTGGAAGGGGAGAAGAGTCCTCCGCTTACTTTGACTTCTCTGCTGACCCAGAAGAGGCTGTCAAGAGCTGTGTGCCAGCTGAATGCGAAGGTTAGTGTATATAGAGGGCGTTAGTTATATTTACAACAGAGGGTGCAATTTAAATGTACAACAAATAGTTCCAATAGGCCAATAGTCCGCGGAATGATTCGGTTAAGTATTTATAGTGGTAGATATAGAACATAAGTCATATCTTGCAGGACATGTGGAATCCGGATAAATTATGGTAAGCAGAAATGGTAAAGATTCAAAATTGATACAGATGTCAAACTTAAAAACAGTAGGAACATTATTTCAAAACAAAAGAAAATACTTAGATATAAAGTATTTGTTTTTTAATCACTTGGTGTTACACCAACCCAAGTCTCCTTAAGAATGACAAATCGTCCTATATCCGACTGAACCCACATATATATTCAGTCAACTTTTTTGAGAATGGAATAAAGTATTGCATATCCCACTGAGAAGTCAGTCAATATTAGATGTCTATGTAAGAGGTTGGTTACACAATATCTGCGGGAGAACTGCGCAAGTATATATTTCTACGGTTATACTGCCATCGAGTGTTGAAAATGATCCAGGCATAACATTTTAAAATAAGGCTGCCTAGGATAAGATATAGCTAGGGATCTTAGGATAAGACATAACTAATGTAATTTATATGTATTTGATAGATTAAGGATGAGTTGTACACACATATAATGAAATAAGTATATATTATAACTTTTTTTTTTGTATTATAACTTTCTTTTTTGTATTCGAAATTGCAATCAATAAAAAGAACTAAGTGCAGACATAAAGACCTTTGGAAGTGCTCGAGTTTTCTTAAAGCTGTGTTTTAAATTCCTGAGCTTGAAATGAGATTTTTTGTTGTTGTGTACAATTTGCGATGTGATTGACTCCCCTTGTCTTGTGAAACATATTATGTTGTTGACACTCTTTGAACATAACCAGTTTGTTTGTTTACAATAATGTTTCTGCCTCACAGATTTCATGTTATCCCAACAAGTATTTGTTTTTTGTTCCCAGTTTTATGTCTGCGTCTTTGTAATAAGGATTGGTTACTTCTGGTAGTGAATGTATGGTTGCAACTCCTTTGGACAAACTGTATAATGGGTAACAGCAGCTTGTCCAAAGGATATCAACTCTTTAAGTGATTTATAGTTAGCTATGTGATTTATAGTTAGCTATATTAGAAGTATATGAACTTAAATGACAGTATGTTAATTGTTAAGGTCAAAAAATGAATTGTTGTGTTGGCCACAGCGACCGACCCTTAAATCTAAAACATTAGGGGCACATCTTTTTTGTAGATAAATATTTGCCCCAAATTGTCAAAATATCAACTGACACGACCTCCAAATGTTTTAGCACTTCAGAGCAATGGAACAATTCATTTTTTGGCCTAATTGGACTTCTTTTCTGTGTTTAGCTTAGTCTGTAGATAGAAACCCTACTTTCAATAGCCTTGCCTCTGACACAGTCATAAAGAGCATCATGTGGGCTAAGAATGTTGATCCTGGTTAAAGGACATAACAAGTTCTGAGGAAGAGGCTGTTGAAACTATTCCTGGGTGACCCTGTATGGCTCTGTAGGCCTTGAAATTTGAACACTTTATAACTGGTGTCACACTTGTATGATATCTGATGTAAAATGTTCCTGTCAAGGTAGACAGAGTTTGCATGGGTCACCCAACTATCTCCTCAGGGTAGTCTTTGTCTGTGATTGTAAATGTTACGCATTCCTGTGCTTCCTCTGTAACTGTATTAGGTGTGATTGCTAAAAACTTTAAGTGGGATTACTCCGTGGAATCTCCCCCGGTACCTGGCAAGGAGACTGCAGTCAGTGTCAGTGCTAGCCTCGACACCGCACGTGGTAGCCGTGCCCTGCAAGGCGAGGGTCTGTGGCGCATGGGAATGTGGGGTAGCCAGAATAGAGATGGATCCGGAGCACAGAATGGCTACAAAGAGCAAATCTTGAGCGAAGCTAACATGGCGACCGGTATGGCCGGCAATGGTGAATCCATGATGATCGGTGGCATCATGACCGAGTTTGACGTAGGATCCATCGGCTGCTCTGAGTACGGATACATCTGCACAGAATTCACCCAAGGACCAATGCCAGAGCCGGACTTCAAATTTGAGATTGAAGGACGCCGCCCTGAAGAAGGGAACACCTTCACAGACTGCAAGGAACAGGAATGTCTTGCGAGTGAGTACTTATTTCTAATAATAATTATAACACTCATATTATAGTGGATTAAGGCAAATTTCTTTTGTTTAAATTTTCGCCTTAACGTCACTTTTCTTAATAATAATAATAGTAAGTGCTTATATAGCGCATTCCATCATGCAAGCACAGTCCCAAAGCACTTTTTGGCCATTATTTTCATTCAGAACCCTTTTGACACTAGAGTTAGGCGATTACCAGCCAACACAACTTTGATTGTAACTCCCTAACAACTCCCCAAATATCGCTTTGGTTGACCGGCAATTAAGACTAAGTATCTTACCCAGACACAAACAAGTTTTCCAAGCGGGCTTAAACTCAAAACCTCATGATCATGAGTCCCACGCTATTCCGTGGACCACACATGATCTCGCTGTTAACTAATATTTACTATTAATTTTCAAATGTGGCCAAAGTTTACGGTGCTCTCCACAAGGTTATTTAAAGGCATATTATGTGATCTTTTCCAGAGAGCGCCCTCTATTCATGATTTTTTTTAGAAAGTAGATTTTCTTGCAGATTTACATTTCTGATCATAAATCGTACATACATTCCAAGTAACAGAGCGATACGATTCCTAATTACCTCAAAATCATGGTTTTAGAGTGAATTTAGAGTGAAAATATAAACTGTCGTGTTAACCCGACAGTTTATTTTCACTCTAAAACCATGATTTTGAAGTAATTAAGAATCGTATCACCCTGTAACTTTGGAATGTATGTACGATTTTTGATCAGAAATGTAAATCTGCAAGAAAATCTGCTTTCAATTTTTTTTTTGATGTTGAGGGTGTTCCCTGAAAAGATCACATAATATACCTTTAATCATTCATTCAGTGCAGTTATCACACCACCAAGCTGATTGGAACCCCTCCACCATGAAATCTTACTGGATCTTCTAAAAGATGGTAAAGGGGATTTTTAGGGGTTAAAGAACTGTACCAATTACCCTCTTCAATCAGTGAGGCTACATATATAAACCTTTCTGTAGATTTATATTATCTACACAATTTTTCTCAAGAATAAAATCGTGCTAATTTTTTCATGGTTGAATTGAAGTTACCCCCACATTATGTTACTGTTGTTATGTCATTAAAGGTTTACAAGATTTTAGTGACTAGATCTCTTAGGTACTACCATCCAAATGTCTGAATTGAGAAAACAAAAACATTGTGTAATTTTTAGGCTATCTCCAATGAGTAGAGCAAATATTTTGACACAACCCTTTATCTCCAAAACTATCTTCTAACAAGGTAAAAACAGAACCATTGTAACTCTTTGTTTCAATTAAATTGTGCAAGGATGAAGTATTATAACTGTTTCATGTCACAGTCAATCTAAGCTACTTGAGAAACAGCAATTATGCGCCAGGGCTCAAAATACACGGGGGCGAACAGCGATTAGCCCCCAGTTTTCACAAAATAGCCCCTTAAGAAAATATAAGCCTATGGTAAAATGTACTAAAGGGGCGATTTTAGGCAAAATTTGCTCTATATAGCCCTCATAGCCCGAAAAGTATTTTAACCCCTGTTATGCGCACATTTTATTTACATTCATATTCAGTTAATTCACCAAATATCGGATACTTCCACATAGGCTGTATTCACCAGTTTGATAAAAGCTTCGGTGATACAATGTTCTTTTTTTCCAATTAATCTTTTTAAGATCAGTGTCTTCAACTCTTAATGTTCAGTAATTCACCAAAATTGTGTTTTATTTATCATCTTTTCTGATGCTTCCATATATTAGAGGCTGTATTCACCGGTTTGGAAGCTTCAATCACCAGCGAAGGGCCCATTGTAGAAGAAATGCAAGACAACTCCATGCAGATGGACTTCTCAGGCATTATTGGCGCAGAATCCACCCTGATTGAAGGCGAAGGCCTCTGGAAAATGGGAATGTATGCCAGTAACAGCGAGACAGGCGGTGGACGCAAGCTCGGTTACCAGGAACAGATTTTGTCTGAGGCTCAGCAAGCGCAGTCCTTGGAGCCACCTGCAAATCTGGACTTCTCCGCCGTTGATGTTAACTTCGACATGCGAGGAATCACATGCGAGAATGCACGATACCTCTGTGCCAAGCTGAGCCAGGGCGACGCACCCGCTCCAAACTACAAATTCGATGCCGACCCAAATGAACGTGTTCTTACCAGATGTATTGACATCCAAGATCGTTGTCAAGGTAAGAGGTTGTTTCCATAGCAACCCACATGGCATTTTGCTTCTCGTAATGGGCCCTTCAACCAGGATTGAAGCTTCTAAATTTGTGTGCTTTGCAAGCTTGTTATAATGTGTGTTTTTAATGTACTGACGTGTAAGTATTTTGTGCTATAAAGTTCATTGTTTGCATGCAAACCAGTAATTATTATCTGTCTTTGAAGGGGAAATATGAGTATTTCTGTCTTTGAAGGGGAAATATGAGTATTTCTGTCTTTGAAGGGGAAATATGAGTATTTCTGTCTTTGAAGGGGAAATATGAGTATTTCTGTCTTTAAAGGGAAGCCGGCCAAAATTTCTGTTAACTTGTTTTGAGGTGAACAAAGTGTAAGGCAGTTCTGTGAAACACTGGCCTTGGTGGGGCTTAAGAGGGGGCATTTCCTTTCCAAAAATGTTAACTTTTATATTCATCACATTAATAGTTCAAAAGTTACAGCGCATAAACTTCATGTAAAAAGGGATAAAAAGGCATACAACCTGATTTTTCAAATGATAATTTTTAATCTACATGAAGGTGTGTCATCAATACAGACTGATCCAAAATGGGAACCAAATTCCTTTGATACTTTTAGTGATAGAAGTAAAAGTCACTTCAAACTTGTAATAAACCATGCTTTACTAGGGTTTTTTACTACTCCTAGCATCAAAAGGAAACATATCTTAGGCCTAGGATCTTGTAGGTGCAATGGAAAAGTATTGGCTTTCTTCTGAAACATTCCAATGTCGAGAAGTAGAGAGACAAGCTTTTATTTCTCCTGTCCTTTTGTCTCCTTCAAAAGTGCTTTTGTTTGAGATATCTTAATGTGATATCTGCATGTGCTTTAACTGTACTTATCCGAATTTGTTTTTTGTATCTTTCTTGAATTTGTCTTGTATTTCAGGTGTGATCGTTCAGAGTCTGGATTGGGAACGCGAGGTTGGTTTAATCCGATATGGCCAACCAGCAGAAGTCACTCTTGATGTAACCATAGGAACCACCGACGAAAGTCGCGATGTGGAAGGAACTGGCCTTTGGAGATTGGGCATGTATGGAAGTCAGAACGAGGAGGGGACCGGCGAGAAGAGAGCCTATGTCAGCCAGGTACTTGAGCCATTCAGCGCCCAGAAATCACTAGAAGGTGGAGTAGATCTGCCCTTCAACGATCTTGCAGCCAGTTTCCGCATCGACGAGCTAGGCTGCTCCGAGTACAAATTCCTGTGTTTAGAATTCGCCAAGGGCTACGGGGCAGACCCCAACTTTGCCTTCAGAGCGGAGGATGGCAGCGACCGTGTCGTCAAATGCAAACCAGAAGAATGCAGAGGTGAGAGAGAGTTCACTTCTGTGTGACTTAACCTGCCTGCATCCAACCAAAAGAGGGCAGCACGCCTTAATTGCACAAATGATAGCACCAGCCATGTGCGTCTGACATCACTACTCGGTTTTGGACGTACGGCACTAGAGCTTCACAATTCCACATACTTACTTAGCTAGTACCCTCAAGTTATTTCAATCACTAATCCTAATAAGCTAATACTGTAATAGTGGAAATTTTCGCGCTACATTTATTTTCGCGCTAAAATCAGCAAGTGCGAAAATAAAAACGCACAAATATATTAATTTTATATGTAGGTCTATGTACAGAAGCTCAAAATCGCCAAACAAAAACAAGCACAATTGTTCAAAATGTGCGAAGCGCGAAAATTCTACGCGCGAAAATGTCCACTTTTACAGTAGTTGTATTGATTATAATTTCTATTGTTTTGTTTAATAACATGATAAGTTGTCTGCAGTGTCGCTTTTAAACAAAGTGAAAGGGTGTTCCTGCAGAAAAATTTTGCAGCTTTTATAATTTTTGTATTTAAAATAATTATCTTCCTTACTAAAATCTCACCCCCCCCCCCCCCCTTTCCCTTATTCCCATAACCCCTGCTTTTTGTTTATGGTCAGGCTCAGTAAGAGTTTTTCCGGTACTCGCTCTGTCCCTTGAAATTCCTTATTTGCCAAACGGAATTTGCCAGGGTCGGATTTCCCATTGATCATGGTGCTTACAAGCCATTGGTCAGTATATTGTGAAAAGTTAAAATGTCGCTAGTCCTTTCCTGCTCTTAGTCGCCTAACACTTTAAATTTACTTGAAGGTGGGTGATCTGATTTTTATTTTGCATTTTGTTGTTGTATATGAGAGTAGTCCATGAATTTTGCATTTCTAATGCATTAGTTTCTAGTCATTTCCAGATTGATGAGAAACGTGCAGTTGTCCATGCACAAAATTAATCCAAGTGCGCATACGATTTTGGCACACGCCACGCACATAATCCATGGTGCGTCCTGTTATGTAGTGTGAGCATTATGCGCGGCAAGCTCTTCGATATTATTTTGATGCCATTAGGAGGCTCACCTATTTTTGGTCTGTGTTGCTCCAGCGCGAACTAAGTATGTCACATATTCCAATTCCCTGTATCCCTGCACTACTCTCATATTGGCTTACTCGCACATGTTGGGGTTCTCTTGCCAGCTGCATAGCACATTTTGGGAATGTCTTGAAAAAATGATCAGGAAATTTATAACTCACATTATTGAATGCAACAAAGTATCGTTTCCATTTGGCAAGATGGGAATCCGTTCAAACATTATTACTGTTTGTTATGAAGCCGTTTTATTTATACTAAGATTGTTAAAAAAATGTGTTACCCAATTATAACACTTTCCACGTGGCTATTATGTTACCATATACAAAACATATTTTTCAGAAACCTTTCCCATCTTTCAAAGTCTATCTCTTTACTGAACCAATACTAGGCACATTTATACTTATTTCACATGGTGATTCCAAATATAGTAATGAAATTCAACAATTTTGACATTTTTGAAACATTTTGTGACATATGTCGTCTGTAGACGCCTACCACGTGGAGAGTGTTAAGGAAATAGCAATCGGGCCTAATTTATTGGTTAATTCTTATTTTCTTTTTCCTAGTAAGGGGTGAGAAGAAAAGTAAAGGGCTTATATTAATTAATCAAAATCTCAACTAAAAATTGGGCCATTGTCTAATCTCACTGATAGATATGTAGGTACTAAGTATGCGCCCAATAGCACAGTAATTAATTGTAACTTACTGCATACTAAAACGCTATATTCAATCAGTATCTAACACTGAAATTTTCAGGCTAGTTTTGTTCACAATTTTTGCACAGGCTATGGAAGTTAGAAATTAACGTAACATATTGTATGATGGACTAGGGATAATGTGACAAAGGAAACCTTGTTCTAGGGGGGGGGGGGGGGGCAAATGGACCGGACCTTGGGTCCTCTCAGGTTGGGTCCAAGGTCCTCTCAGGCTGCATCAGGTCAGGCTATTTTTTAATTAATTCCCCCTTCAAAATGAAACAAGAAA
The DNA here is from genome assembly GCA_035610835.1 of Ophiura sarsii. Lineage (NCBI taxonomy): Eukaryota > Metazoa > Echinodermata > Ophiuroidea > Amphilepidida > Ophiuridae > Ophiura > Ophiura sarsii. Next base: position 12,725,690 of record CM069456.1, on the reverse strand, counting down.
TCAATGTTGCTGTGTTTTTGACAAAGTCCTCCAATTTCTAAATAGATAAGTCGGTCGGGGCCATAGAACTGGGTTTCTTTTTTCCGTCGCTTAATAGAATTTTTTTCTCTCTTGCATATTTGTATATTATAACACTAATTTGCACTAGATACGCACAGCACTTTAATGTAACGCAGCTATAATTATTTAAAATTTATTGGTAATTATTTCACCACTTAAACCCTGAAGACGATAATAAGGTAAGTGTTTCTTGAGATCTGATAGCAATTAGATTTGATAGTTGCAATTGGAAAATATTTCAACAAGTATTATAGAAATACTTGTTTATTTTTTTTTAAATAATCAAGAAATCCTTGTTCCTCAGTTCAGCTTAGATTCTAATCAAGATGTTGTGGTATGGTGAAATGTGTTTGATCAGAAATAACAAGTACTGAGTACTATTTTCGGGTAAAGATTTTTGGCACATTTTGATATCATAGACATTGCGCAAATTGGTTTTTTCGTATGCGATATTCTGGATGCACTGCATGAATGTTGAAAACAATATTTTCGTGCGTTACAATTTTCGCGGAAAACCCCCCAAAATTTCAGCTTTTACAATATACAATCAAACAAAGCTATGGTCAAGTCAAGAATTCACACCCAAAACAGTTGTAATGATTATTCCTGTCATATCTAGCAATGTGAAAGGGCTATATGACAAGCAACTACAATTGGAAAATAACAAAATCCATGATTTGTTCATGAAAAATCAAACACAGACCTGAATATAAATTGTAATATATGTCACAAAATTTAGAAACAAATAAGTACTTGAATGAAACAGGGCATTCTTTTTTATTTATGTGTGTGAGCCAGTATAGAACTAGTGAGAAGTAGGTAGGAGTATACAAGTATAGAAGCCTTGCTAGTCTACAGACAGGTTAATGGAATAGTACAAAACGTCGCACATTATTTCATGGAACGCCGCTGATTATCAGATTCATAATTCTCATGGGTTTGTGTATTCAATTTAGTTTTGTGTGCTTACTGCTGCATACAGTACCATAATCAAATCAAATAATTCTTGATAATTTTAGAACATTCCTATGCATGACTGCAACAGTCGCGCAGCGCAAGGATAGTGGATGTTTACACAACAGTTGTGCGCCTGTTGTTATGGAATGTAGTGAGTGCACCCCAAATGCTGCGCCTGCACGCAGGGATCAAGAAATTATTAATTTGATTAGTGTAAAAGTGGGAATGTTTGCGCTATTAATTTTTCGCACTTTGCTGATTTTGAAGTGTTTTGTGTGTTTTTAAATTCCCCATTTGTAGCTTCATTACATAGACCTATACAGAAAATAAATTTATTTGCGTGTTATTTTTAACGCGGTAGCTGGGTCGATTACATTTAGCGTGAACATTTCTACTTTGACAGTACTGTAAACGGTGTGCTGACAGCAAGCTTGTACTATGGTCTATTTGGCCATCACGAGACAGTGACGCAACTGCGTATTCTACTAATTGCAGCACATAACGCGCGCGCCTACTCGAACATTGAAAGAGGAAGATACACACGCGTGCGTAAAAAGCTGCGCCTGTTAAGTAACATCACTGTCCTGTGGAAGATAAATAGAGAATAGAATGAGATGATGAAGTAGAGATGTAGCAAGTAAAGATAAACTAGAAACACCAGATTTATTTTGAAAGTCAACCATTACTTTACAAATGTATGAAATAGGGCAAAATAATAATGTTATGTATGTCCAGTACTGTGGGCTCGCATTTGGAATTCAACGTTTGGAATTCAACATTTCTCACAAAGTTCCCTTGGTTTTGAATTCATTTTTTCATATTCTTTTAACAAAAACCCATGATATTTAAAATTGAAAAAAAAAATTATCAATGGTGTGAAAACTAGTAGCATTATTTAATCAATAATCATCAAATAATATAGAAAAACTGTTTGTTTTAAAGCTACAAATAGAGATTGTGTGAACAGGTATCGCCCAGAATGGTCAAACCTTACTGTCCAGAAATCTAATTTTCAACAACTTTTTAAATATTTCTATCTCATAGCAATCCCTTGGGGTAAATTGTTTGATTATTGTCAACCTTTAGTTACTATTATACTAAATTGCACTAAATCTCTTTATCCTTCTCCATCCAATAAATTCCTATTACATCCTCCAGGTGTCTATGTAACATCCACCGAGTCCACACCAGAGAACGTTCTTCTTTACGAAAATAACCCTAGCAACTATCTCACCTTCGACAGCAACGCACAGACGACAGAAGCCAGTGGCCCAGTTGTCGGTCTCAACATGTGGAACATGGCCATGTACGGAAGCGAGCGTCCTAATGGAGAAGGACCACAATTTGGCCGACAGGAACAGGTCAGTCTGGAAGAACTCCCTTTTTGATACTTAGTGGGAAAATGGATCTGAGGAAAACTGAAAATAGAAGCGCTTATTCACTGCGTGTACTAGACATTAACGCAGTTAACCAAAAACCTGTACCCACTTATTTGCATTGCACTTGTGGGTGTTTCTGAGATAGGTGTTCAATTGTTGATCAAGAAATAAATGCTCAGATTATAGATGAGGTGACCGTTGTTTACATCAGTAGTGTTTACAAATTGATTAGCGCCTGGTCTAAAGACATGCTAGAGGTACTAGTCCATGACTACTGCATACATCATACTATATGAAAGCAAAACACACATCACTGAGCGCCAACTTTAAAAGCACTTATGGTACGTACGCATACTGCCGGGCAACCAGATTTAGTACCTGGTCTCTCATTGTGCTTAGGGATGCATACCATGACTACTGCACTATTACACCATAAGCATGGTAAGTAATGATCAATCAAGTGTGAATAAAGCACATTCCCTGTACGTGCGCACGCAAACCGCCGAGCACTACGTCACCGGTCACACCATCTATAGTAATGATCTTTTAATGTCGTACCAATTCTTTCAAAGCACAATGTATAAACAGAGAGCTAAATGTTGTGACGGTGAGATGAAGCACAAGCAATATGAAATGTTCACACATTTTATCCAGGGAAGATAGTTTTCACGTTCAGGCATTGTTTTCGCAAAAATATATGGTACTAGAACCAAGAGTATAACATTATTTTCTTTTTAAAAAATTGAAAAAAGATTTGAATTGAATAAATCATCCCACTTGTCAAAAGACTATAAATTGATGAGGGAACAAATTGTTGGATTAATATTTCATTCTGCCCGTTGCACAGGTTCTATCTTCGTACCACTCAAGCATCCCACTCACCAACCCTGGACAGGTCTTGGCATTCAATGATGCAGCCACCAACTTTGACATGACAGGTTTGACCTGCAAACAAGTGAAGCATCTCTGCACAGAGTTAAGCAAGAGTGATGCCAGCTCCATGGACTTTGAACTCAAGGGAGTACCCAATGAGGAAGTGTTGAAATCATGTTTCCCAGTGCCAAAGGATGGCTGCAGAGGTGGGTGTTTGTTCAGGGGGGGGCGGCATATTAGTCTGGGTCCCCACGTCCCTCTATATGTCCGCCATGGGAAAATAGTATGTCCAAAAAGTGCTAGGTTTACTAGTGGAATTCCACAAGTATTTAGTATATCTGAATATGCAAACGATCCATCGAGCATGCGCATTTGTGCCCAACAACAACAGAAAAAATATGTGATTGGTCTAATTCAAATTGCAGTGCGTCAAACGATTGTCACGCCGCGCCACAAGAGGCACTATCGTGTTGTACACCGCGTGAAGAAACTACCGGCGCACTGTGGCTTGATACTGTATTTTTCCAGTCTTCACATTAGGGCACCTTAGTATGAAATGGATATGGGTTCATGGAAAGTGACAGATGGATAATGAGTAAAATATAGATAGGTCCTTAGGTGAGAGCTTGCGAAATCTCCTCAAAAATGGAATCTTATGGTGTCATAGACAGAATATTTTCAAAACAGAGTCTATGAGTGAGAATGTTGCAAATTTCTTTCTATAATTAGTAGAGGTCTTTGGGTGATTCTCCACATAGAGGTCTCGGTAGGAAAATAATGTGATCACAGATTTTCCCTACCCCTATATGTTATATAGGGTAGGGAAATAACGTGATCAAAGATTTCCCCTACCCTGGGAAATAACGTGATCATGGATTTCCCCTACCCATTATGTTATATATAGTGATAGGGAAAATCCATGATCAATAGGCTTGTGTTAAAAAAGCCATGCAAGAAGTGGTCAAGTAACAACATATTTGGCTAAACTTCCCCCATAACAATTGAAAGTGTATAGCATATTATTATTTCATTCTTGTCTTATCACCTAATCACAGGTGCCGTCATCACTGACATGGACTGGAGCATGGAAGTTGCTGGTGATGTCAGGTCCGGTAGAGCTGATGCACTCAGCTTTGCGATGGATGTGGACTCTCTTCCAGGTAGCGGTAGCGTAGACAGCTCCGGTGCATGGAGAGTAGGCATGTATGGCTCCACCAACCCACAGGGCACCGGTGCCAAGAAGCTGGACTACCAAAGGCAAATTCTGGACATGCCTCAGTCAGGCAAAAATCTGAAGGCCGGAGAGACCATGAGCTTCCCATACATAGAGGGCAAATTTGATCTGACGCAAGTCGGTTGCGATGAGGAGTTCCAGTATCTGTGTCTTGAGTTAGCCAAGGGCCAGCGTGCCGACCCAGATTTCATGTTTGAGGTGCAAGACGGTGGAGATGAAATCACCAGATGCAAGAAACAGGAATGTCGCAAAGGTGAGGATTGGCCAAAAAAAGAAACTGTGATGCCCTTATATTAAAATGGTGAACAATGGTTGATCAGTCGGTCGGTCAGATTATTTTTTCTCGTTTTTTCCTCTTAATTGTGAAGGTTTGTACACAAAATGAACACATTTTTAGTGAGGAAATTGTCTTGGAATTCTGTTATAAAAGGTTACACAGTAGATTATATTTTCTCTCTTTTCCTCTTAATTGTAAAGGTTTGTACACAAAATGAACACATTTTTATTCAGGAAATTGTCTTGGAACTCCGTTATAAAGATTACACAGTAATATATTGCTGCACTACCAAAACCCTATTGTATATTTCACGGACATAAATTATGCTAATGAGCTCATTAAATGACGTCACTCACATCATCGGGTTTTGCCGATGATTGAAATCCGTTGATTGAAATTCTAGGTCGAGTAAAATGATGTTCTAATTTGTTGTCTATGAGCTTTTCTGATTTTTTTCCCGTATTGGAGTATTTTTTTATTGAAAATAGACAGTTCAAATTAAACGTTGGTTCCAAGTTCAAGTGACAGCACATGTATTAAAGGCGACAGCAAAGGCAATATGCAAGCAACATTTGAGAAAAAACGATGCCCGACTTTGCAAGAAAGTGTACGGGGAAGTGTACGGGTGAACATGACAAACCAAAACAGCCTAGTAAATAATCACCTCCGTGGCGCAATTGGTTAGCGCGTTCGGCTGTTAACCGAAAGGTTGGTGGTTCGAGTCCAGCCGGGGGCGTTGTTACTTTTTGCATTTAATGCAGATCGACAAATCACAGTAAAAATATAATATTGACAAAATCACAGACCACTTACACAAAAATCGCATCTGCGCATGCTCCTGTCGTGATCGAAATCTACCACACAAGCAATGGGCGAGTTTTATAAGTGTGCTGTACAACTGCCCTCGTTGACAAACAGGACAACTCTACAAAAACACAACTCAACCTTTTTGGAGGGCAACACAGCCATTTCTTTTTGCCTAATTACTGGTCAAAGTCTACTGTACAAATTGTAAGAGCCTTCTGTGTGAGGAGCAACAGAGAGAGGGAAGCTTATGCAGCTTTTTTCACACATTTTGTCACAATTCCAGAAGATATTTTTTGTTTACAAAGCCTATTGTTTTGTTAACCTGGAAATGAATGAAGAGCCAATGATTGGGGTTTTAAAAGATCAGCAGTAGTCCTGTCAATGTTTCTCCTCCTACAAATAGCTCAAGTACACGTCATCATCATCTGTATCTTAATTTGGCGGGTACACTGACTGTATTACACTTTAAATGTCTGCTTTGACCAAATCTGTCCAAATCTTATGTTGTGTCATAATATTATGCATGGCCTCTGAACTAGCCTATCTACTTCAATTTAACTTATTTAAGACAAGCTTCACAACACAAATACTCATTATCTGACATTTGCACACATGTTTTATGTTAATTTTGAAATTATGACTGAAAAGTTGATTTAATCACTGATATTGAAACACATGCATGGATTATCATCTGTATTGTAATATCTGTAAAAGCTGATACTATGTATGCTTGCACCTGTATGACTGATTCGTTTATAAAGTGCGGATGATCAATATGGGCATTGGTAGTATATTCCCACGACAGAATGTCGCATTTAGTGGCTGTTATGATACGAAATTGTCATTAAAAAATGTGCAACAGTGAAAGTTTATACACTTCATACATTGTGAATATAATTAACATATCAACTCGAACCTACGCAGATCAATGATGGCTTTTCAGAAGTTATTTCATGACAGCGCAAGTAACTTTTTATTGATGGCTTTTCAGAAGTTATTTCATGACAGTGCTAAAGGCTACTCAAGCTTTTGTGATGAACTGGGACTGAGACACACATAGCTTCAAGCAATAGTACAGGGTCCCCCATCAATGTGTTCCATTATCTGTGATTAAATAATATCCTTTATCTTAATTCACACTACGCTCCACAGACTTAGACTAATATTGCTGTTGTGTTTTTGCTATTTAAACAGGTGTTCAAATGAGTGGTTTAGAGATTGAAAATCTTGCCCAAGGCCAAGCTGTTCTGGAAGGATCCCGCTCAAACAGGCTCTTGTTCGACTTAGCTGGTGTGACAACAAGCGAAAGTGGCGGAGCCTCTGGCGATGGACTATGGGGCATGAACGTATGGGCCAGTCAAAGCGAAGAGTGCACAGGTCCACGAATGAACGAGCAAAAAACCAACACACTTAGCAGATACCAGACGAACAAAGATGTGAGACCAGGTGATAATGTAAACTTCGGCGCAGTCGACATGAACTTTGATATGACTGGCTTGACTTGCAATGATGTCCGATACATGTGCGTGGAACTGAAGAAGGGAGACAGACCATCGCCAGATTTTGAACTTTCCGCAGTGCCAAATAATGATGTGATGAAAAAATCATTCAGGCATAAATGTGAAGGTGAGTGCTCGTTGATACTGGGGTAAGGAACAAACATGATATTGCACAGCATATAACACTGCGGAGGGGACACTCTCATACATATCCCCCCGCCCCCAAAAAGCCCTCTGACTCAAATACCCTTTTCTGGAAAATCTTGCAATTTTTTCACTCAGAGCCCTTGTGTAACTTACCCAACATATATTTCATATAACAAAGAAAGAAACATAAAAAAGCCTAACATTCAATAGAGCAATATTCTTGTGCATTAATTCTCAATTTTGATAAATCCTTATAAACAGGCGTTATTGTTGATGGTACAAGAATGAACCTTGATGGTCGCGGGGAAATTAGCCTTGATGGAGATGAGGTCAACTTTGATGTTACCGTCATGTCAAATCCAAATGGCGCCGACGTAGCCGGCAACGGTCTATGGAAAATGACCAGTTTCTTGACCTCAAGCTCCGACGGTCAAGGACCACGCGACGTCTTGGATAGACAGGTTCTTTCATCAGCCGACGCTAGTCGCGATATGCAAGCTGGTGGAAGGATGAGATTCCAGAATTTGGCGAGCAGGGTATCACAGGAAGACATCAACTGCGAAGAGGGCACCTGGATGTGCGTAGAGCTTGAGCAGGGAGATGGTGCCAATCCAAGATTCACATTGAACGCACGTGAAGGATCTGGAACGGCTCCATTTATTGATTGTTCAAAATTGAAATGTGCCAAGCCAGGTAGGTGCTATTCCCTCCCCTGCCCCAAACTTAAAGCTAGCACAGCTACCTAACCAATAGGAGTACTGCATATCAATTTATTTTCCTTTAATTATTACAACACGCTGATTATTATCATTCTAATCTTAGCACATTATCTATCCAATCAAATTACCGGATAATTCGAACCAATAGGAGGACTGCAGCTCAAGAAGTACCACATGCTGGAATTATTGTTCTTTGAAGTTTATCCAATCAAATAATTATACTTGATAACTCAAGAGTAATGAATATATGAATTATTACAATATCGATTAGTATCCTCTAGCAAATTTTGACTCAAAGAAGAGATCGGGAGTACATAAACAGAGTCACTGAATTGTAATATATATTTTAAGGAATTGAGTAGAAAACTAACTTTGTGGGATAGTTGTATAATCAAGTCAACTAACTTTAGGGAATAGGTGTATAATCAAATAAACTCAACCTGTAATCGTGTATTCTTCTCTCTTCTTCATCAGCTTATCGTCTAGATAGTCTTCACACAACCTGCTAGTTTGTGCTACTTTTCTATTCTTTTGGATTAGTCTATTCATTTTTTTAGTCACAATTTTAAAATTTGGCACCTTAGCTATTTTACAAGAAGCCATTTCTAAAATTACACTGAAAATAAAAAGTAGCATTTTAGATCCTGCAAATATCTTACATTTGAACTGGACGATTGATCCTTTTAAAATTGTTCTTGATATTTCAACTCTCAAAAAAAACCTTGATAAGAAAATCAATTTGTGAATCAATTCAGTAATTTTTATAATATTGCATTTTGTAAAACTGACTCTTGAAAGTTTCCTCTGAAAGTGATGCTGTTATGATGAAAGAGAACAAAAGTATCTTGCTGTCTGTCTGTATTGGACTGCATTTTTTACTAGATCTCTGACATTATTTTCTTATTAATACTTGACCTTTTCAGTAGCAAATTGTGTGCAATATTCTAGACATGTCTCTTTTCTGCACGCATATAAGTTACTTTTCCACTTTAAAAAGAAAGAAAGAAGAAAATCTCATTTTGTAAAGTATGCAATGGCCAAACTAAGGGTAAATTTATGAATCAATCGTTGCTCATTCAGTCCGCTTGGTATGTTTTTACAATTTTGTTTCTCTGTCAATGCATGTCGATGTCTATCTGTTCTAACAACTTGTCTTTTTAATTTTGTGTTTCTATAACTCTACTAGTAACTCTTTGCAAGTACAAGTTGTATTTGATTACTAACAGCCACTAATACTACTTCTCTAAATTCGTCTTTTACAATTTCAGGAATCGATGAAGAACAATTTTGCAGAATAAATAATGCAATACCATTTTGATTATGTGCTAACTTTTTTTATTATACATTTTTTTCTCTCCTTTTACGTGTGAAAATCGTTTGTGTCTGCAACCACCATTTGCATACATTTGCATATCTGCTTTTCAACTTTGCATAAATTTGCATAACAGCACCACTAGCGGTGAGTAAATGTAGAGTAATTGAAATAAGACAAGCATATGAGATACTGCTGTATTTCCCTCAAAATTACTAAGTATAAAGTAGTAGAGTTGAGGGAAATAAAAAGATTCAAAAAAAGGTTTTAAATTGGTCAGTTGAGGGAAATAAAAATGATTAAAAAAAGCTTTTAAATTAGTCAATTGGTCAGGTTTAAAATTGAAATGGATATGTTGATCCAAGCGAAGGAAATGTGCTGGAGCACTTATTGTGGTATAAGGGTGAGGGGATATGGAGCAGGGTGTAGAGATGGAGAAGGGGGTATGGAGGGAGTTGTGAATGATATGGTGAAAGAGATTCAGGGATGTTTGGGGTGGGAACAGTTTTAAAATGTACTTCAAAAGTTATGTTACTGTAACACATGATCAATCCAAAGTATTTGTTTGTGACAAAAATCTATATCCATCTGTCTAAGAATGGAAATTTTGAAAATACATTACATTATTTGGGCTGTAAAGCGCCGCCAACGGTTCAAATTGATCACTCCTCGCTGAACATTGTGAACTGAAGAGTGATTTAAACAAAGCTTAGCAGCCTAATTAGCCTCTAATTGAAGACAAATAGCCCCTGGTTCTTGAGGGAGGTCCGGAGCAACTTGTGTAAGAATTAGCTCCTGGTTCTAAATCCCCATTTCAACCCCTGCCAATAGCAGTTGGCTCAATATTGTCTAAAATTTGAGACAATATCTCTCTTGATCTTTCATAAGTTCATAAGTGAAACTTGCATTTTTTTAAGAATTCAGAAGCAGATGTGTATTCAGAGATATCAGTTTTTAGAATTTTTTCCTAATTTCTTGTAATTAATGTGCACTTGTGCAGTTTAAATGACTTTATCCTATTTACATGTTTTTGTCCAAATTGTTGAATTGCCAGGAATTTTTGCCCATTTCAAGACTAATGAGTGGTATTGGCTGGTATCTCTGAATAATACAAACAGTTTAAATAACAAATATGTCATATTTCTCAACAAAATTAGGTAGCAGGTCCAAAAGGTCCGAAAGGTGAACCAGGGGATCAGCCATCATTTGATGTAAGTAATTGGTGTGTTTGTAAGTCAAATGTGATATAAACATTGTTGTACTAATTCTTTGTATATACTTGTTAATGTTTAGCTTCCCGGACCTAAAGGTATTAAGGGTGAGAAGGGTTCGCTGCCAAGTTGGGATGTAAGTATGGAGTTTTACCCTCTACCAAACCGCTACCCGCTTATCAAGCAAAATATAGCTGGATACCAGATTGCTGACTGAATGGCCATTGTCATTGGCAGCAGTGCAACCCCTCATTTGCAATTCTCTTGGATTAAAAACTATCTCTCGTTTGGGAGTGTTCAGCTTCTAAGCTACGTCTCATTGGCAAATATCTTTCATTCAATCAAGCTTAACCCCCCTGAGAACTACCGGCCGATTGGTTGAAAAGATGGATACATCATTTATTGAACCAATGAGAGACATTGTTAGAATAATTGTATCCCTGATTAAGATTGGAGTGAAATATTTTACAAGCTGCATTTTAATTGGCTATTCAAATGAGTATATCTTGCAATAAACCAATCAGAACCACTGTAAGATAGGCCGGTGGTGCCCAGGGGGTTAAGACTACATGGCTGTCTTATCTGCGGATCATTGTGCTATTTTTCTGGAGATCATCGAGTTCAGCTTCTTCTTCAGATCATTGAATTGTGCTTTTTTTTGCAGATCATTGAATTTCACTTCCACAGATTATCCTCCCTCTGCTTGATCATTGTGCTATTCCATTTTCAATCCATACACCCCCTGTGGAATACTCTGCATTAATCTTCCCCACAGGGAGTGTAAATTTCAAATGGGGTCGCCTGCATGGGTGACTCCATGTGAAATCTATGCTCCTTGTGTGTAAGATTAATGTTATGTCTTCCATAGGGGTGGGTGCATGGAGTCCAACTGGAATAGCCCATTATATATACGCCTTTTTTGCTTATAAATCATTTCGTTGTACCATACACTGCTTAGGCCTAACAAAAAAATAGGTTTGTCTCAAAGCTTGCGCGCGCATTGGTTTTGAAATGCCAAAATACCGCGTCTGAAATGCAGGAAATTGTAAAATCAATTTTTATTTTCCCTACAAATTTTTATTTCAAGTTTTTATCAAAAATATCAGCAGATTTTCCTTTTCTCAAACTTCTACATAACTCCGTTCTTCGAAAAACGCTGCAAAATTGTTCTTTACACAACTACATCACAATATTCATTTCAAATAGAAAAAAACAATATCAGAAAGTGTCAACGGTTGCAAATAGTAAGAGTACACAAATAAAAAAATTGTAAAAAAAAAAAAAAAAAGGAAGACAAAAAGCCGCGCGCGTTGCCTGATTTTGAAGCCTTCGCAATCTTTGAGACAAACCTTTTTTTTTTTTTCCTTATCATTGCAACTGAGTTCGATTTTCAAGATAAATCTTGTATAAAAAAATAAAAAAATATGATGTTTTTTTCGAGATCATCATTATGTTAAGAATTATGATTTTATTGACCAGGCTGATTGATATGCTCAATAATGAATATAAAAGATAAGAGACAAAATATTAAGAAGAAAAAATCAAACCACATCATACTTTCAACAACAAAATTGAAGCTTATTTGAAATACTTCCACTCCTTTTCTTTATCATTACATATTACTGCTTCAGTGCTTCATTCATCCTATTTATTCAAATGCCTACTGTATATTATGCTATTATGTTGGTGTTGGGACAAATCACAACCAGTTTATAACTGAGTGTTATTATCATGTCAATCAAATTGCAAAATTTAGATAATTTAACCGTCGCAAAAATAATGGCATATTATACAGCATTCATAATCATGCAGGATTAACTCAACGTCTGGTATACAGCACACATATATCAAACATGTCGAAGGGGACATTTTTCATTTTTGTTGACAAAGATGTTGCAAAATGGGTCATATTTGTTGGCTTTTTATTGACTTCGAATTACCACCAGGTTGTCAAGTATAAACAAGTATTTTGTCACTGTTCTGTGCAGCATGTATACAGTGAACCTGCCCTACAGTTATGCATAGGAAGTGTTGCTTTATTCATGTTCAGGGGCAAGAGTACTTACAAGGTTTTGATGATTTCTTTTGCCCTTGAACATGTTTGAGGCATACTGCCCAAAGGTTATACATAGAAAGTATTACTTTATACATGCTGAAGGGCCAGATGGAGATACACAATTTTGACAGAACAGCAACAATTTGCTGCCTAAGAAGTAGTCACTGAGGATAAAAACGGGAAGTTTGATTTATCTGACATGTAACATGTGTGTGTACACCATTTGCTTGATATTATATCTATATATAAATTCATGACAAAGTGTGAATGGTATTTACCAATTAGTGTACTTACAGGCATGAGAATTTTCAGTTTTTAAACTGAATTCAGTTTTTTTTATGGTCCAAATTTCCGCACTTTTATTTAATTTCAGGCTGTTTTTAGCCTGATTTCACCAGGCATGAGAATTTTCAGTTTTTAAACTGAATTCAGTTTTTTTTCTGGTCCAAATTTCCGCACTTTCTTTTCATTTCAGCCTGTTTTTGGCCTTTTAAGCCCGATTTCACGCACATTTTCAGTTTTTTCAGTTTTTTTTATGGGTTTTCATTCTCATGTCTGGTACTTATCATTGTCATCGGAAACCTTTGCTGCTAGTCCACATGCATATGAATTTTGAAAATTGTCAACTTCTTCAATAGGTAAAAGTCTGGGAAACCATGCCAACCTTTAAGTCACTGCAACAATAACACATAATTCAAATGCTCGCTATTTCAATTGATTTGGGTTGAGAACGAGTTATCAAGATAATATATCCTGACAAATCATGATCAAATTAAAAAAACACCAGATATTCTGGAACACTTAGATGTTAAGAAAGTTGTTTGCAACTGTTCTACGGGCAAACAGACCTCGTAGGTAGAGTCAGTTGATCAGGCAGTTTTTCCCCAAAAATTGTGTGGAACATTTTGGTGAATAATCAAAAAAAGAAATTCAAATAAAAATTTTAAACAACTATGACGATGTCAGTTTTTGGATGAATTTTTTTTTATCAAAACCTGTTGATCCCAAATTTGATTTTAATTTTGATTAATTAACATTTGATTCCCAAAAGGTTTACTTCCTCACCTTATAAAAATGCTCCATTTATTGAATGTTGTCAAACCTTTATTCCATCTTCAGGACTACCCTCCAGGCCCCGCTGGAATCAGAGGAGCAGCTGGACCCCAGGTAAGTGCCAAGGGTGCCCACATTCCTTTAAAGGTAGATGACCCGATCTCATTTTCATAGCACAGATTTATTTCAAACATACGGAGATTTTCATATCATAATATGAAAGATCATATTTTTCTGATTAACATACTGAAATTTGACGGTCCAAATCAGTATGATTACGAAGAAATCGGTGAAATAGCATCGAATTACCGCGAAAGGTGGTTAACCACCAATATAGTTTGTGTACAACTCAATGGGCACATTTCACCTTGTGCATCTAAAATAAGAACCATTAGAGTTATGCAACTCAAACTCTGGAATACAACTCTTTTAAGGATGACCTTTCATGTAGAATAGAAAACTTTTGAAAATCGAAACATCTACCTTTAATTGGGGGCCATCTTTAAAGATGTCGGACAAAATTGAGGAACTGGGAAAAAACATGGTAAAAACAGGGATAATTTTTCAAGCAATGGCCTGAATTCAGGCTTTCCGGTTAGAAAATCATGAATTTCAGGTTCAATACATGCCTATACTAATGAATATATGACCCTGATATTCATCAATTTTCAGGCTTTTTGCTTTGAATCCACTTTCATCCCTGTAAAAAGGTGTGCAGTCTATTCGTGGAAACGCATTTAGTCCAATTCACACTGCAGACCATCGATCGTATGATGTCATGCCGCAATGTGGGAGGTAGATCATGCGCCTTGTCACGTCACACACTGTCCAATGCTGCGTGAAACCACCGACGCAGTTTGGCGTGATTTCATGAATAAGCTAGCTCAGGTTTATTCATGAGTTTATCAGCGCACAGTTTTGGAACTGTTTGTTTTTCAATCTCCACATTGAGCCACCCTCAAAATTGTTGCGTTTTTTAGTTTTAAACTGTGGCCCTCATTGTAGGCATATTAAGTTCAAGGTGACAGTTATTATTAGTATTGTTCATGTATTGCCTATCATCATCATCATCATCCTTCGGCTGCGGAGCAGGCGACCACAAGTTTTCTCCAAGCACGGCGATCTGTAGCAAGAGTGGCTATCTGACGTTCTTCAAACATGCCTTCATTGTCACCAAGTAAGCGCTGTATGTACTTCAAGTATGATGTGCTTGGACGACCAGGTCTCCTTCGGCCATGTGTTGGTATGTAAGTGGCATACATTCTAGCAGGCTCTTCATCAGGGAGACGGAGAATATGTCCAAGAAATCTCAGCTGGCGACTTTTTACTCGGTTGATAAGAGGTCATGTCATAAATGGTGGTGTTTGGGACATGATCCATGCGTTTGATGTTGAGCATTATCCTGTAGCAAGAGGTAGCATAGGCATTTATTTTACACTCCATATCTTGAGAGATCACCCAGGATTCACAGCCATACAGCAAAATCGTCATCATGCCTTTGCTAATATCACATATTATTTGTATGATAATATTCCTTTTGTGTATTTAGGGTCCAAGAGGAAGAACCGGCTACAAGGGACCACCAGGAGGTAGAGGAGCACCAGTAAGTTTTTGATTTAAAACAAGTACCTACAATCTTGGAAAAAAAGGTTGGCACACTTTGTCTTAATTACGGGGAAAACCCGCCCCTCTCCCCGGAGGCAATGTTGATCCGAGTCATATTATCAGAAGCCTTGGTAGGTCCCCCAACATTGATTGATGGGGGGTGGGGAAGGATATAAGAAAGGGGGAGACTTTTGTTTTCTATTAAACAGTGCTATGTCCCAAGTCTGATCTCAATTGCGAGCACAGGGATAGTTGTAATAAGTTGCGTCAAGTGTGCCAACTATTATTTTCCTTGATTGTAGATAAGTGAAAACTTTACATTTGCAAGATGTTTCAATTGGAAAATTCCAAAATCTGAAAAATTAGACATGTTCTCTTATTGGAAATAAAGAAGCTGGATGACCCCTCCCAGATTAATAAGTAAATTCCATTCAACTTACTCTTAATGATCATTACATTTTATAAGACATCACGTTGGAAAATTCCAAATAAATATGAAAATACTCATTTTTCCATAACATAGGATTGTTTTTAAGAGTAGAAGGACTTGTGTGTCCACTTCATGTACACATTTCCTATTAAGATTTTCATCATTATTTTGTTTGAAATAGTAATTTTAACGAGTTACTTTCAAAGATTTCCTAAAATACCATCAGCAGCATCTAGGATATTTCATTCATTGAACAATCCACCACAATTTCCCATATTGATAGCAGAGTAATATTCTTTCGTGACTTGTTCTCTAGGGACCAGAAGGAAGATCAGGAAAGAATGGTGTCACAGGTATGTTGGGTGCACCAGGAAAGGCCGGACCTGCAGGAGAGGTAAGTACAGATGTTCATATCATCTACAAATTAGAACATTTCCCCAACTTTTGAAGCCAATCTCTATAATTACTGAGACAATACTAGGCATGTTTGTACTTGTGTTAATGTATTTCTCACGGAGAGTCCAAATATTGCAATGGCATTTAATTATTTTGACTTATGAAGCATTGTTGAATCCTATACAACACAGTATCAATTTATGCAGCTAGACCAAAGATTGCTATACAACAAAATATCAATTTATGAAGCAAATTACTTCCACCTTTTTGGCACTTGCACATCAATTTCGCCATCACCTGGCTCTCAATGTAACTAAAACCAGAAAAATGTTTAATTACACACCACTCTGACCAAATTGATATAATTTTCTTATTCATGATATCAGTGTTCCACAAGGAAGCAAGGACCATACATTAAGACCACAATTTGTCTTGAAATATAACCAAGATATCATATTTTGATCCTATATATACTCTCTTTGCAGGTTATCAGTGCACCACAAAGAAGCAAGGGACCAGCATTCAGACCACAGCCAGTCACACAATTAGGACCCGCAGGTGCCCCAGGACATCCAGGAGCATCAGGACCACCAGTAAGTTATCAGATTTCCATCCAGAGCTAGAAAAATGTTAACATTTTAACAAATAAGTTAAATCTTCTATAATTATTGTCATAATTTTGTATTCAAAAGTCCAAATTGTCTTCCAAATTCAAAAGATTTCCCTCCAAATCCAAACGAATTTTCCTCCGAATTACTAAAGATTTCCTTCCAAATGCTTTTCTGAGAAGAAGCTTTCCAGATCTGTCATTTTCCCCTACCACATTTCTTCCATTCCAGAGTTATGGGTTAACTATTTCAGCAATAATCCTCTGTAATATAAATTGCAAAGATGATAATGGATTATTGTGAATTTTTCAGTTTTCTTTTTCAAACAAGTTTTTTGCTGATAATGAATGCCTAACAGGAATTAATACCAAAGCATGAAGTTCAGGCGATAACACTGTACAAAATAATATAATTCATTTCACTTGCCCAACAGGAATTAATACCAAAGCATGAAGTTCAGGCGATAACACTGTACAAAATCATATAATTCATTTCACTTGCCCATTTCTATTTCACAGGGTCTTTATGGTATGCGCGGACCCGGTGGTGATTCTGGTCGTCCAGGAAGCCCCGGACCAGGAGGCCCACCAGGACCACGTGGCTCAACAGGAGAGGATGGTAACAACGGCAGAGGTGGCAACCGTGGTGCCCCAGGATCCCCCGGAGCAAATGGACCCCGTGGACCAGGAGGACGCCCAGGTAGACCAGGAGCACAAGGACACAAAGGATTCCGTGGACTGAGTGGTCAGACCGGCAGAGTGGGAGACAGCGGTGTCAAGGGAGAAACTGGAACCAGAGGCCGAACAGGAATTCTTGGAGCACTCGGAGCCCGTGGAGTCTCTGGAGCCGCCGGAGAAACTGGTAACCGTGGTGCCCGTGGATCTTCAGGAGAGAGAGGAGCCGTCGGAGGCGTCGGTGAATTAGGAAATGTAGGACCACAAGGAGCAGTTGGTTCAGTAGGACGTGCTGGAACCCTTGGAGCCAAGGGAGCAAGTGGCGAAGCTGGTGATAGTGGCGAGTCTGGTATCCAAGGAGAAACTGGAGAGGCAGGATCACGTGGAGCACCAGGACAAGCAGGAGCAATGGTAAGCTCAATTACTGATCACATACAATTTGCGTGAAGAGCATATTTATTGTATAACAAATGTATATGAAATGTCTTCCCTACTGTGATTGCTAAACCAAGTCCAGTATGATTAGTATTTGTTTTGTTTTGTTGCTTTTTTCTGCAGGGTATCGCAGGAACATCTGGAACACCCGGCGGAATTGGAGATCTTGTAAGTATGAGTATTAGTGAGGCGAGGGTGGGTTGGGGTAGGTGGGCATCGAAATTATTGTATTTTGTTGCAAGCGACTACTTCAGAAGTTCCAATCCAAATACCTGAGCAAGAAAACTTGAAAAATCACCCCTTGCCTACATTGATTTGCTCGAACAGGACACAGAATTGGATGAGATCATGACAGAAAGAAAGAAATGCTATATGATTGTGGTTTGCGCAATAATAAAAAAATCAACATATTTTAAGGGAAAAACTACAAATGTTGTATGTATTTATTAGAAATTGAATGAAATGTATGACAGAATTGCAGAATATGTTTGAAGAAGATGTTTTTACATAGACACAGTAATTCAGAAAATTAAAATTTGAGGGTTGAAGGTGTTTCCAATTTTTTATTTTTATGAATGTGTTTGTTTATTGTACTTGTATTGTCATGTTGGTACTAACTTTCTTTTTCGTGTATTCACAAACACAGGGCCCAGTCGGACAAAACGGAGCACCAGGAATGCTGGGACGCAGGGGAGCATCTGTAAGTATTCTTTTAAATGTACTTAAAAGTATTAATGCTTAAAATTAATTGTGGAATTGTGTGTATTTGTTGCCTGCTCTTTAAAGCCAAATATTTTTCTTGAATATACTACAAATATTTTTAATTCATAGTTATCAAGATTTAGAGAACATTTTTTTGCTTAGGGAGAGCCAAGAATCTTTCTATGTACCACAAATATATTGTACTTTGAATTCATTTTTAGAATATTATTTCGCCAGAAAAACACAACTTTATAGCCATATGACATTTTTGTTTCATTTTCTGATACTCCAAATGCTTTGTAATTAGTTTCAGTTTTATACAGATTATTTTACCAACTGAAGATTTGACATTTAAACAGAGAGCCAAGCATCTTTCTAATGTACCACAAATATTTGGTGTTTGGAATTCATTTTCAGAAATATATTTCACCAGAAAACACATCTTGCTAGAGATTTGACCATAATTTGTTTTGTCCCCAACTCTCCAACCATATACTCTAAATACTTAGTAATTCATTTCAGATTTATAAAGATGTTGCGCCTAAAAAAACTTGTTTAACAACAAAGGACTATCAAAAGTAAACATTTACCTAAAAATTATGTATGTGGTGTATAATGTATTCATAACTCTCTCTAAATTCAATTTAGGGCCCAACTGGTCCAGCAGGTATCCGTGGAGGCAATGGTGATCAGGTAGGTAATAGTAGAAATAATAAGTTATGGGTATCACATGGGTGACACATGGATATCTCATAGGTGTAACATACATTGATGTGACTTGTTAATATCACATGGGCATCACATGGAGATCACATAGGTGCAAAGTCATGTCATGGGTGACACATAGGTGTCACATGGGTATAACATTGGTGTAAAATGCAGTATTGTGACCCATTCACTATTATGTCGCTAAGTCAAATCACTGGTCACAAACCAATAGACAACATTTGATGCATGGGTATTGCATGGGAGTCACATGGGTATTGCATGGGAGTCACATGGGTATTACATGGGAGTCACATGGGTATTGCATGGGAGTCACATTAGTATTACATGGGAGTCACATGGGTATTGCATGGGAGTCACATGGGTATTGCATGGGAGTCACATTAATATTGCATGGGAGTCATACAAGTATTGCATGGGAGTCGCATGGGTATTGCATGGGTGTCGCATTGGTATTGCATGGGAGTCACATGAGTATTGCATGGGAGTCACATGGGTATTGCATGGGAGTCACATGGGTATTTCATGGGGGTCACATGGGTATTGCATGGGAGTCATATGGGTATTGCATGGGAGTCGCATGAGTATTGCATGGGTGTCACATGAGTATTGCATGGGTGTCACATGAGTATTGAATGGGAGTCACATGAGTATTGCATGGGAGTCACATGGGTATTGCATGGGAGTCACATGAGTATCAAATGGGAGTCACATGCGTATTGCATGTTGAGACAAGTCACCAAACTACAATTTACAAGTCAAGTCAAGCAATATATAGATGCAACTTGAGTTTAGTCTTTTCATTGTTCATGTATTCTAGTCAAGATAATCCAATAGGTCTAGTCAAGTCACTGATTGGCCCAATCAAGTCAATTCATTAATCGTCTTTTTAAGTCCCGAGTCTTGGAAATGTTGTAATACAAATTCCTAGTCAAGTAACTATGATGATTTGGCATCACACACAACATTTAATACTATCAATATCATGCTTTGTATTGACCTAACAGGGAAATTTCGGACGCACAGGACAGACCGGTAACCAAGGAGGTCAGGGAGAACGTGGTGGACCAGGACCATCCGGACCAGCAGGAAGCCGTGGACGCAATGGAGAAAGCGTGAGTGACACTATTTGTTAAATAACTTGTACTTAATTTGAAATAATCTTACCCAATGCTGTGAGGGTGACTGCCAACTATAATTTAGGAACAGGTTATTACACTTAATCTTCTTAAAACTGCCATCAGAATATTGAAAGCCATTCATATATTTTTGCCATCATATGCCATTCAATATTTTCTCTTGCCCTTGGTACCAAATCAATGGTACTTCGAAATCAATGAGAAATATTGCAGAACATTTTGTTGTAAATGAAAATCTGATATCTTCATGTAATGTAAAGAATGACGTTCTCGTTGAGTTAAAATTGTTTATTTGTTTTTAGTATTTAGTCTTTTATGATGGGACTTTCCAATGTAAAATGTTTCTTTCTCTAATTTCACAATTTCAATATTTGTTATTTTAATAGGGTGAGGACGGTGCAGCCGGATCTGCTGGTGCACGAGGAAGTTCTGGTGAGAGGGTAAGTAGAATGAGGACCTAATATTGATCCTTGGGGAACCACCGAACAAGATGTGGTATTGCATGGGAGTCACATGGGTATTGCATGGGAGTCACATGGGTATTGCATGGGAGTCTATGTAGAATGAGGACCTAATATTGATCCTTGGGGAACCACCGAACAAGCTGTGGTCCTGTGCCTGAAATTAAATATGTAGCATTGGAACAATGCATGCCACCGCTATTTTAATTACCTGGAATAATAATGTCAGGATGCCCATCAAATTTTTCTTTGTGTCAAGATAATTTTATTACATGAGCAGAAAACTGGACACAAAAACAACTTGCCTGACGCCGGGCCTGGAAAACTGGGGAATTAGGGAAACTCATTCCCAGGAAATGTGGATATGTGGAGGGGAATTTTGCTTTCCAAATAAAGAAATACGTAAGAAATAGAGGGAAATCAAGCTTACTCTTTGAGAAATCTATTTTGCTTACCAGGAAATAACAATGATATCCACGTCTGCCTGTCGCAAAACAAGTAGATATTTCCGATGGGCTTGTTAATATTTGAACCCTGGATGTGGGGAGATGAGGGATAGCATGAATGAGATGAACCCTGAGATGAACCCCACTAAAGGTGTATTGCATGTTAATCAATAAATGAGAATGGATTTTTTAATTTGTTTACAAACTTATTTGAATTTCTCATGTATTTAAAAAAGAATTTGTTTTAGTTTCTTTTTTCCCGTTTCTCCAGAATCTCTGTTGATAACCCAAATGGTGTTAGCACAATACATTAATCATTGTTAAAATCTCTCCATACAGGGCCCAGGAGGTATGGGAGGACGACCAGGAGGCATGGGTCCTTCAGGAATGAGAGTAAGTACACAAATCAATTTTTTGATTATTTAACTGAATGATATAGAAATCAGATCCTAATTGTGAATTAATAGTTTTATTTTTGTATTTCAAAATGTATCTTACCTAAACAATAAAAGTATTTTCTGATCCAATGTGAATATTGATATGTTAAACTAAGAGAAGAACATTTTAATTTGTTTTCTCTACTTTTATATCTCCAATAGGGCAACCGTGGAGAGGCAGGACCATCAGGACCCGCGGGCTCAAGTGGAGATGTTGTAAGTTGAATTTACTTGAGTATTATATTTGAAATGATTCTTTATTAATATTAAAAATATTTGCTTTATTTGTTCTTATAATTAACACATATTTTCATGTATTCCTGAGTATGAAGTGCAAATATTGGAGAATGCGAAGCAATGGTAATTGTAAGTATGAATCGCGCTGTGTAATATAAAGCGCCATCATCGTTGATTACGAAGAGCAAGTATTCTATTGTTGAATAAGAAGACTAACACTTTCCACGCGGCTATTAGTTTTACCAATTACAAACAGATTTGTCAGAAACCATTCCCAATTTTCTATCTCAAGGATTACTGAACCAATATTAGGTATGTTTGTACATTCAATGCATTTCTTATGATGATTCCAAATTCATTTTTTTTGTCATTTTTGAAAAAAAATAAGTGCAATAAAAGTATTCAAAACAACTGATTCAAGTGCATTTTCTCCAGAGCTAATCTAACTTAACCCCCTGAGAACTACAGGCCGATGGGTTAAAAAGATGGATACATCATTTATTAAACCAATGAGAGACATTGTTAGAATAATTGTATCCCTGATAAAGATGAGAGTGATACATTTTAAAAGCTGCATTTGAATTGGCTATTCATATGAGTACATCTTGTAATAAACCAATCAGAACCACTGTAAGATAGACAGGTAGACCACAGGGAGGTAACTAAAGGAAGACAATTAACATTCATATGTCTGTTTTACTTTTTACAGGGTGATCCAGGCCGTGCAGGAACCCCAGGAACACCAGGCCAACGTGGACTTGAGGGACCAGGTGGAACTCCAGGAAATGATGGCAAGCCAGGACCAACAGTAAGTTGTATTTCCAGCTCATCAACATGTATTTAAAAAAAAATGTCCAACTGTTATGCATACAAAGTGTTGCTTTATACATGTTGATGTGTTTTTGGCCCTCGAAAATGCTAAGAGCAGACTGTCGAAAGGTAGTACATAGGAAGTATTACTTTATTCATGCTAAAGGGCCGGATAGAGATACTGCTGAAGGGCCGGATATAAATACAAGGTTTTAGCAGAACAGCGACGATAATCAAGTTAATATAAAATATACATCCAAAATTGTTTTTTGAGATGGGAAGTATCCCTCGAAATCCCGGCAAGCAATTTATTAAATTTAATAATTTTAGTTGGTGAGCTTGCTTTATAATCATTTAGACTTTAAATTTGCCTGCCATTCCATGTTCAAAAAGCAAACAACAGTTCCAATTGCTAGCAGTGTACACAATACGGTTCCGTAGGATTCAATAGAGACAAGCCAAAAATATATGGGGGAGGGGGAAAAAGGAGGAGGGGGTAAGGTTGACCGTGAATGACTGCTAGTTTGCCATATTAGTACTCTGTTTCCTTTTCCTAGACTTACTGTTGATAAAATTCCCTTCTGGCCACAGAAGGATCCATATTATCAATAAGGGTCTGTTCATATTGTTAGTGAATGAGTTTAATGGTATTTCCTTAAACTTCAAAATTAAAACATGGTTTCTTCTTAGTATCATTAACCATCTCCACACCTTTTTTTTCTTCAACAGGGCACTAGTGGAAACGAAGGCAGACCAGGACCAACAGGACCAGTAGGACTTCAAGGCACACCAGGAACTGCTGGACCACCAGGATCAGTTGGCGCCGAAGTAAGTTCAAGCAGATATGGTGTTTTAATACTAGGACAGATATATTTTTGAGGGACTGTGAGAGATTAGCTATAATATAAAGGAGAGTTAAGCTATTATGTGAAGAACTAATGGTCTTGATATTAACCTAATTGTTCAAGGAGGTTTGGTTTAGATGGTGTATCCCTGATGCCACACTCAAGCATTGCAAAGAATTCATCATATTTTTGTAACTACTTAGTTGAATTTGTTGCCACTGAAGGTCAGGATATTGAGAAATTCCTATATTCCACATTCAAATATTGCAAAGAATTCATCATATTGTTGTCACCTTAAGTTGAATTTGTTGCCACTGAAGGTCAGGATATTGAGAAATTCCTATATTCCACATTCAAATATTGCAAAGAATTCATCATATTGTTGTCACCTTAAGTTGAATTTGTTGCCACTGAAGGTCAGGATATTGAGAAATTCCTATATTCCACATTCAAATATTGCAAAGAATTCATCATATTGTTGTCACCTTAAGTTGAATTTGTGCCACTCAAGGTCAGGATATTGAGAAATTCCTATATTCCACATTCAAATATTGCAAAGAATTCATCATATTTTTGTAACTACTTAGTTGATTTTGTTGCCACTCAAGGTCAGGATATTGAGAAATTCCTATATTCCACATTCAAATATTGCAAAGATTTCATCATATTTTTGTAACTACTTAAGTTGAATTTGTTGCCACTCAAGGTCAGGATATTGAGAAATTCCTATATTCCACATTCAAATATTGCAAAGAATTCATCATATTTTTGTAACTACTTAGTTGAATTTGTTGCCACTCAAGGTCCGGATATTGAGAAATTCCTGTCAGACAAACATATTCATCATATATCAGAGACATTGGTAGAATCTGAGAAAGATTGGAGTGAAGTATTTTACAAGCAGTATTTTAATTGGTTATTAAAATGAATATATAGTGTAATTAACCAATCATAAACGCTATTAGGGAGCTAACCTATTTTTTAACTTTTTTAATCCTGCACAGGGAGCCAGTGGAAACCGTGGACGTGCAGGAGCAACTGGATTAACAGGAGCATCTGTAAGTACTCCCAGTCCTCAAATTAACCGAAGGCACCGAAGGCAAAGGCCATCGTACTACAATGCATTACAATCTACCTGATAATTATATGCGCAAGCTTATTCATCCCATTTCGTGCTATTTTGACAGTTTTCATCAGCAAATGACATCAAAACACAACATAAACCTGCGGAAACAAGGCATCTAACATCGGGTAAACATCACGTGATTTGACATAATCATTGTGTCACCTGTTCAGAGGCCGCTTTAGCGGCCTTCGGGTTATATCGTTTACTCCATTCAAAGGGTTAATTTGGCAAGACAATTCCCTTTTTTTGCGGTATTATTGAATTAAAACTGAGCTTATGCTATTGTGTCAACCCCTCTTCTGGCACTACAATAATCTAACCCTGTTTGTTTCCTTTCTGGTAATTTGTAGGGAGAGGATGGCAAAGACGGTAACCAAGGACCTCAAGGACAAGTCGGCAGAGTAGGATCAAGAGGAGAGAGAGGCGCACAAGGTGCCGGTGGTGCTCCAGGTGGAATGGTAAGTTAATCAAGAGGGCGCTATTTAGATAATTTTTGGGAGGTTGTTAAACAAATTTGGCCAACATAATCGAACATTTTTATGCAATCAAATTGTAAGTTTTCAAAAGATAGCACTATTGAGATTATTGTGTTGATGGAGGAGGAAGGGAATTAAAAAACAGAAAATGTCTAACAAATATGGACCATAAAGCGTGGGGTACAGAATTGCAGAATTTCGTAAAAAGGGTGTGGTTTGGAGTTATCTGGTTATAAAACGTGTTTGTGTAAAAAGCAACGATTTAAAATAAAAAGCGTGCAATAGCCAGCTTAAGGACTTGAAAATACATTTTTATCAATGTATCATAAATTAACAATCACAGGGCCAATCAGTGTTATCGCAAGTGTTTCTTAGTGTTTCTAAAATTTATTACGCACATGCATTCTGATAGTGTTAGGCCATTTGCGCATGCAATTTTGGGAATTCATTGCCGAAGCGGCATTGATGGCGTGCCTTGGGGATGGGCGTGCCTTAGTTGATTCATTGCCGAAGCGGCATTGATGGCGTGCCTTGGGGATGGGCGTGCCTTAGTTGATAGGAGTATCGCGCAAACCAACATTCCGATTTATAAAAATAGCTGAAACAGGGTCCCCAAACCGTGACGCAGCGCAGGTTTGTTTACAAAATAATCACAAAATAATGGCGTCGGACCTGTCCACTGGCTGAACACAAGCCAACCAGTTGGACAGGCTCGTACATTTATGTTGAGGAAAGATTCCCGTGTGGAGACGATTTGTGTCCACTTGGGTCGACTACACTATACTCACACAATGCTTATTTACATATCATGTTTTTTCCGGGGCTCGTGAAAAAGGCAAAAGTGTGGGTTATGACTTTTCAGCATCAAGGGTGTTTTCATAAAAAGTGTGGGTTAAAAACACCACTGCACACTATGTTGACTTAATATTGATTATAAGTTAACCCAGGAATAGAGATTATAAGTTACCCAGGAATAGAGATTATAAGTTACCCAGAAATAGAGATGTTGGTTTTCAGGAAATGTCCAAATTATGCAGGTTTTCCAATTTGTCCATGCTATGCATACGATCATCATGATTGGTCAGTTCTGTTCCCTGTGTATACAGTAGAATAGATCGAATTCAATCGGCCAAATGTTAATTAAAGATGTTCATTTCATCCATTTGTTAGGATTAGGTATTCAAGATTTCAATGAGAGTAGAAGGAGAAATACTGTTTTAATGCAAGCTACTTTTTTTCTCCAACAGGGTGGAGTTGGTATGCAAGGATCCCGTGGACAACGCGGATCTCGTGGACTTGCAGGACAAAATGGAGGTCCTGGCGGACCAGGAATTGCAGGATTGGAGGTATGCCCTCGCCCCTGAAGTATCTTCAGCCCATTTATTTAATTGCATTTTGAAATTGGATAATGTAAAAGCCAAGAACTGTAAAAGCCAATTTTTTTTTTTAAGTAAAGATATTTTCGCACATTTTGATATCATAGACATTTCGCAAATTGTTTTTTTCGCAGGCGACCTTCTGAATGCACTGCATGAATGCTGACAACAATATTTTTGCGTGTTATAATTTTTCGCGGAAAAATATTTTGCACGAAAATTTCAGCTTTTACAGTATTTAGTATAGTGGACATATGTTTCACCGTGTTTGCAATATTATTACACAAACAATGTGATTTTTCTTCAATCTTGGCATGCATTTTGTTATAAACAGTTTAATTGAACAAAATAATATGTTAATGCATTCACACATGTATATTGCCACTGTTTACAATGACAAAGTGATACACATTGACGTAGCACAACAATTCAGCCAAGTGCTACATGTATTAATAAATTTCATTGTGAACAGAAAATTACCCTTGGTTGCATGATGATGGGACTAAATGATGTCTGATATTTTGTTTAAATGTTCGTTCCCATTTGATTTTTGTTTGCAGGGTGAACAAGGACCAGCCGGCCCTATCGGTCTACGTGGAGTTTCAGGACCTGATGGTGAAGAGGGTCTAGAGGGACGTGATGGTCCCCGTGGTGAAGATGTAAGATCTTAATATATTTTTGAGGGGTGAAAGGGTGCAGTTAAGAGGGATTCTTAAATAGCAATAAAAATAAGAGGTAGAGATATGATTAACAATTTCCACATGGAAGGCGTCTGCAGACGATATTCCAAAATTTCACAAAATGTTTCAAAAATGTCAAACTATTAAATTTAATTACCATGTTTGGAATCACCATGAGAAATGCATTAGGAAAAAGTACAAACCTGCCTAGTATTGGTTCAGTAATCCTTTGAGATAGACCTTGAAGATTGAAAAATCTGTTTTGGATTTGGTTTTTCAGATTTGGATATAATTTCTTTGGAGGGGTAGGGTGGGGATCTCTGACAGATAGGATAAGGGATAGATATGATAATGAGTGTGGTAATTATTACTTGGGAGGGATAGGGTGTGGATCTCTGACAGATAGGATTAGGGGTAGGTATGATAATGAGTGTGGTAATAATGTTACAGGATAAAGGAGTTGTAAGACTAAAATTGTATTTGTGAGGGATAGGATTGGGGAATCTAGATATGACAAAATAAAGGTTAAGGGATGTAATAAAAGGCCGGGGACATGATGGGTATCATGGGTTTGGGAGTATTGAGTGGATGAGAAACCAGGCTTTATTTGAGAGGCGGGGTGATTATAAATAAATGTAACAGGTAGAATCAGAGTTTGGATATAAGGTTTATCGCCAATCGGAAAAAATCCATTGATTATCCTTTTCTGATGCATTGTGGAATCCCACAATGCAACAGAATAGGTATCAATGGCTTTTTACCGATTCGCGATAAACCTTAAAGGTGGGAAGAAATATCAGCAAGGGATGAAGATGATGTAAGATCTGGACATAATATATGGTAGAGGATTGATGAAAAAGGAAGGCAGTAATTGTTTTAATCATTTTAAGTATGCTACTTTTCCCATTTGGAGTCTATTTCTTACTATTGTTTTTGCCAACATTTTTTAAACTGATTTCTTTGTTTTCTTACCTAGGGCCCAAATGGACCTGTTGGAGGTGCTGGCCCACGTGGAATCCCAGGTCTTCCCGTAAGTATATCTTTAAATGCTGTTACAGTTTATGAGGGGAGATAGGGGTGAATTACTTGATGAATGCATGAATTACATGATGAATGCATGATAGTAAAATCCAATGAAATGTTTGCCATGCACTTTGAACACAAATAATAATTAATAATTAATGTAAAGACTCAATATGGCGTGAATGCAATTACAGAAGAGCTTAAATACAGTCTTGAAACTAGTCCCTCTCACTTTCTCAGCGAAGGATTACCCACTGGGCCACAGGGGCTGTGTTTATGTGGCCACCAGAATTTCAAGCGCTTATGTATACAAAGTCCTTGTTAAGAGTCTCAAGCGGAACTCGGACTAACTGATGGCATGAATTAAATTAGAAGGGGAGAGGGAGGAGTGGGGGGGGGGGGGGGGGGGGGGGGAGAATAACATGATGTATGCATGATGGTGTGATCAAATGAATTGCTTGCCGATTATATTTTACAAAATAAGAATAATAGACGTTGACAAAAATCTAACATATTTTGTGTATTGTCCTCCTGACACAGGGAACACCAGGCGTTTTTGGACCACTTGGAGGATCTGGTAGCCCAGGAGCAAGGGTAAATATCAGGTTTATTTAAGCTTACTCCAATTTTCCATTTTCTCTAGTCTTGGAAAATCTGTACACTTTCAGTTTTGCCACCTCGACCACATGAAAAACATGTTTTACTACCGCTGATACTCTGCTGAAGCATTTCAATTAATTCTGTATTTTCATAGAAGTTGCTGCATCATCAGTTTTAAGGTATCCCAGATATTGGTCTCAAATTTGATGCCTCGGAATTTGTGAAGAACCCACTTTAGCCATTTGCCTGGTGGAAGTGTTAAACTTGTGATGTGTTATCAAGCAGCAAACCAATTGCAAAATTATAGATCTTGTGGGGCGACTGTTGAAATCAACATACATCCACAGACACGATGCAAGACTTAAAACAAGTCCAGGATGGAATAAGTGTAAGCAAGATTTGTATCAAGTCTAGGATGTATGTTGCATTATGCAGTTGTGCTATAAAGCAAGATATGTATCTAGTCTAGGATATATGTTGCATTATGCAGTTGCTCCGATCTAAGCCAACTAAGAAACCTATTGATGGTTCAAACAGTTTTTATTCAAATTATAACATTATATTTGCTTTTCATTGGCTATATCCGGGCAATTAACCCCTTGAGTGAAAGAACAGCATTAATATTGTGTGTCCATTATTGTCTGTATTAGTAAATACTGTTAGTTATACTCCGTTAGTACAATACAGAGAACAAAAGAGTTCACTGCTAATTAGTAGGCAAGTCGGATTTGTTCTGTCCTGAAAGAAACAACATAAACAAATTTTGTGTTTTCGTTGTTGTTGCTAGGGAGAAACTGGTGCACAAGGACCTGCAGGCGGTGAAGGACGTCCAGGAGAGAGGGTGAGTAAGCTTATATAATAAAATGTTGTATGTCCTCTACACTTTCATAAGGAGCAGCGGGCTTGTGAATAAAATAAATAATTACAAATAAATGGATGTTCATATGTGTAATAATCACTATCCAAAATAGTCATGAAGCAGTTGCATATAAAATGTGGCAAAAATGATACTAAATTGCATAGAAATTTAGACACACTTTTCATATACATAAAATTAACCATTATTAACTATTAATTATAATAAATCAATATGTTAAGAAGTGTTCAAATTTTGGTATACTCAGTGTTAAACTATCAATCAATTATCTCTCAATACACTATCAATCAATTATCTCTCAATTATCTCTCAACATCCATCATTATCGATCAATTATCTATCAACCTATATATTTATTACACATTGACCTGATTTCTATTTTTTATTTCTCTTCAGGGAAGCCAAGGATTGCTAGGAGGAGCAGGACAACAAGGACCACGCGGAAGCCAAGTAAGTAGAAACTTTTATTACCCCTCATAAATATTCATGAGATAATAGGCATAAATCCTGCCATTTCATTGGTCAATTGAGCTGGCCACAGTGATAATAAATTGAGCTATTGAAGAAATTGAGCTATTTCCCGTGTGGTAGTTTTGACTATTTCCCTACAACCTCATCCCCAGAGTCACAGTGAGGTGTAATAAAGCAAATACTACATGGTATGATCGGGGCAATAGGGCACACTATTTTCCCTCGGTACTGGCTATAGGCCTACCACCACCCCTCACCCTCCGGGTTCGGGGTGGTAGGCCTGTAGCCAGTACCTCGGGAAAAAAGATTGCACTATTTCCCCTCTAACCATGTAGTATTTGTATAATATTCGGAATCTATATAGTCACAGGCAGACAAGATCAGCCAACGCTGGGCCTACATGCTTAATAATATGCATGTGGGTGGGTGGTGAGATACATTGTGCTATAAATATAATCAGGCTAATTGAATGCGCAAGATGGTTGGCACAAACGTTATGCTGTTTTATTCAACCAATGGGAACTGCATTTTTGTCTGCGAACTATAGGATTCCTTCTCTTTTGGTTTAAGACCATAAAAATTGACAAGCAATTGATTCCAAAGTTCCCATAGTTTAATTGAAATTGCATTGCACATTATTTAACCAAATTGCTACGAGTTATTACCATTTCACAAAATTTAGAGAAAGTATGTTTTATATGAACATGACTATGTTTTATTATACTTATACCCTGATTGTCCTTAATGTTTAATCAATGATGTACTGGACTAGTACTAGTGCACTTTTTTCAAAGAAATGCACCCAGTTTTGAAATTTGAAAATAAAGAGAGGTCTTTGTAGCGCATCTTTGCAAATATCACTCATTTCTTAAATGGTGGATAATAACAAAATTACTTTTTTATCACTTTTTAGGGAGATAATGGTGGTGTAGGAAGAAATGGAGTAGACGGACTACAAGGAGAGAGGGTAAGTGTCTGTGAAGATTTGTATGGACCTATTCAGGAGTACTTGATTACAAATAAGTTTGTCCAAATTAGTCCAGGTTTACGTCAGTTTTCATTCTAATGCCCTCAAGTTTATTTAAAAATACCAGACTTGATAATCATATTAGAATAAAGAATCAGTTTTCAAAAGTATACCAATCCAAAAATTTCAAATCTAAACCAAACCAAACCAAAAGTTGTTCAACAAAACAAATTTGCTTTTAGACTTTCCCGTTCAATTTTTGGAATTCAAAAAACCATGAAATTGTGTTTAAAAAAAAAGGAAAATAGCAAACTTTGATTGTTGGTCTTTAACTGTAAAAAAGGCTTCGATAATAAAATAATTATTATCCATTTATTTTACAGGGAGAGGTTGGTGCAGCAGGAAATGCTGGACAATCAGGACCCGCTGGTGGACCAGTAAGTATAATCATTCACTATAAATCCCCTAAAGAAAGATTTGAAGAAACCTTAGTGTGCCGGCCTGGAAAAATGTTTAATTTTGTTTTGAAAACAATTTTATGTCACTTCCAAACCCATTTCATTCTTTTATATCCTTGTATACTCCCTAGCTTGTCTAAGCATAACAAAATCCTTTTTGTGAGGACTTTCTTGACTGAACCAGGTTGTCTGAACTCTGGCCGGCATAGGCAAGCCACGATTTACCCCCCCCCCCCCCCCCTCCCCCCTGTATTACTCCTTGCTAATGGTATTCTTCTCATATTTAGCTACGGTTTAAGATCTATTAAGGATTTAGGAGACCCCTCCCCCAATTATTAATCTTTGCTAATGGTATTTTTCTCATCTTTGGTTAAGGTTTAACATCTATTACGGATTTAGAAGACTCCCTCCCCCAATTATTAATCTTAAGTAATTGTATTCTGCTCCTCTTCTTTCATAGGGACCCCTTGGACCAGTTGGTGCTCAGGGAATGAAGGGACCACGTGGTGAGCGTGGAGAACCCGGCGGTGCTGGACCCGAGGGTGGATCTGGACGTCAAGGACCCGCTGTAAGTTGGTTATTCATTTCATTTGTCTGTTTGAAATATCACCATGCCAAACTTGGGGAAAGATGAATCATTTGACGTCAAGTGATGTCACACATATGGTAATTCATATGGAAATTATGCACAAATCACAACTGAAGCTGCCCTGATTATCATAAAAAAAAGTTTTAAGCAACATGGGTATTGGGGATCAGAACTTTCTGGAAATGCTAGATACAGCCTGCAGTTCTGCATGCAGGACATGTGGACAAATTATATGATGCCTTCTAAATATCTCAGGGACGTATCATTCATATTATGTTTTAGTCAATGTATTTGACCTATCAGGTCCAGCGTTCGTGATAACCGGTGTCGCATCGCGAAATGCTCCACACTTTTCAAGTATTGCTATTCAATTTCACAAATGTGTAGCTAAAAGTGCTACGCAAGAAGATTCCCTACTTGATATTTGATCACGTTCCATCAAAGCCAAACCTAAAAAGATTGAGTTTCATCTTCAAATAACTAGAAAAAGTATGATAAATCCTATGTATCGGAAGTTAATATTTTGTTTTCGTTAGAGTCAAAATTGCCATTGCTTTACACGTACATGTAGGTGCGTAGATTTTTTCTGTCGGTTTAAAATTAACAAAATTGCGGATTTCTGCGCAAGTAAGTAAGTAAATGTAATATAAATCATGGCATCACTTCTGATTCTAGTCTTGTTCTCGTGCCGCCGAGTGTTACGTAAAGGAGCCAATAAAAATGACTTGGAATAAAACTAGTGGTGCACCACGGATACAAGGAATCATAAAAAAATGGTGCGCGATCGTAAGAAGATGTAAACAATTATGAAATCCATCGTGACTCGTGAGCGAAATAATGCCTGTATTTCATTGTGTTTTATTATTAAAATGCGTTAGTTCAAATTGTAAAATCTAGATCGTGTACACGTTACGTATGCTGTATTTTGCTTACGGGACACGGGTTATACATGCGTTTTTAAATCGTGTTATGTGCGCCTGCCAGATTATGTAGAACGTGCAAAGTTGATGAAATTTTAATTTTATTACTAGAAAAAAAGTGCTATTCAAAGTTTGTGAATTGCTACACAAAACTAATAGTGCATCGCACTTTTTGCTACACAAAAAAAATGCTGGAAATCGAACACTGATCAGGTCATATTTTTTTCAGAATAAACTTTGTGATCATTATGCCTTTTGCTTAGGGATAGTTTTAGTGATAATAATAGAGTTTATGAAGAGCTTAAATTATTTGTTTAAAGGTAGATGACCAGATCACATTTTCGTAACACAGAATTATTTCAAACATACGGAGATTTTCATATCATATGAAAGCTCGTATTTTTCTCATCATCATACTGAAATTTGACGGCCTAATTCGGTATAATGACAGAGAAATCAACGAAATAGCGTTGAATTACCGCGAATGGTGGTTACCACCGATATAGTTTGTGTACTACTCATGGGTACAGTTCACAGCATCTTGTGCGTCTAAAATAAGAACCATAATAGCTATGCATCTCAAATTTTGGGACATGACGTTTTTAAGGATGACCTTTCATGTAGAATAGAAAACTTCAAGTTGAAAATCAGAACATCTACCTTTAATGTTCTTATATGTTATCATTTACTTACAGGGACCAGTTGGAGCACGAGGAGGTCGCGGTGAGACTGGTGGACAAGGTAGTGGTGTAAGTACTTGTAGTTAAGATAACAGAATGAAGCCCTGTAACAAATTCAACTGCAAGGCCTTTATGAAAACGTTTAAATCTACATTTGCATATAACCAGGATCCTATTGCATAAAACTGTGATTCTCCTTATCATCGTCGCTATTCTTTCAAAACCTTGTATCTCCACCCAGCCCTTCAGCATGTATAAAGTAATACTCTCTATGTATGACCTTTAGGCGGGTCTGCTCTAAACATTTTAAGTGACAAAATCACCTCTATCAAAACCAAGTTCTCTTGTCCCGGAACATGTATAAAGCAACTCTTAAGTCGTTCAGACTGGTATCTTTAGAATGACCCCCTAAAATACTGTTAAAAATCAAATATTTTTTTAAGAGAAAAGTTCTCAAGTTCATAAAAATTAACAAATGTGGAATATTTTTAATAACAAATCTCCAAGTGTGCACATTTTTCTTGTATCGCTAAATTAATAATAGTATTGTTTTACAATTCATTTTATTTATTGTATATATATAGGCCTCTGGCCCCTTCATACCACATGGTACAAAAAATATAAATACGCATACATAATGAACAGGGGTTAAAATACCTTTTTGGCTATGAGGGCTATTTTGAGCAAATTCTGCTAAAAATCGCCCCCTTTTCTACATTTTACCATAGGCCAATATTTTCTCAGGGGGCTATTTTGTGAAAACTGGGGGCTAATCGCCCTTCGCCCCTGTGTATTTTGAGCCCTGATAATGAACAATTTCAATTGAATTGAATTGAATTGAATTGAATTGTAATAGAATTGTTAAATTATTAATATATATTTTTTACTTTTGTGACTAGGGACCACAAGGTGGCCCAGGACCCGCAGGACAACGTGGAGCCGCTGGTGAGGTGGTGAGTATATGCATTCAAACAATCCATTTGTGCCATTGTATGTATCCGCTTTGTATCAAAATAAAATCATCAAATTCAACTTGAATTGTGTCACCGAGTACATCAATCAATCCTCCATGTATCATCACAGTTACATAAATCTTGAAATCTTGTTATATCTTGAAATCTCATAAATTCTTGGATCAATCAATCAATCCTCCATGTATCATCACAGTTACAAAAATCTTGAAATCTTGTTATATCTTGAAATCTCATAAATTCTTGGATCAATCAATCAATCCTCCATGTATCATCACAGTTACAAAAATCTTGAAATCTTGTTATATCTTGAAATCTCATAAATTCTTGGATCAATCAATCAATCCTCCATGTATCATCACAGTTACATAAATCTTGAAATCTTAGTAAATCTTGAAATCTCATAAATTCTTGGATCAATCAATCAATCCTCCATGTATCATCACAGTTACATAAATCTTGAAATCTTATTATATCTTGAAATCTCATGAATTCTTGGATCAATTAATCAATCCTCCATGTATCATCACAGTTACAAAAATCTTGAAATCTTATTATATCTTGAAATCTCATAAATTCTTGGATCAATCAATCAATCCTCCATGTATCATCACAGTTACATAAATCTTGAAATCTTGTTATATCTTGAAATCTCATAAATTCTTGGATCAATCAATCAATCCTCCATGTATCATCACAGTTACATAAATCTTGAAATCTTATTATATCTTGAAATCTCATAAATTCTTGGATCAATCAATCAATCCTCCATGTATCATCACAGTTACAAAAATCTTGAAATCTTATTATATCTTGAAATCTCATAAATTCTTGGATCAATCAATCAATCCTCCATGTATCATCACAGTTACATAAATCTTGAAATCTTAGTAAATCTTGAAATCTCATAAATTCTTGGATCAATCAATCAATCCTCCATGTATCATCACAGTTACATAAATCTTGAAATCTTGTTATATCTTGAAATCTCATAAATTCTTGGATCAATCAATCAATCCTCCATGTATCATCACAGTTACATAAATCTTGAAATCTTATTATATCTTGAAATCTCATAAATTCTTGAAATGAAACCAAATGTAAATTGGTACAGAGGGGACTTATAAGAGAGAATCCCTGCTAAACAAATTCTGTAAAGCTTATATAATTGACATGCTATTTTTATACTGCTCCTTTTTTATGATAGTTTAATTAATCATAAACTTTGTGAATTTATTTTAAAATATCAGGGACCAATTGGACCAGTTGGACTTTCCGGACGCGCAGGAAACATTGGACGACCAGTAAGTAATATCTGAAATTTACGAATGCTTTATTAATAGAGCGCCATAGTCACTGTCATAATGTTATGTACACAATTTGAGCTATTTCCGCCAACGTGTTTTGTAGTTGTTTGCAGAGCTGCGTCCAAATACTTAAAATGCGCGAACAACTATGCATGCTTGCACATGACGATTCACGATTGACCCATCAAAATGCAGGGTCATTTTTGAAAGCGTCCAGGTGTATGCGCACGCATTGGTAGGCTTTTGTCCTTTACATTATGATGCTGAATATATATACCTTTACTAGCTCCTTGGGGCACCTTATCTGACCACGATGATGAAGCATTTCAATTTTTTTCGAGCATTGTGTATATTGCAGTATTTTTGTGGTTACATTGACTTGTAACAGGAAGAAATATTTCTTGTGAACAGCTTTTGGTCGCAGGTGTTAACGCACTAAAAATTATGCTGTTAAGGAGGTTAGTCATGATATAGACTTTTCAAAAGTTTCCCAAAAGCGGATTTCTTATCAGCAATAGTTGTACCGAATGTTTTTCCTTTCCATATCTTAAATTGACTTAGGTAAGTTTAAGGGGTATGTGGTGCCTGTAAGTATACATTTTATTCAAAATGATTTATTTCAATCAATTAAAGTTTATTCCAGTTAAATAAAACACAAAAAACCACCTTTTTAATACATTTCTGGTTGATGTTACCAGGGTGCCCGTGGATCCAGTGGACAACAAGGACCATTAGGTAACCGTGGTGTTGATGGTGTATCAGGAAAGAATGGCGCACGTG
This sequence comes from Ophiura sarsii, assembly GCA_035610835.1. NCBI lineage: Eukaryota > Metazoa > Echinodermata > Ophiuroidea > Amphilepidida > Ophiuridae > Ophiura > Ophiura sarsii. The sequence goes on along the minus strand of CM069456.1, from coordinate 12,688,854 downwards.
GATCCAATGGAGATGATGGTGATGATGTAAGTTCAGAAATAACAAAGGAGGATTTTTTTCAATTTTTTATTTAAAATAGTTACGTTTGGACAAAAGGTTCCGATTCAAAATGTTAGGAATAATAATTGGCCAAAAACGCTTTGGTACTGTGTTTGCATCGTGGAAAGCGCTATGTAACAGTCGCGGATATAGGAGGGGGCGGGCGCCCCCCATAACATTTGACAATATACCTTTTTTGTGTACCACTTTACCTTTTTCCGAGGTATAGGTAGGTTCCGTCGGTACATTTGGCACATGCGATTTTTTTTTTGCCGGTTTTTGGGACAAACACATGGATACCCCCCCCTCAACCCGGTTTTGGGACAAACACATACACATGCCTACCCCCCCCCCCACCCCACTTAGCAGAATTTCGCGAGCTGATGGCAAAAAAAATTAGGGTCCTTTTACGATTTTTGGGGGGTACCATTTAAAAAAAACTTTGGGTCAGCCCCCCGTAAATTTTAATCCTGGATCCGCCACTGTATAAAAACTTGTCTATTATTATTATTATGATTTATTTTGGGGTTTGTAGGCGATCCATTTTGTCTATGTGTCTTAAGATGTTTTATTTTATTTATTAAACCATAAAATAAAATATTTTTTTCCAACTTTCAGTTTGGTTTATGGACCTACAGCCTTTTAAGAAAGTATTGCCTCATAATTTTATTTCCGTCTGTGTGTGGATTAATTACCTAGGTCTTAACTAATTTTGAAATTTCAAATTTCAACGCATCAATCAATTTATTGGTAGCAGAAAGCTTACAGCATTATCTCACAGCCCTTAACAAATCTGATGAACTTATACAATAATTTGTTAATGTCTGTTGGGCTATTGTTCACATTTGCTCTTTATATACAAAAAAATGTAATTACAATTTTAAACATTTTAAAATATCTTCCAGATTCAAAATTGATGGAGCCATTATAGAAAAGGCCTAAATTAGAATTTACTTGAGCCAACAAAATCATAACGCAAAATTGTATTGATGTTGCTCTCTATGTTTGGGCTTTTATCTTATTTTTACGCCACTTTCATTGGCATTTTTAACTCCTGCCCATTAGTGTTTCTTGTATTATGCATATATTCTATTCTGAGTTGCAGTGAACCAATTGATCTGCCTTCCAGAGCTCTTTGAGAGTTACCAATTTGATACAGTTCCTTAACCTTGTTTTGATAAACATAATGTTTAATCTAATTATTTACCTTCACAAACCTGATGAACTTATACAATAATTTGTTAATGTCTGTTGGGCTATTGTTCACATTTGCTCTTTATATACAAAAAATGTAATTACAATTTTAAACATTTTTATTTCTTATTTTTCACCATATTTTAGGGCCGTGTTGGACCTGCTGGTCCACCAGGATCTTCTGGACCTTCTGGTTTATTGGTAAGTAAATTATATTCAAAATGCGTAAAAGAATTTGAGCATATGTACTACGTTCAGCAAATGTCTGTCCTCCCCAGGAATTCCAAACGGGAAAAGAAAACTCATCTTAGACACAGCATAAAAAAAAAACCCTTGTGAGAAAGACATCATCTGGCTTTGCAGAAGCACATAGGCGTTCATACAGGTGTTGTTAATACCACCTCCAAGGATATGCCATGAGGGAAGGGGATGTGTGAGTGCTCGCAAAACCTGTTTAACCCGCCAATGTCTTGTCAGAAGTACACGACACCTCAGAGTGTGGTCTGTACACAAATGAAGAGAGAATTGCAAGAAAAGCTATATTCTGCAACATGGTGATTTTCCCCCAATAGTCATCTTCCAAAGTCATCTTAACACTTTCCATGTGGCAGGCATCTGCAGACGACATACCAAAATGTCATGAAATGTTTCAAAAATGTCAAAATGATTGAACCTCATTACCATATTTGGAATCACCATGAGAAATGCATTGACATAAGTACAAACATGCCTAGTATATGTTCAGTAATCATTGAGATAGACCTTAAAAGTTAGGAAAGGTTTCTGAAAAATAGCAAGAGTATGACATCAAGAAGAGTACTCATCTTAACACTTTCCATGTGGCAGGCATCTGCAGACGACATACCAAAATGTCAAGAAATGTTTTTAAAAATTCAACATGATTTAATGTCATTACCAGATTTGGAATCAACCTGAGAATTGCATTAAAATAAAATAAGTAAAAACATGCTTAGTATTGCTTCAGTAATTCTTAAGATCGACTTAAAAAGTTGGGAAAGGTTTTTGAAAAATCTGTTTTGAATAGGGTAAAAACAATGGCCGTGTGGAAAGTGTTAAAAAGAGTGCAAGTAAGGCTAGATAACTACAGTGGTAATCTACTAATGAATGATTAGTCTCGTGTGAAGCCATGTTCTTACCCAATTGTATTTGTTTCTTACAGGGTGGCGGTGGACGCATGGGTATGACTGGACCTCTTGGATTATCAGGACGTCAAGTAAGTTACACTCTATTTATAAACAATCTGTGGTGTTGATTTAATTATGTTAAAATACTTTTCCTTTATTTATTGTAGTAAAAGGCAAAGTTCAGCAGTTATCACTGCCCCTCCTTTTTGCACTTAGTTCCCATTCCAAACGTGGCTTGAATGAGGATTTAAACCCCTGGTGTTGCTAGATGATTAAATGATCCAATTTTGATTGCAATTTGCTGTAAAAATCCTACCCCACCATTTTGTTTGTTTAGGACATACATCACCTATACTCTATTTTGCTTCGTCTGGACAGTAATGTAACCTACAAGGCGCAGCATTTACGCACATATTTTTATATTCCGTCTTTCTATGTAGGGGTGTGTGTGTGTGTATACGCCAGTGCCTTAAGTAGTTGCGCTGGTGTAAGTGCTGCATTTAGTAAAGGTTACGCCACAGTCATGCGATACATAAATAGATTGTATAACTTTGAATAAATGTTTTCCTTTAAGTCCAACTCTGATAAAATAACAACATTTTGAAGTTCATCACTTTATAGCAATCTTCTTACCTCAGTTTTGATGTGATTTTATAACTTTGCCAATTTGTCAATCTCTGGACCCAAGGGACGCACTGGACTAGTCACTTTCCAGCAATCTTCGTAATCAGTGAAAAACCATTTTAGTTGTGATTTTCTAACTTTGCCAACTTGACATTCTAGGGAGGTGATGGACCAGCTGGTGCCAAGGGACCCTCTGGACAAGATGGAGCTGATGGTGGCGCCGGAGAGCAAGGACCCGCTGGAGCACGTGGAATGGGTGGATCATCTGTGAGTATGGGTTTCACATAGTGAACATGGGTGTCACTTGGGTATCACATTGACAACACATTAGGTGTCACTTAAGTTTCGTGGTATAAGTGGATACATGACAGAATTGAAATCTGTACAACAATAATGGAAGTCACAAAGGTACCTCAAAGGTATCGCATAGTAATCAACAGGTGTTAGTGTGGGTATAACGAATTACAACACATAAGTTTGTGTTTAGTTTTTTGGTATTGATGAACTACCCGTACATCCCATAGGTGTTATATCACACAAGTGTTATGTTATTAGAGTGCTACAGTCAACACAATAAAAAAAGAATTTCCACATATAGCATCAATAGCTATTTTCCAAAATGTATGCGAGACAGACCTTATTTTATTTTGCCTTAGGGTAGTAACGATGTTAAAATGGAGACGCTATCAATTCATCATATGTTATGATTGGTTTCAAAAATATGTGATTTATTATCTTTATTTATCCAGGGATCTGATGGTCAAGATGGACAGGGAGGACCACAAGGAGCATCAGGACCAGGAGGAGATGATGGCCCACTTGGACCACAAGGACGATCTGGAGCAGCCGGTACACCTGTAAGTAGAATTGTATTTGTTTTCTATATTTCTTTCATAATAAAATTTGGATATCACTTTGATGGAAATGAATCTTAATGCATGGCAAACAGTCCATAAAATACCAGAGTCGTAAATATTTAAATTTAACATTGTGTTTGTTTTTTAAACAGGGACCACAAGGCTCGCAAGGTGCTGCTGGTTTCCGTGGTAACCGAGGCAAACAAGGCCCAGCCGGACCATCAGGACCAGCTGGATCTGATGGACCAAGAGGACGCACAGTAAGTGATGATGGGGGAAAGGATTGGAATAGTCTATAGTCTAAATATATCCATAAATAATTTGGGGGATGAACTTTCAAAAAAAAAGGACATCGGTGCATCAGAGGCAGAGGGGGTGTCTGATAAGGGCCATAGAACTGGACCAATGGCACCCATGGAAAACAATGTTAAAGGCAGTCGATCCTGTGATCCCAGGAGCAGAGTTCCCATCTCTCTTTTAGAGCAATACGGCTAGACTGACTCCTTTTTATAATGTTGCTGAGTGAGGCTCACTATACCTCCTCCACAGCGAGTCTGTTATGTTCCTGAAGAATGCTCCGGGTAGAGAGGAGTAATTGCGGTAAAGTGCCTTACTCAAGAGCACAACATGTTGACCACAGCAGGATTTGTACCCACAACCTTTGGATTATGAGTCCAGGGCACCCATGTAATGACCCATTTGTGTATTGTTTTCCTCTCTCTCCGTATCCTAGGGAACAATGGGACTCACTGGAACCCGTGGTGAGGTTGGTAACCAAGGTGGGGCTGGAGACAAGGGACACGATGCTATGCCAGGACCACCAGGAAAGGCTGGAAAGAAGGTAGGTGGTACAAACAATTTGCACATGAATCCATATTGATGTTGCATGGAAGGATGAAATGACTCGTAAAAAAATTAATACTGTAAAGCAACAACATTTAGCTAGCATATTAATTTCGCTAATTTCTCTAGGACCTTTTATTCGATAAATTGAAACAACCTCTAATTTTATACATGGGTTAACATAGCAAGCTGATTCAAATTAGGGAAATTAAAATGCCACTAAAAGGTGGTGTTTTGCAAATCTGCTAAATTTTAATGCCGTGGAATTTTAGTGTTTTATAGTATATTTCTTGTAATGTTAATTAAGATTTGGAGCATGAAAGGAATTAAATCCCATTCATGTATTTTTGTAGGATGAAATAAAAGGCAAGAACGAAATTGAAGCACATTTTGTGAATCCTTTCCAGTCATAATACTGCAAAATATGAAAATGTTGTGCTTATGTGTAAATACATGATCACAGTCCTCCAGTTGTCCTGATTAACAATTACAAATCTTGGTCTGTGGACTACATACCTTACCCCTCAACCCACCATCCAAAAAGAAGGGTTGTCTGACACTACTCGCTTTCAATTTTGAAATCTGAATGAAGGCTTTGCTGAATGACGGCTTTGCTGAATAATGAATTTGCTGCGCAAGGAGCACCTACTCAAACTTGTCAAGTTTCTGCTTCAACTTTCCAAGTTGCTACTCAAACTTGCCAAGTTTCTACTTCAACTTTCCAAGTTGCTACTCAACTTGCCAATTCTGCTTCAACTTTCCAAGTTGCTACTCAAACTTGCCAATTCTGCTTCAACTTTCCAAGTTGCTACTCAAACTTGCCAAGTTGCTACTCGAACTTGCCAATTCTGCTTCAACTTTCCAAGTTGCTACTCAAACTTGCCAATTCTGCTTCAACTTTCCAAGTTGCTACTCAAACTTGCCAAGTTTCTGCTTCAACGTTTCAAGTTGCTTCTCAAACTTCCCAAGTTTCTGCTTCAACTTTTCAAGTTGCTGCTCTGCTCAAACTTGCCAAGTTGCTACTCAATTTTGCCAAATTGCTACTCAAACTTTCAGAGGTGCTACTCGAGCTTGCCAAATTGCTACTCAAACTTCCAAAGGTGCTACTCGAAATTGCCAAGTTGCAACTAAAAATTGCCAAATTGCTCCAAAGGTGCTACTCGAACTTGCCAAGTTGCCACTCAAACTTCCCAAGTTGCTACTCAAACTTCAGTCCGTGAGTGTTGCTCCCATGCACCAACCACATACAATTCTTGGTAATGCTAATGCCAATAAAATTCTTTATTTCTCACAGGGAACTAATGGACGCTCAGGAGAACGTGGAGGAAATGGTATTGTTGGACCAAGAGTAAGTGATAATTCCAGAAATTCATGTTGACTATGAAGAAATAAAAAAAAAATGTTACCATAGTGTTAACAAAGTCAAATGGAAAATCATAATAAACATTTATGATATTTTAAAAATATATTCTTGTGTAAAGAAAAAAAAGAAGTTTTTCCTATATTGACAGTTTAGAATTCTTTAATGGTGCATCCAGAATAATCAAGGTGAAAGGATACTGACTAATCAACGTTTTGTTTATTAGGCCATAGTCTGAGTCAAGTTTCATATCAAATTTATTTCAATATTAAAGTATACTTAACATATATTTGGCAATATAATTATCCACAAATAATTAAACTTTCAATGAAAGATGGATAGCAGAGTGTAAAAATATTATCTTGCAAAGAGTAAAAGCAAGATACCCTTTGCATTTTTACATTTTTTAGATATCATCTTGTATCATGGAGTTTTCTGATCCTCGGTGTGTTTTGTTCCTGGTTCCGTTGGATTCTCTTTTTACATTTTATATATTATTTTGTTTAATGTTTGCATCTTCTTCTTACAGGGCCCAGATGGAGATAACGGTTCCCCAGGAGGTGCAGGACCCCGTGGTCCACGTGGATTCAATGGCAATAGCGTAAGTCATACCCTTGGTATAGTGTTATTCAAGTAATGTTAAATCTGTTATTCGATTTGGTAATAATAAAAAAAAGTTAATCTAAATCTTCATTTCTTAAATTCGTATATAGATTTTTTAAAAATCTTCAAGATTATTTGATTTGATGATTTAAGTATAGCTTTAGATGATGTTTTAAATTGTGTTCAAATTGTTCTAAGCTTAACTGGCTACCATAAAATCAGCACTGGGTGAATTTGAAGAAAGAAAAATTGTAATTGTAAAAAAGTAATTGGTTGAAACGATAATAAATGCATAAATTCACAACTGGTTAGCAGGAGAGTTTCGTGATTTTCCAAAGAATTAATTGAAAATTGACAGGTTGCAAACTAATTGGAAAATTGGAATTGAAACCTTGAGAAAATTGACAGGTTGTTGGAGTGTCTTTGAACAAAACTTGCAGGCATTGTCATAATAAAATGATAGATAAAAAGTTACCCTCCCTTTACCTCATGATATGCAATAAAATTGTTCTTTTCACAAACAGGGAGGACGTGGTTCCCGCGGAGGCGCCGGCCCAGAAGGTATGCCAGGATCCCCAGGAAGACCAGGTCCACCAGGCCCAGCAGAAATGGGAGGATACCCGCAATACCCAGCCCAATCACAGGCCGCCAAAGGCAATGATCCATACCAATACTCATACCGTGACAGCCCAATTGAAGATGGTGAAGAGTTGGAAGACAGCCGTCTACGTAACACCTTCAGGGAGCTTCAATACGAACTCATCAAGATGCTGGCACCAAGAGGCACAGCCGACAACCCAGCACGTACTTGCAGGGATATCTTTGTCTGCCATCCAGAAATGGAAAGCGGTATGTAGCTAGGGGAAAGTGTTTTAAAGCCTGGGAGAGGGGGAAGGGTCATCTTTAAATTCAACTAGAGATAATATGACGCTCCAGTTGTCTTTCTCACAAACTATAATATCATCAAAGTATTTCATCACATTTATATATATTCAAATTATATACTTATGACAAAATACAGTAGCACAACTTTTTAATGATAAGAAACACTTGCGATAACCCTTGGAAATTGGAACAGCAATTTGATGTATATGACTTGACTATCTAGGTGACTAACTTTTATCCATTCTATATATCACACAGGTATTTACTGGATTGATCCAAATGAGGGCTCATCAGATGACAAGATCCAGGTCTATTGCGACAAGAAAACAAAGGAATCTTGCATCAGTGCCAGCCCAGCCACAGTAAGTTTAAAACCATTGTCAAGTATTTTACATGTGACCAGTGGCATCAAAAGGGGCTTTCGTTGTTCAAAATGGAAATTAAGATTTAATTTTCTTGAAAAAGTGTATTTTATAAGCTTTAAAATGACACCTTGCTTTATGCATTTGGATTTTATGTGAAATATTTGGTGGAAATTCCTTTTTTTTAATTTCTTTGATTTTTCATGCTTTACTTCCTCGATATCTTTTAATGCATTATACTGCCGACAAAGCCCACTTTTGATGTGACTGAACACATATACGTAACTTTGTGGCCAAGTTTTAATATACCATCGCAACATTTTTCAATGATCTCAACCGTATAAATTTATGATATAAGGAGTTACTTTTCTTTAATTTATTATATGAAATATTCTTATGAAATGTGGCCTTCTACAGGGCTCATTATGAATGCAATAAATTAATGTAAATACCGATTTCTGAGTATTACTAGCCAATATTAACCCCTTTGTTTCCTCTTTTTTTGCAGGCCACCAATGGAACATGGTTCACTGGTGAACAAGGACACATGCTATTTAGTGATATGGATGATGGTTTTGAGGCAAGTGATATTAACACTTTCCATGCGGCTATTAGTTTTACCAAATACAAAACAGATTTTTCAGAAACCTTTCCCAACTTTCAAGGTCTACCTCAACGATTACTGAACCAATACTAGGGATGTTTGTACTTATTTCAATGCATTTCTCATGGTGATTCCAAATATGGTAATGAAATTCAATAATTTTGACATTTTTGAAACATTTTGTCAACATTTGGAATGTCGTCTGCAGCCGCCTGCCGCATGGAAAGCGTTAAGGTGTTATAGAAAATTCAGAATTTGTCACAAAACCAATGGAGCCGACTGCTGTACAAAAACCCTAATCCTCTTCTAGGTTTCACGGGCTTCCAGTATAGCTCGAATGAGAGCTTCTATAGAGGGAGTTAACAAGCACTAAGCATCTCTAAAATGATCAAATGGCAGTCTTAAATGAGCATACAGAGAATCAAGTGCCAGGTGAAGACCTTTTCTGGTCTGACCCTTGGACCCGTCAGGGCACCACAACAGGGTGGGTATGGGTAGATGCAAGAATGTCACATGTCTCAACCACCAATGTTGGGGCGGGGCCTTCTTTGCATTGAATTGACAAGTCTTTTTCTTACTTCTCTTCTTCTTAATAGTTCACATACCCAGTAAGCGCGATACAGCTGACCTTCTTGAGATTGCTCACAAACCAGGCCAGACAGACTATCACATACCATTGCAAGAACTCAGTAGCTGCATTCGATGCCGAAGCACGCAACATGGACCAGGCCATAAGACTTGTTACCACAACCGATGCAGAGCTGACAGCCGATGGCAAAAGCTCTTTCCGATACAACATCCTCGCTGATGGTTGCCAGGTGAGTGAGAGATTTAACCAGGTTCTATTCTAATTGATACAAGTTTGTGTCATTCAAATCCATGTCCTATTCCCGAACGTACGTCTATTTCAAAATCCAGTTGTCTTATTCCCCAATGATTTGTCTTATTCAAAATCCAGATTTGTCCTATTCCCGAACGGGTCATCTTATTCAAAATCCAGATTTGTCCTATTCCCGAATGGTTTTATTCAAATCAAGATTTGTCCTATTCCCAAATGGTTTTATTCAAATTGAGATTTGTCCTATTCCCAAATGGGGAGAGTGGACTCTGATAAAGTGTTAATTATAATTATGATCCGGGTTTGGCATCAACTGATATTTTCAGTCAATTGGGGGACAATGCTGAAACCAAAATGTAAAGAAATATTGAATAATCATTACGTACACAGCGTTGCTCGCTTTACCGGACCAGAATATGGGGCGCTGAGCTATGACCATCACACTGGTTATTACGAGATCAGCTTGAGTGCACACCGATGTATGCATATTAAACGCTTCCCTGCACCAACACAATACTGAGTTATTGACCCTAGTATATGGTCCTAGCAACAGTGGACATAGTCGCTACAACCTGTTTTCAGCAACTTAGTGTTTGACACTTTTGTCATGTTAAGAGAAAAAATATGAAAATATGGTTCATTTTGGTAAGAGATAGCTGTTCTCAAAATATGGAGTCATTAAAGAGAAGCATGAATTTATAGCATTCTGTGAGCAAAAATGTGAAAAAATGGGTAATTTTGGTGTAGTAATATATCCCTGAAATATTGGTTAATATTAACCTGAAAGTTAGGCTAAAGATGTACAATTGTTTATGGGAACTCCTACCCTTAGCATGTTATAATAATACCCTCAAACCAACTCCAGGATTTTGTTTCATAGTAATTTATCTAATACATCTTTAAGAATTGGTTTGACTAGATATTTGTCACAACTCACCAATAACATTGTCTGTCTTAATTTTATTTCCTCCCTGCAGAGACGAAATGACCTATGGGATAAGACCGTTCTTGAATACAACACAAAGAAGAATACACGCCTACCAATTGTTGATTTACAAATAGCAGACATCGGAGGTGAAAACCAACAATTCGGTCTAGAGATTGGTCCTGTGTGCTACGCATAAAAATGCAATTCCCCCTCTTATTTTGTTCATTTTAACCCTTATAATACCGTCATAGTAGACTCTATACACTGCCTGGATAATGCTTTATCAAGCCAACCCAGTTAGCATTCAAAATACTAGCATGTTTTATAGGGAAGAAATCTAATGGTCTGTGCAGGAGTCTACAATCAGGGTATTATAAAGCTTTTGATACCGGATTTAGGAGCATTTTGATTTACTCTTGACTGTGGAAAGAAATATTTTTATTACAAATAAATAATAAATGTGCTTTTTTTAACAAATACATAAAAAATTGAAATTTAATTGATACACAATATTGTTTTAAGCCTTTTTATAAAAAAAATTAACATTGATAGGTTGTGAAATTTTGTCTTTGTTGACCTTTGCTGATCTGGTGCTAGAGAGCTCGTTGGGTCGGTTGTTGTTGTTTAAAAATAGCGGCAACTGGCTCCTCGAGAGCTTCCAAATGTAGACATAGTATTTTTTTACAAACCGTGTATTAAACCAAAACAAAGCTTGAATTTTAGAGTTTAGTGAACTGGACACTCTGCATCAAAAGAAGTAGCAACCATATAAGAACATGTATAAAATGGGAATTATCTGCTTTTTCATATAGCTTACTTAGTTACCGGTGATGACAGAAAAATGGATCATCGAGAAAATGGCAATGGTGAATTTTACATGATAGACATAAGAAACCCAACATTACCTGACAGCAACTATAGATTTGTAGTAAAGGATTAGTTAGTGTCGGGGGTAATTGCATCAATAAATTCGACCAAGTTTAGCAACAACAGAAATGCATTTATAGAATTGTAGATGAATCCAAATATAGTTTCTCAGTAGAAAATGTCACAATAAGCTTACTTATTTATGGCTTCACTAATAAGAGTAACAAGTAAAATGTATTATCGATAGACATAGAAACTTAGAATACAAAGTCAGGTGGAGCAACCTTAGAATACCCCACTCGTTTAGAGCAGGAGAAATATAATAGTCTCTATATCAGGACATAGCTTATCGTAATATAGGTTGATTAACTCAGGTTGTCTATGGACCATGGTGCTTGGAACATACTTTGTATTTTATATTTTTGCACAAAATTAACTCAAATGTCTATTAATAACCTAATTGAATGTTTCAAGTGGTTAATTAGGAATGGTAGATTTTGGTATGTTATGTAAATTCACCACCACTATGTGCTAAGCCCATTCCAAATGTTTAGAAACAAAGAAAGAAATGTTAAAATTTGTATGAATTTTATTGCGTGATTTGACAGTTACTGCTTCTTTTGATACACACATAACAGTAGTGAAAAATAAATGCTTCCCTATGAAAGATGAAAATATACATTTTGTGTTGTATTTGTGTTTATTTTGTATAATGTTGAAGTGGACATTTTCATGCTACACTGATTTTTGAGCTCGAATAACATGTGCATATCGTCAGCCTGCTTCGATAATTGCCTAACTCATTTTTTTTAGTTCTTAGAAAACAACAAAAGTATGAACCCTGTTACCTGTGTACCTGTTACTCATTTTGCATTATTGATGGATGGATATTCATTATGTGGAATGCGACTTGTATTGTTAATGCCTCAATTGGCGTGCATGGATGCACTAATCCAAGTCATAGAAATAGATGAACACAGCCATACAATAATTTGATTAATTCCATGGATTTGTCAATGCAAATTCAATAATGCAAAATGGGTAACATGTTGGAGTGGTCTGGCTGCCCTTTTGCAACAAAGCTCTTCATTTATCAACACTTTTAATTGGTCAATGACTTAGGTATTATATAACAGCATGTGCATAATGTAATGAAGTCATGATTTATGCAAAAAACTCAATTTTGCTGAAAAGTGAGTTAGGCAATTATCGAAGCAGGCTGACGATATATTTCTTTGCATGTATAGGTCTATGTAATGAACCGGCAAATTGCGAATTCAAAACATGCAAAATAGTTATAAATCTGCCAAGCATGAACAATTAATGACATGAAAATAACCACTTTATCAGTATGTGTTTCAATTGTCACGAAGGAGCATCTTTCCAGTAACTGCCAATTGTCAAAAGGGGACACCATCATTCCTCTACCACTGACAGTACAGTGGGACATCTTTGCATAATTTTCTTAATATAAAATTTGGACACCTTTTTATGATGATATGTGAAAGATAATCTAATTCTGCAAAATACTGAAAGTTAAAAAAATGTTATTAAATAAAAGCAAGTAGTGACCTGTTTTGATCTTTCCCCCATTGGGTTCTTCAGTTACTTTTTCCCTTTTCACTGGAATATCTTTTTGACCAATCAGGGACAAATAAACATGATGAGAATAAGCAACTTGGCAATATGCAAAGTTCCGTTTGAGAAACTGCTCATTTACACTACAGCCCTAATGTGATTGCTTGTATAAAGCATCATTGTATAGTCCTTAAGCTGGATTGTTGTCACAAACTGAACAAGTGGAGATGTTCGCGCTATTCTGAATAACTATCAGTGATATGCAAATTACGTGCCTAGTGTGCATTTTCTAAATAGCTATTAGTGATATGCGTAGAGGTGCCTAATCTACATATTCTGTATAGCAATCTGATGCAAATGAGGTGCCTAATCTGCATAATCTGAATAGCTATCAGTGATATATTCAGAATAACTATCAGTTAAATAAAATTGAGGTTCCTAATCTATAAATTCTGGATAGCTACAGGGTGTCTATAATCTGAATAGCTATCAGTGATATATTCAGAATAACTATCAGTTAAATAAAATTGAGGTTCCTAATCTATAAATTCTGGATAGCTACAGGGTGTCTACAGGGTGATGTAACACCCTATCTGACCATTGTTGAGATTTTGTTTCACAGTATAGCGCACTCTATAAGTTCATATCTGGAAGTTAAGCGCAAACTGTCAATCATTCGTTGTGAATGAATATTCATTCATGACTATTCATGACCTCACACGATGTGATGGTCGCGATCCAGCATCCTTCCCAACTGATCTGATTACAATATTCATAAAATGCAAATAACGCCACATATCAGTGATATGCAAATGAGGTTCCTAATTTACATATTCTGAATAGTTATCAGTGATATGCAACTGGTGCCTAATCCGAATGTATATCAGCGATATGCAAATGAGGGTCTTAATCTACATATTCTTTATAGCTATCAGTGATATGCAAATGAGGTGCTTAATCTGCATACTTATTATCAGTGATACGCACACACGGTTCCTAATCTGCATATTCTGAATACCTATCAGTGATATGCGAATGAGGTTCATAATCTGCATATTCTGAATACATATTCCTATCAGTGACATGCAAGTGAGGTGCCCGATGTGTATTTTCTGAATAGCTATAAATTATATTCAAATGAGGTTCATAAGTGATACGCATAATCTACATATTCGAATAGCTAATTGTGATATGCAAAAAGGTGCTCAATCTGCCTATCTATCACTCAGTGATACATCTGCAGGTGAGGTTCCCAATCTTATGCTTAATAAATGAGGTGCTTAATCTGCATATTTATCAGTACAGTAATATGCAAAAGGTTCTTATGAACACATTCTGAATAGCCATCAGTGATATGCAAATGAGGTGCTTTATTTGCATATCTATCAGTGATAAGCACCCAAGGTTCCTAATCTACATGTTTTGAATAGCTATCAGTGATATGCAAATGAGGTACTTAATCCAAATGTATATCAGTGATATGCAAATGAGGGTCTTAATCTACATATTCTGAATAGCTATCAGTGATATGCAAATGAGGAGCTTAATCTGCATACTTATTATGAATGATATGCACACAAGGTTCCTAATCTGCATTTTCTGAATACCTATCAGTGATATACGAATGAGGTTCTTAATCTGCATATACTGAATACATATTCCTATCAGTGACATGCAAGTGAGGTGCCCAATGTGTATATTCTGAATAGCTATAATTATATTCAAATGAGGTTCATAAGTGATACGCATAATCTACATATTCTGAATAGCTAATTGTGATATGCAAAAAGGTGCTCAATCTACCTATCTATCAGTTATACATCTGCAGATGAGGTTCCCAATCTTATGCTTTATAAATGAGGTGCTTAATCTGCATATTTATCAGTACAGTAATATGCAAAAGGTTCTTAATGAACATATTCTGAATAGCCATCAGTGATATGCAAATGAGGTGCTTTATTTGCATATCTATCAGTGACGAGCACCCGAGGTTCCTAATCTACATATTTTGAATAGCTATCAGTTGTATGCAAATGAGGTGCTTTATTTGCATATCTGCATATCTATCAGTGATAAGCAAAAGCAGTTCTTAATCTGCATATTCTGATTAACCATCTGTGATTTCAAATGGGGTGCTTAACCTGCATATCTATCAGTGATATGCAAATGAGGTTCCTAATTTACATATTCTGAATAGTTATCAGTGATATGCAACTGGTGCCTAATCCGAATGTATATCAGCGATATGCAAATGAGGGTCTTAATCTACATATTCTTTATAGCTATCAGTGATATATGCAAATGAGGTGCTTAATCTGCATACTTATTATCAGTGATATGCACACAAGGTTCCTAATCTGCATATTCTGAATACCTATCAGTGATATGCGAATGAGGTTCTTAATCTGCATATTCTAAATACATATTCCTATCAGTGACATGCAAGTGAGGTGCCCAATGTGTATAGTCTGAATAGCTATAAATTATATACAAATGAGGTTCATAAGCGATACGCATAATCTACATATTCTGAATAGCTAATTGTGATATGCAAAGAGGTGCTCAATCTGCCTATCTATCAGTGATACATCTGCAGATCCTAATCTGCATATTCTGAATACCTATCAGTGATATGCAAATGAGGTGCTTAATCTGCATACTTATTATCAATGATATGCACAAAGGTTCCTAATCTGCATATTCTGAATACCTATCAGTGATATGCGAATGAGGTTCTTAATCTGCATATTCTGAATACATATACCTATCAGTGACATGCAAGTGAGGTGCCCAATGTGTATAGTCTGAATAGCTATAAATTATATGCAAATGAGGTTCATAAGTGATACGCATAATCTACATATTCTGAATAGCTAATTGTGATATGCAAAGAGGTGCTCAATCTGCCTATCTATCAGTGATACATCTGCAGATGAGGTTCCCAATCTTATGCTGAATAAATGAGGTGCTTAATCTGCATATTTATCAGTACAGTAATATGCAAAAGGTTCTTAATGAACATATTCTGAATAGCCATCAGTGATATGCAAATGAGGTGCTTTATTTGCATATCTATCAGTGATAAGCACTAGAGGTTCCTAATCTACATATTTTGAATAGCTATCAGTGGTATACAAATGAAGTGCTTTATTTGCATATCTACATATCTATCAGTGATAAGCAAAAGAGGTTCTTAATCTGTATAATCTGATTAACCATCTGATTTCAAATGGGGTGCTTAATCTGCATATCTATCATAGATATGCAAATGAGGTTCCTAATTTACATATTCTGAATAGTTATCAGTGATATGCAACTGGTGCCTAATCCGAATGTATATCAGCGATATGCAAATGAGGGTCTTAATCTACATATTCTTTATAGCTATCAGTGATATATGCAAATGAGGTGCTTAATCTGCATACTTATTATCAGTGATATGCACACAAGGTTCCTAATCTGCATATTCTAAATACATATTCCTATCAGTGACATGCAAGTGAGGTGCCCAATGCATATATTCTGAATAGCTATAAATTATATGCAAATGAGGTTCGTAAGTGATACGCATAATCTACATATTCTGAATAGCTAATTGTGATATGCAAAGAGGTGCTCAATCTGCCTATCTATCAGTGATACATCTGCAGATGAGGTTCCCAATCTTATGATGAATAAATGAGGTGCTTAATCTGCATATTTATCAGTACAGTAATATGCAAAAGGTTCTTAATGAACATATTCTGAATAGCCATCAGTGATATGCAAATGAGGTGCTTTATTTGCACATCTATCAGTGATAAGCACCCAAGGTTCCTAATCTACATATTTTGAATAGCTATCAGTGATATGCGAATGAGGTACTTAATCCAAATGTATATCAGCGATATGCAAATGAGGGTCTAAATCTACATATTCTGAATAGCTATCAGTGATATGCAAATGAGGTGCTTTATTTGCATATCTATCAGTGATAAGCACCCAAGGTTCCTAATCTACATATTTTGAATAGCTATCAGTGATATGCGAATGAGGTACTTAATCCAAATGTATATCAGCGATATGCAAATGAGGGTCTTAATCTACATATTCTGAATAGCTATCAGTCATATGCAAAAGAGGTTCTTAATTTGCATATTCTGAATACTTATCCCTACATTACCAAGAGCTTCCTTATATGCATATTCTGAATAACTATCAGTTAAATAAAATTGAGGTTCCAAATCTATCAATTCTGGATAGCTATCAGAGATATGCAAATGATGTGCCTAATCTGCATAGCTATCAGTGATAAGCAAAAGAGGTTCTTAATCTGCATATTCTGATTAACTATCTGTGATTTCAAATGGGGTGCTTAACCTGCATATCTATCAGTGATATGCAAATAAGGTTCCTAATTTACATATTCTGAATAGTTATCAGTGATATGCAACTGGTGCCTAATCCGAATGTATATCAGTGATATGCAAATGAGGGTCTTAATCTACATATTCTTTATAGCTATCAGTGATATGCAAATGAGGTGCTTAATCTGCATACTTATTATCAATGATATGCACACACGGTTCCTAATCTGCATATTCTGAACACCTATCAGTGATATGCGAATGAGGCTCTTAATCTGCATATTCTGAATACATATTCCTATCAGTGACATGCAAGTGAGGTGCCCAATGTGTATATTCTGAATAGCTATAAATTATATGCAAATGAGGTTCATAAGTGATAAGCATAATCTACATATTCTGAATAGCTAATTGTGATATGCAAATAGGTGCTCAATCTGCCTATCTATCAGTGATACATCTGCAGATGAGGTTCCCAATCTTATGCTGAATAAAAGGTGCTTAATCTGCATATTTATCAGTACAGTAATATGCAAAAGGTTCTTATTCTTAATGAACACATTCTGAATAGCTATCAGTGATATGCAAATGAGGTTCTTTATTTGCATATCTATCAGTGATAAGCACACACGGTTCCTAATCTACATGTTTTGCATATCTATCAGTGATAAGCACCCAAGGTTCCTAATCTACATATTTTGAATAGCTATCAGTGATATGCGAATGAGGTACTTAATCCAAATGTATATCAGCGATATGCAAATGAGGGTCTTAATCTACATATTCTGAATAGCTATCAGTCATATGCAAAAGAGGTTCTTAATTTGCATATTCTGAATACTTATCCCTACATTACCAAGAGCTTCCTTATATGCATATTCTGAATAACTATCAGTTAAATAAAATTGAGGTTCCAAATCTATCAATTCTGGATAGCTATCAGAGATATGCAAATGATGTGCCTAATCTGCATAGCTATCAGTGATAAGCAAAAGAGGTTCTTAATCTGCATATTCTGATTAACTATCTGTGACTTAATCCAAATGTATATCAGCGATATGCAAATGAGGGTCTTAATCTACATATTCTGAATAGCTATCAGTCATATGCAAAAGAGGTTCTTAATTTGCATATTCTGAATACTTATCCCTACATTACCAAGAGCTTCCTTATATGCATATTCTGAATAACTATCAGTTAAATAAAATTGAGGTTCCAAATCTATCAATTCTGGATAGCTATCAGAGATATGCAAATGATGTGCCTAACCTGCATATCTATCAGTGATATGCAAATGAGGTTCCTAATTTACATATTCTGAATAGTTATCAGTGATATGCAAATGAGGTGCTTAATCTGCATACTTATTATCAATGATATGCACACACGGTTCCTAATCTGCATATTCTGAATACCTATCAGTGATATGCGAATGAGGTTCTTAATCTGCATATTCTAAATACATATTCCTATCAGTGACATGCAAGTGAGGTGCCCAATGTGTATAGTCTGAATAGCTATAAATTATATGCAAATGAGGTTCATAAGTGATACGCATAATCTACATATTCTGAATAGCTAATTGTGATATGCAAAGAGGTGCTCAATCTGCTGATCTATCAGTGATACATCAATCAGCAGACGAGGTTCCCAATCTTATGCTGAATAAATAAATGCTTAATCTGCATATTTATCAGTACAGTGATATGCAAAAGGTTCTTATGAACACATTCTGAATAGCCATAAGTGATATGCAAATGAGGTGCTTTATTTGCATATCTATCAGTGATGAGCACCCGAGGTTCCTAATCTACATATTTTGAATAGCTATCAGTGATATGCAAATGAGGTGCCTAATTTGCATATCTATCAGTGATAAGCAAAAGAGGTTCTTAATCTGCATATTCTGATTAACCATCTGTGATTTCAAATGGGGCGCTTAACCTGCATATCTATCATTGATATGCAAATGAGGTTTCTAATTTATATATTCTGAATAGTTATCAGTGATATGCAACTGGTGCCTAATCCGAATGTATATCAGCGATATGCAAATGAGGGTCTTAATCTACATATTCTTTATAGCTATCAGTGATATATGCAAATGAGATGCTTAATCTGCATACTTATTATCAATGATATGCACAAAGGTTCCTAATCTGCATATTCTGAATACCTATCAGTGATATGCGAATGAGGTTCTTAATCTGCATATTCTGAATACATATTCCTATCAGTGACATGCAAGTGAGGTGCCCAATGTGTATAGTCTGAATAGCTATAAATTATATGCAAATGAGGTTCATAAGTGATAAGCATAATCTACATATTCTGAATAGCTAATTGTGATATGCAAAGAGGTGCTCAATCTGCCTATCTATCAGTGATACATCTGCAGATGAGGTTCTCAATCTTATGCTGAATAAAAGGTGCTTAATCTGCATATTTATCAGTACAGTAATATGCAAAAGGTTCTTATGAACACATTCTGAATAGCCATCAGTGATATGCAAATGAGGTGCTTTATTTGCATATCTATCAGTGATGAGCACCCGAGGTTCCTAATCTACATATTTTGAATAGCTATCAGTGGTATGCAAATGAGGTGCTTTATTTGCATATCTACATATTTATTAGTGATAAGCAAAAGAGGTTCTGAAACTGCATATTCTGATTAACCATCTGTGATTTCAAATGGGGTGCTTAACCTGCATATCTATCAGTGATATGCAAATGAGGTTCCTAATTTACATATTCTGAATAGTTATCAGTGATATGCAACTGGTGCCTAATCCGAATGTATATCAATGATATGCACACAAGGTTCCTAATCTGCATATTCTGAATACCTATCAGTGATATGTGAATGAGGTTCTTAATCTGCATATTCTAAATACATATTCCTATCAGTGACATGCAAGTGAGGTGCCCGATGTGTATTTTCTGAATAGCTATAAATTATATGCAAATGAGGTTCATAAGTGATACGCATAATCTACATATTCTGAATAGCTAATTGTGATATGCAAAGAGGTGCTCAATCGGCTTATCTATCAGTGATACATCAATCAGCAGACGAGGTTCCCAATCTTATGCTGAATAAATAAATGCTTAATCTGCATATTTATCAGTACAGTGATATGCAAAAGGTTCTTATGAACACATTCTGAATAGCCATAAGTGATATGCAAATGAGGTGCTTTATTTGCATATCTATCAGTGATGAGCACCCGAGGTTCCTAATCTACATATTTTGAATAGCTATCAGTGATATGCAAATGAGGTGCCTAATTTGCATATCTATCAGTGATAAGCAAAAGAGGTTCTTAATCTGCATATTCTGATTAACCATCTGTGATTTCAAATGGGGCGCTTAACCTGCATATCTATCATAGATATGCAAATGAGGTTTCTAATTTACATATTCTGAATAGTTATCAGTGATATGCAACTGGTGCCTAATCCGAATGTATATCAGCGATATGCAAATGAGGGTCTTAATCTACATATTCTTTATAGCTATCAGTGATATATGCAAATGAGGTGCTTAATCTGCATACTTATTATCAGTGATATGCACACAAGGTTCCTAATCTGCATATTCTAAATACATATTCCTATCAGTGACATGCAAGTGAGGTGCCCAATGCATATATTCTGAATAGCTATAAATTATATGCAAATGAGGTTCGTAAGTGATACGCATAATCTACATATTCTGAATAGCTAATTGTGATATGCAAAAAGGTGCTCAATCTGCCTATCTATCAGTTATACATCTGCAGATGAGGTTCCCAATATTATGCTGAATAAATGAGGTGCTTAATCTGCATATTTATCAGTACAGTAATATGCAAAAGGTTCTTAATGAACATATTCTGAATAGCCATCAGTGATATGCAAATGAGGTGCTTTATTTGCATATCTATCAGTGATAAGCACCCAAGGTTCCTAATCTACACTTTTTGAATAGCTATCAGAGATATATGCGAATGAGGTACTTAATCCAAATGTATATCAGCGATATGCAAATGAGGGTCTTAATCTACATATTCTGAATAGCTATCAGAGATATGCGAATGAGGTACTTAATCCAAATGTATATCAGCGATATGCAAATGAGGGTCTAAATCTACATATTCTGAATAGCTATCAGTGATATTTTGCATATTCTGAATACTTATCCCTACATTATCAGTGACATGCAAGTGAGGTGCCCAATGTATTCTGAATAGCTATAAATTATATGCAGATGAGGTTCATAAGTGATATGCAAATGGGTTCATAATCATCATATTCTGAATAGCTAATTGTGATATGCAAATTAGGTGCTTAATCTGCTTTTCTATCAGTGATACATCTGCAGATGAGGTTCCCAATCTACATATATATGCTGAATAGCTATTAGTGATATGAGGTGCTAAATCTGCATATCTATCTGTGATATGCAGAGTGATATGCAAATGAGGTTTTAATCTGCATTTTCTGACTAGCTATCACTATTAGTGACCCGCAAATGAGGTGCTCAATCTGCATATTCTGAATAGCTATCAGTGATATGCAAATGAGATGTTTAATATGCATATTCTAAATATCTGACAATGATATGCAAATGAGGTGTTTAATCCAAATATTCGGAATAGCTATCAGTGATATGCAAATGAGGTTCCTAATCTACATATTTTCTGAATAGCCATCAGTGATATGTAAATGAGGTACGTTATGTGCATACTTTCAGAAGCTGTGAAGTGATATATGCAAATCAGGTGCTCTGTGTGCATATTCAGATCGGCTGTCAGTAATATGCAAATAAGGCACCCGCATGTGTATATTCAAATAAGCTGACATGCAAATGAGAGGCCCTGTGTGCATATTCAGATCGGCTGTCAGTAATACGCAAATAAGGCAACCGCATGTGTATATTCAAATAAGCTGCCAGTGATATGCAAATGAGAGGCCCTGTGTGCATATTCTAATAGCTAACTGCGACATACAAATGAGCCACCTTTATGTGAACTTTGATATGCAAATGAAGTACCTAATCTGTAAACTCAACTGTCAGTCATGCAAGGAGATTCCTTATGTGTGTTTGGATATGCCAATGGACCTACGACACATATTCTCCTGGCCACAGTCCGATATACGTGTGCGCACTTTGATCAGCTGTGCGCATGCTTGAAAACTCACAAATGCCGCTAACCAATCAGAGCCGTGAGGTCAAGCTTACTTATTGGGCACCACGGATGTCCGTTGCACCGGTTTTTTGGGGTAAGGTTGACCTCACATACTTAACGCGAGGTCAACCCCATTTGACGTGCGTCTATGATATGGCTCATTCCATGAAGTTGGGGCATTTGTTAAAATAGCAGAATTTGGTACTTTAGGCAGCTTATAAACTGTTTTACTCTATGTGTATATCAAATTTTTTTAGTGTCCAAAAACAGTACTAGGTTATAGTATTGAGCCATGAAAAAAAAAAAAATTGACCCTTCCTTGAAGAAAATAAAAATAAAAAATGAGGTGGTGTCCAAGACCATTTTTGCTAAAAAACGTGACATGGAAAACACAACAATTAATATGAGTTTTATGTAAGCAAAACTATCATAGAATTGCTTGGAAATCGATTTGATTAATAAAAGATACATGTATTCATAGTTTACTGACCAAAACACCTCGTCACGCTGGACTGATTTTTCACCCAAGCAACATGAAAATTGCCTTTCCGATGCTACACACGGTGTCCACAAAATATACACGTGTAGCATCAGGAGTTTTCATTGCTGAATGGGGGTAGTTCTCTATCATACATTTTTAAATTATTTTCCAAAATTAAGAGCATTTATCAATTGAAAACTATTGCAAATGAGAATAAATTTCATGAAGACCATTCCATATATTCATGAAAAAGTATACCGTGCCGTGTGCATGGTGTCCTAACCATAAAATGTAGCATCGTGATAAACATCCTATGCAATCTGTGGGAATCCCCCCCCCCCCCCCCCCTGGAGATAAATAAAACATTCCATATTTCTTTTTGTAAGGATAGAGGTCAATAGCTATCAGGTTTGTTTGGAATTTGCCACATGTGGACTAGTTTTATCAAGGTTTCAGTCGCTGGTGTCCCGTTGTAGCATCGGGACTTTTATGTAGCATCAAAATGTAAACATTGGATAGTTTTGTGAATGGTAAGTGCGATTGTAATTATTTCTAAATGTTGCTTGTATGTCTGTATTTATTAATGCATTTTTATTGAAAGGGAAACACTGAATCAGAATTTCTTTTCATGTTATGATATTAATTTTGAGTCACGGACGCCATAATAATTTGGCGTCCATGCAGCATCGGGCATAGCATGGGCAATATTTTGCATTGGGTATCGTTATAGTTCGTTGAAATTGTAATTTTTTTGTAGAATCACATCATTAATAAACTTTGAAGTTAATAATGAATTAGTTTTTGCTCTTTTAATGCTAATAATATAGCTTACCAGTACGATGCTACATGGACACCATGTCCATGTAGCATTTCATAAAATTGGCCTAATTAGACTAAAACAATTACCCCATTCGAAATTATCCATCACCCAAAACATTCAAAACATTGCCTACATTTTACTACACTTTACAGAAAAAAGGCATATTATGAGAGATGTATATCTAATGAAATATATTAATACACAATGCTACATGGACACCATTTCCATTAGCATTTCACTGAATTCGCAATAAACATTCCCTTATTTTAGTTTTATTTACTATAAATAAAACAAATAATTGTAAATCATTTAAGTTCTCTATCCTTTGCTATTCTTTTTCATGTTAAATGAATAATAAATAAAATACTCCAGCATGATTTTAATATAAATATTTTCCTGCAACACAAAAAGTGCAACATGAATAAATAATCTACTCCAATATCAATACACAATGTTCCATGAAGATACTAAGCCATAGGGTTTATTTCGTTTTGCTTTGCAGGTTCTTGACATTAATTCAGAAGACAGTTCTATCGTCCTGGAATTTATGGAGATGAAGACAAGGAACCCATCATTTTCAGAAACTAGTACCTTTCCAAAGAAATCCATCATGGCAATTAAATTATTTTTTTTGCAAACTGACTTTTTAAGTGATCAAACTTTTCAATCATCTTTATCAATAATAGAGGATGATTCAATCAGAAACGAGCAAAGAGACTAAGATCACAAAGGGTACTTTAAGAACAACACTGCATGAAGTTTGTTTCAGTGGACATCTTAAGTTTCTTTGATCAATGGTGTATTGTTATTGTGTAATTGTAAGAAATGGTGTATGTGTATCATAGGTAATTATGTTTTATGCTTCATGGCAGGTTATCTTTTTGTGTAATTTGTAGTTTTACAATCCATGATATTAAATTTATCGTGTGCTTATAACATAAAAAGTTAACATCATAGTACATCCTCTCTATTGATCTGAAAAAGATGCACCTGTTCAAGCTGTTCCAAATATTTTAGGGCACGGTGTCCATGTAGCATCGTAATACTTAAGTACACAGAAAAGGTAAATTTTACATGAACAGTGTTTAGATAAATTTCAAGCAATTCACTCTGTGTATCTACTTGATATGATGAACAAGTAGACAAACCATTCACACTTAAATAATTGTAACAGTATGAATAGTCTTATTATTAACAATGTTACAAGACGCGGTGTCCATGTAGCATCGGTAGTGCATTTTATAACATTATACAGGTAAATAATACTTCATATACTTACTTTATGACTATAATGTAATCAATGTGCATGGTTTATAGAGTACTTTACATCAAACAAATATTGATATGTACTTTATTTAAATTCATTATACAAATTGCAAAATAAAGAGTCACTTTTCAATGAGTTTTTACATAAAACAGTTAATCTACAATGTCTTGTTCGTTAAGTTATGTTCAACCTAGACAAATCTGGTTTCTTTTCATGTATTTGTGGTTCCAAGTTAGTTAATTGAGGTATAGAAACTTGGCCCACATCTTAAGCTAATTTATTAGAAAATGATATGGAAATGGGAAATGGTGTCCATGTAGCATCAGGATTTTTGGAAATGTCATCACACTGTTGAACATGTGCGGTTATTTTACACCAAATGTTACATTAAAATAAAAAGTTCTACATTGGACTTTGGTAAATGTAGAACCTAAAAAAGAAGAAAGAGTTGGAAAATATCCATTTTGAAAATTTCACTTGGATGTCACATAATATGCCCCAACTTCATGGAATGAGCCATATGCAAATGAAGTGCCTTATGTGCATAATTTGAATAGCTGTCAGTTCTATGCAAATGATGTGACTTGTGGGCATGTTCCAAAAAACTGTTAGAAATATGTCGGTGTATTTAAATATGTAAATTAGGTACTTATGTACATGGTCTACTTCAGGTACTAGTAATAATAAATACACACTTTCAACTGGCATTGTATGACATTTTTGGTTAGGTTTTTATTTAATCTTTATCAAATTCAAAGAATTTGACTCGCTATACGCTGGTATTGACAATGATTTGTAATAAAATACACATAGCCTCCATCCTGAATTATTTGAGCCCCTCCAATACAGAAAAACATGTTGCTGGCCTCAAGGGATCATTGTGACACAAAGAAGGATCATGTGACATCACCATGTGACACAGAAGTGTCACATGATCAGTGGGGTCTCTCAAGTGGTCACTTGTGAATATGTTACCAATTCAACCCCTAAAACTTGTGTCGGTAGGACAGTAGCACAGTTTTATGAAAGATATCCCAGAATTCGAACCCTTTATTGCCCTATGATACTATAGTTTTATCAGCTCCAAATTGGTGAAGCCTCCTTCCAGTAGTGAATGAATACAGAAGGCCGCAGGCATGCGTGAAGGCAACAAGCCTACTGTGCACCACTGTCCAGATGCGTGCTGCATGTGTGTGGCCGATATAGCGTACGTGTGACCATAATCACGCACATACCAGGGGCGGAGCCAGAGACTGAATTTACCGGGGGGCTGAAAAGAAGATGACAAATCTTGAATGTTGTGTTGGTGGACTATCCAATGCGGTGCGCAGCACCGCCCTCCGAGCTCTGCTCGGACAGGGGGAGTCTGAGGGGGGATGTGCCCCCCTCATAAGTAGAAAAATTTCAATTTTCGAACTCATTTGGTGCGATCTGGTGTATACTTTTTCGAAATTTTATCGAAAAGCCACCTCTTCATTTCCATAAAATATTTTGTTTTTTATCAATACACGAAAGAAGTTGAGCATATTACTGATATATTTTCTTGAATTAGGTTTAAAAGGTCGAACAGGGGGAGTCTGAGGGGGGATGTGCCCCCCTCAGAAGTAGAATTTTTTACAGGGGTGGAGCCCAACTGGAGCCAGAGACTGAGTTTACCGGGGGCTGAAACAAATCTTGAATTTTCACTTAATGGGCTATCCAATGCGGTAGCAGTACCGCCCTCCGAGCTATGCTCGGTCAGGGGTGTCTGATGAGAAATGTACCCCTGAGAAGTAGAATTTTTTTCAATTTTCGAACTCATTTGGTGCGATCTGGTGTATACTTTTGACCAACATTTTATTGAAAAGCCACCTCTTCATTTCCATAAAATATTTTGGTTTTTTATCAATACACGAAAGAAGGTGAGCATATTACTGATATATTTTCTTGAATTAGGTTTAAAAGGTCGAACAGGGGGAGTCTGAGGGGGGATGTGCCCACCTCAGAAGTAGATTTTGTTTCAATTTTCGAACTCATTTGGTGCGATCTGGTGTATACTTTTGACCAACATTTTATTGAAAAGCCACCTCTTCATTTCCATTAAATATTTTGTTTTTTATCAATACACGAAAGAAGTTGAGCATAACTGATATATTTTCTTGATTTAAATATACATGGTTTAAAGGTCGAACAGGGGGTGTCGGAGGGGGGATGTGCCCCCCTCAGAAGTTAAAAAAAAAATTCAATTTTAAAAATCATTTGGTGCGATCTGGTGTATACTTTTGACCAACATTTTATTGAAAAGCCACCTCTTCATTTCCAATAAATATTTTGGTTTTTTTCAATACACGAAAGAAGTTGAGCATAACTGATATATATTCTTGATTTAAATATACATGGTTTAAAAGCTCGAACAGGGGGGAGTCTGGGCTCAGAAGTAGAAACATTTTCAATTTTCGAACTCATTTGCTGCGATCTGGTGTATACTTTTGACCAATATTTTATGAAAAGCAATCCCTTTCCCCGTTTCTTCTCTTTTTTCCCCTTCTTTTTTTCTTTCTTTACAAAAAAGTGGGGCGGCCGCCTATATAGGCCTACGTGTATATCACGACATACAACGTTATTTTATTCACCAATCCGACATACAACGTTATTTTATTCACCAATCCGTCGATCAATTAAAGGCTCTTTCTCCCTTTCTCTTCCCCTTCCCCCTTTCCTCTCCCTCTCTCTTTTCCCTTTTTTTTTTTTTTTTGTAGATTTTTTTACCGGGGGGCGCGCGCCCCCTCCGCCCCCCCCCCTGGATCCGCGCCTGCATACGCTTGGATAACTTATGCGCGGATAGATAAAAACCAAATATTTCTCACCAATTTGTAACTGATCAAACTATAGTGCTATGAAACTGGCTATTACACTTTCCACATGATGCAGTGAAAGATTAAATCCCATGACATAGAAAAAACATACAAATAGGTTCTAAGAACTCATACATAGATAATATAATAAAGAATGAATCTACAAAATCTTACCATTGTAACTCCCTGTCAATGAATTTCCCCTCCCCTCATCATAACACATTTCACCTAAATATTGTGGGTGCATTTCTTTTTCTTTTTTTGTACATTGTTTATCAGCATCTTCTTGTGTGGATTTATACACTGGCATTACATATCATCAAACACAATAACAGATTTACAGTTTAGCCAGACATGCATACAAACATGGCACGCTGAGATCTCAACTTATAGAAAATGTTGATGAAAAGTCACTGTAAGGAACTGCCTCTTAATCTTGATTTATTCATTGCATTACCATGACTGATTCAGAATGTCAATTGACATGGCTAAAGAATTCTCTATGTGCAGACACAGCCATAAACTTGGTCCCTTGACAAGAAAATATTTTATGACAGAAGGGGTGGGTATTTTTGACAAGGAGTATATTTTACACTGCTGACTTTTGCATTTTGATTCCACCAGGGGCACATATTCATAAGTGGTTAGCATCTGAGTGAATGCACTCTTAGAAAATATCCTTATCCCATCTTCATGTGGATGTTTACAACTTTATATCTGAGAACCTCTGGATGTTTTATAGCACTAGAGTTCATAGACCATACCCCTGGATGTTTTATAACTTAGAGTTCATAGACCTAGGCTTATCACACCTGGCTTCTGATTGCTGCTATTACAAAATGTTGTTCTATCTTTATAAACTTGGATGCAACCAAAGATTGTGACGACCCAATTTTCTGAAAACTTCCATTTGAAATGGTCAGTATCAAAGAAACTTGTAATGCCAATCAGTTTCTACGCAGAATTTGATTTATGACATGTATAGTGCTATGAAACTGGCTATTACACTTTCCACATGATGCAGTGAAAGATTAAATCCCATGACATAGAAAAAACATACAAATAGGTTCTAAGAACTCATACATAGATAATATAATAAAGAATGAATCTACAAAATCTTACCATTGTAACTCCCTGTCAATGAATTTCCCCTCCCCTCATCATAACACATTTCACCTAAATATTGTGGGTGCATTTCTTTTTCTTTTTTTGTACATTGTTTATCAGCATCTTCTTGTGTGGATTTATACACTGGCATTACATATCATCAAACACAATAACAGATTTACAGTTTAGCCAGACATGCATACAAACATGGCACGCTGAGATCTCAACTTATAGAAAATGTTGATGAAAAGTCACTGTAAGGAACTGCCTCTTAATCTTGATTTATTCATTGCATTACCATGACTGATTCAGAATGTCAATTGACATGGCTAAAGAATTCTCTATGTGCAGACACAGCCATAAACTTGGTCCCTTGACAAGAAAATATTTTATGACAGAAGGGGTGGGTATTTTTGACAAGGAGTATATTTTACACTGCTGACTTTTGCATTTTGATTCCACCAGGGGCACATATTCATAAGTGGTTAGCATCTGAGTGAATGCACTCTTAGAAAATATCCTTATCCCATCTTCATGTGGATGTTTACAACTTTATATCTGAGAACCTCTGGATGTTTTATAGCACTAGAGTTCATAGACCATACCCCTGGATGTTTTATAACTTAGAGTTCATAGACCTAGGCTTATCACACCTGGCTTCTGATTGCTGCTATTACAAAATGTTGTTCTATCTTTATAAACTTGGATGCAACCAAAGATTGTGACGACCCAATTTTCTGAAAACTTCCATTTGAAATGGTCAGTATCAAAGAAACTTGTAATGCCAATCAGTTTCTACGCAGAATTTGATTTATGACATGTATTATGGTAAAATACACAGCAGAGTTCCATGTAACCTTTAATTATGTACATTGTTTTATCATAAGAGATAAATTTGAACTTAGTTGACAATTAACTGCATGGACATCACAAATATATGATGTGGATTGTGGAAACAATCAATCTTCAAAATGTAAAACATTAGTTAGTACATGGTTCAGGTAAGCAACACATTTTGGCATGGAAACATTTTCCAAAATCCTTTTCAAAAATATAACATAACATTTTATGTGAAGCAATGTAAATATCAACTTACTCAATTTTTGTTATCAATGTTTCGGATTATTGGGAACTCTAGCAGGTAATTTATCATGAAACATGAACTAATCTTTTCAATAGTAACATTTTAAGATACACTGTTCAAAGTAGACTAGACGGAATGACTTAACAACTAACTACGCTATCGATGCTAAGTAATCTTTGACTTCTGCCGGGGCGAGCCGCCTGAATCCATTCTCATTGCTGATGCCAATTTCTATGTTGTCTTCATTCATTTGACCTTCAAAGCTCTCCTGCAAAGACAACAATGATAACGTATTATTATTATTGTTTGACATGTCAGTATCAGTAGCGTATCTGGAGTTCCACTTTTTAGCCTGGTAGTTTGAACTATTCTTCCAGGTCAAAGCCATCAGGGGGCACTCTGACCCCCCCCCCCCCCCCCTCCCCCCAAAAAAAAAACCCCGGGGAGATACGCTACTGATGTAACAATGTTGGTTTCAGCCAAAAGGCAAACACTTATCACTGACATGTCAATATCAATAGTTTTGGTATCGCTAGTAAGGCAAACACTACAGAACCCTAACAATTGATGTGAGTGTGAGAACACGTACTGGTAACCCACTCCTAAATAGACATCCTCCCTACCCAACATAGACCGGATCTTGTCCTCATCAATCAAGGCACAAAGTCGATTATTATTTTTGAACACACTATTGCGTTCGAGCGTAACATCAATTCTGCTCATGATCGCAAACTCAATAAATACGCCGGCCTTGCCAGTGACCTGCGAGAACAGGGTTATGACACCAAGCTCATATGTGTTGAAATTTGTTCCAGAGGCCTTATCTCAAATTCAAATAAGAGTTCCCTTCAATCCATTTTCCCCCTTCTTTCCATCAGCCAAAAAATTAGGACACAGGCGTCAACAAAATGTTAAAATCCTTGAGTCAGCGTGCAATAACATGTTCCTATTCTATTTTCTATTCCAAATAATATGACAAACAATGGTCATCGAGCATCAACTAATTATATCTTGCTTACTCAGTGCAATATCCTCCTCTCAGTGTTTTTCTGGGCACATTTCATTGCCAAGTTTTTAATATTTATGTTAGTGCAATACTTTTATTATGGAAAGCAGACTTTCCTGAGGCTGACCCTTTTGGTCCTTTTATCCCACAGTTTTAAATTGGTTTTCATTTCCAGCTATGTTTGTTTTCATTTGTATGTGTCTAATTGTAATGTATTTTGTGCAATGCCTGCAGATGATGGTGAAAGGCCCATTGCCAAATCCATCCTCTAGTCTGGCTTTTTTTATATATATGTATACCTTTCAATGTTTTTTTAATTTTTTAAATAAAATTGGAATGATTTAATAAAATAATAAAGACTGTGAACAGTTGTTTAGAGGGTACTGCAGGAAATTGTAACGTTTTACTTTGGTACCAAAACATTTCTAGAGGATTGCCGCCTCTATGGAAATTCTGCTGTCTCAATTCAAATGTTAAAGAATTTACACAGATCATGATATCAACTGATTAACAAGTCATTAACCCCTATCACTAAAGCGGTGGCAGGCATGAGAATGCATTTTGTTAAAAAAATTCTCTGAAACATTTATAGTTTAAAAATAGACCAAACGTAGCCTAAGGCTATGTCTCCAACTGAAGGTGAGTCTTCCAGCGGGGTACAGGGGGCACAGACAGCGGGTCAGGTCAGGTTTAAGGGGTCAGCAACCCCTTTAGAATTTTTTGTAATCTTTTATTTTATTTTTAATTTAATCGGAATTCCGATTAAATTCAGAAAATTCTCATGCCTGAGCGGTGGGCATACTGCACTTCGCTCCAACGCTGAGCGGTAGCTTTGGCCAAGTTTACTTCTCCTGACTGACTTAGGCTATGGACCTGACCACTAGGATAAAAGTACTTGTCACGCAATCAACAGTGATAGGAAGCAACATGTAGGTTATTTTGACTGAATTGAAAGCGCCCGCTTGATCATACATGCGCTAGGTGGAAGTCATTATTGCATGTAATGTCGGCCATTTATGTGCACAGTCGAGCCCTGTTGGGCAAGATTTTCTTCACACCAATTCCAGACTCTCCGTCACATTTACCCCAAAAACAGACCCGACCTGAGGCAAACCGATTTACCCCGACCCATATGTTATTTTCCAAGACCGTACTGGACCGTATCTTTTTGTTTGGCAAATTTATGAACTTTTGATGCCAGAAGAGGTTTTCTGGCCAATGTTTTAGAAGTGAGGAGCCAGTATCTAAACTGGTGCACTGGATTCTGCCCTGACATTTATCGACATTCTCAAGCAAGGCACTGGATTGGACACCTGTAACATCAAGACAGCAATGAAAGTGTGGAGGGCCGTAGTAGATTGGGGACAACACACAAGTTAAGCAAGCAGCAACCCTACCCAATGAATCATTACCGCATACATACCTTGAGTGTGAGAATAGCTGTGTGCACTGCATCCTCCAGCTCCAACTCTGCATTATACCTCTTCTCTAAGAATGTCTTGCCATTGATGTGATTCTTGCCCATAGCTGTGGCTTTCCATGGGAAGTAAGCTCCTGAGGGATCACACTGGAATAGGAAGGGTTTACCATCTTCCTCGTCCCAGCCGGCAACCAGCATGGAGACACCAAATGGACGTACTCCTCTGTATGGAGATAAGGAATTTACAATTAAATATTAAATCTTTTTTTGTATGTGGGAATTTCTTGTGTATACAAAATGAGCATTGACATGACACACAGTTTTGAGATCTACCATTTTTATATTTTGATTGTGTATCAATCACGCCACTGGTAGGCAGGCACACACCGAATTCAACAAGTGGGATAAGTCTAGTTTGCTTATAAAAATGGAAGATGGATACGGTAGAAGGCAGGGTGGAGAAGTTGTATACATGCAAACGTATTCATACACATAATACAATATTGAGATTTGAGGTATAACCAGCTCTGGTAGTATTATATTGGGATTTTTCCACAATGATTCAGAATTGCATTAACCCTAACTCTACTACACCACTGTGCAGAAAAAATGTCTTTATAACCCGGCGTGCAGGTTTCTGGGCTACAAAACGGACCCAGGCTATATAACGAGGCGAATATACTCGCCGAGTGTCGACTGGCAGCCGTGGTGTAGTGGCTAGGATCTGGGCCCGGGTGCTGGAGGTCCGTGGTTCAAATCAGGGGGGGGGTCAGGGTGACCTTTCTGGTGAATTTTGGGGGTCGGAAAAGAATTCTGTTGCGGTGTGGTGACCTAGAGTTAGGGTTATAGTTGAACAATATCTTTAATTAGTTACTATTACAACATGTTGCAATGCAACCTTTTAAGTTTCAAGGTTTTTTCTGTCATTTTGTCACATACCATCATCACAATCAGTGACCGATTAATGGGCTATTCCATTTGATATCCACACACCCTCTATGGAAGACATTACCCTTAATCTTCCCCACATGGAGTGTGAGTTTCAATTCATGGGGTTACCTGAATTGGTTACTCCATTTGAAAATCACTCCCTATAAGTTTAAGGTTAAAGTTTAAGTTTCATATGGAATAGCTCAATATACCTTATGATGAATTGTGATAGAAGGGCTTCTGAAACCACAGTACCTTTTATGAAGGGCATTGAATTGAAGACATTTATCCAGATGGACAAGCTGTTTCTATCTGTTTTCATATCATAATATAATCATATTAAGCATTTAATATCTGAGAAATTGATGTGATACTCCAGTTTTTTTCAAGATTAATAAAAACATAAAAGTCATCCAAGTTTTGTAAATGAACAAAAAGCTGCACGATTTGCTTCAGTAGCAAAATATTTACTCTTTTTTAAATACATTTTATTAGCCTCAATTATTTCTGATTCATAAACTTTGGCAGCAGTTCGATTTTGGTAAAAGGTAATAATATCTTAATGATTTGTAATATTAATCTGGACAGTGACACATATGGTTCCATGCTTAGATGCATCGTTAATTAACCACATCGTAGGTAGTTCATATCTAGAATGACAAAGATGTCTTGTGCCGTCATCCAAACTGATTTTCTTTTTAAATTGATCCTCATTCACACAACTAGGATTAAAATCCTAAGGGGAAACGATGATCAATATGGTTTTCTGTTTACATGTCAAGATGGCACATTTGAAAAGCACACAATTTATCAAGGAAGTTTTGCATAGACTCATTTAATTCATGGATACACCTTTGGAAGTCCATTGAATCCATTGATTGCAAGGAAATGATGCCAAAATCATCATCATTGTTCCATTGTGGTTTCTAAAATCCCCTGGTGTTAAATTTCATAGGTCCAAATTAAGAACCGATCGGCCAATATTTATAAATCTAGTCTCTTACCCAGTCTGTGTGTATTCTTGCATCACTGATGCTACTCTCTGTACAAGCTGTGATGTGGGGATCTGTTCTTGGTAGGTTAAGAAGTAACCTTGCGCAAGCTTTCTGGCCTGTCGCACCAATAATCTATAATGAAGAGAGACAAACCAAAATGGAGTTACAATAGGTATCATAAACTGCCTGTTTGACCTTAAAGGTAGATGTTCCGATTTTCAACTTGAAGTTTTCTATTCTACATGAAAGGTCATCCTTAAAAAAAGTCGTGTTCCAAAGTTTGAGTTGCATAGCTCTGATGGTTCTTATTTTAGACGCACAAGATGCTGTGAACTGTACCCATTGAGTAGTACACAAACTATATCGGTGGTTACCACCATTCGCGGTAATTCGACGTTATTTCATCGATTTCTCCGTAATTATACCGATTTAGGCCGTCAAATTTCAGTATGATGATGAGAAAAATACGAGCTTTCATATGATATGAAAACCTCTGTATGTTTGAAATAATTCTGTGTTACGAAAATGTGATTGGGTCATCTACCTTTAACAGTCAATATAAAGGAAGTAGATGGTTTAACGGCCGATATCTTTTTTTGTTTATTCTTTTTTGAACGAATTTAAAAAAGAGTTAGTGGTATACTGAACAGGAACAGGGTTGTCTATTCTTTCAGAAAATCCAAAATTCACCCCCCCCCCCACCCTACCATGCTTTGTTCAAAGTCAAACTCTTCTCCAATTATACTGAACAGTTACATGTACTGTTTCTCTTTTCTTTACGCACACATTTTCCCTCCAAACTACACATGATTTGGAAATATACTTTCCCATGTTGTCCTTGTTTCTAAGGTGGTATACTCGGCTACGGTGACTGGCATTGATTTGCTTCAAAATAGCGGGGGATTGTAAATTGATAAGAAAAGAAGATCTATAGGCCAAGTTTTAATTTTTTACAAAAAGCCACTTTAGATTGACAGAATTTTTCGTTCTTAAATTTGGCTTACTACTTACTGTATACAGGAGGCATTGCCGAATTCCAAAATACTACCAAATTTCAGAAAACACATAATTATTTTTTCTTCTTAAAAACATTATCGGCTAAAGACTTTTTTTTATTTCATGTTGATGCCAAAAACCACACCAAGATATTATTACCCAAATAGGTAGATGAAAGACTTATCTTTGCTGTGGTCTGAGCATAAAAAGTATAGATATAATTGATTTGGTATAATAGCTGTTTTTCTGCAGTGGTGTAGTATCCAAGTTAGCTACCTTAAATTATTATTCCCTCTTTTTTTCTCTCACCAAGCACCAAATTCCAGGGGGGGCACTGACATTGGAAAAGGGTATAGGTATGTGCCGCGCTGAAGACCCCCTTTTTCGCCCTTTGCTGCTAGCTCTTATGACCCTCCCTTTTGAGCCTACATCAGTTCTTAAGACCCCAATTTGATTCACAAATTTTGCGTTCCAAAGCCCCAATTCTTCGAACATTTTGTGTTTTAAAACCAAAAAAAAAGGCCAGTTCTCAAGACCTACTTTTTGGGAAAAAAATCAGTTCCTAAGACCCTATTTTTCGTCATCAAATCCACTCAGTTCAGTTCTGTTTCCCCCCTTTTTGAAACTCTGGGCGGCACACCCCTAGCCAAAAATTGAATGCCCCCCCCCCCCCCCCCCCCCGGACCAAATTCTTCCCCAAAGTGGTGACATTATACCCACCTTTGGGGTGAATAACAGAAGAATGGAAATTTGAAAGTTCCATCTGATCAGTATTTCTAGATCAAATTATGATTGATCAGTTATTTTAAAAGAAGACAAAAAGACTGTCCTAAAAAGGGGTGTATCCTTGGTGTAATTCATTTATGAGTTAGACTGGTGTTAAGCCTCTATTACTGAATAAAGCTGTCTAATCCTTTAATCCTTTAACACAGTTGAACACAGATTTTGTGCTAGGCTAATTCCGTGCAGAATTACACCAAGGATAAACCTAAAAAGGTTTGATTAATAAGAATAGATAAGTGAATATCCTGACCGGAGTAATTCTGTTATACCCTTCACAGGGGTATTCACAGTGCATAATTTTTAAGAACGACACATACTACTATCATGACTATAGGGTGTGGAGGGTATTACAGAATTATGCCTCCTGACCTAATGATTTCATCAATACCCACCCATTGATCTTTTTAAGGTAACAAAATCTAAGAATGATTTTAACAAACATTATTTCTTATCCACCTACAAAGATGACCTTAACACCAGGTTCACTTTAATGGCCCGAACTTCTTGTCGGTATACACATAACAAGAAAACGTTTCTGGAAAGACCATTTTAATCTTTTATATCCCTATGCCCTTAAAAAGTCCTAAATTAAAATTAAAGTCACCTATACAACACTACCACATTGCCCCTTATTGACCATTAATTTTGCAGAATGAACTATTAGGCTGATTATAGCATAAAAAGATCTTTTTGGAGAAAGATTTAGACCAGCTCTAAGTTGTTTTGTGCAGACAGACCACTGGGTCTGGGGAGTGTATACATACATACCTGTAATCAGGTCCCATTCCACTATAAACCATGCCAATGTTTTTGGTGATCATTTCCACTTTGTGTACACTGTGTTCATCGTACATCACAGACTTGTGTTTCTTCTCTGTTGCTATGACAACTCCATTGGACGCTTTGATGCCAACTGAGGGCGCTCCAGCAGCTACTGCGTTCAGTGCATACTCAATCTGCACCAACTTCCCTGATGGGCTGAAAAGATGAAATTATTGATAATTGATTACCTTTCTTGTAGTTTTGTCTAATTTCAGATAGGCAAAACATGGTTTGTGACCTTTGAACCATAACAACAGCGCCCTCCTACCTTGATTGGGCGCAAAAAGAGGCAGACTTGTACCGCCCTCAAAACCACAGCCCATTGATCAAGTTGTGAAACACTGAGACTCTGGCTCTTTCCAATTCATTGGTACACAAAGTCTGAAACCACAGTCAATGATTAGAAAACATACTGAAATGACACAAAGATACGGACGGCCATTGCCACGCAAACAAAAAGAGCCTGACTTGTACTGCCCTCAAGCATGAATCGCTGTATCACCAGTACATATACTGCGCCTGTAAGCGGTTATTTTGAGATTCCGGAGACGTACCCAACAGTAATCGCACGTCGCCAGTCACAACAATTTATGCAGATGAATTGTCACGCGCCGGTAGATAACAATAGGGAAAACGCGATATTTTGACAAACTGGTATAGTTGACACTTCCATAAATCACAGAATTCATGGCATATTTTGTGAAATAAGGTAAGTAAATGAGACCTGTGATATGTCCCGCAACGGAATAACTGTCTGAGGTGCCAAACCAGATGTATAGCCGCCACCATGCAATGATTGCTTAGGCCTACGATTAAAGGTATAATATGTGATCTTTCCAGGGAACGCCCTCAACATCGAAAAAAAAATTGAAAGAAGATTTTCTTGCAGATTTACATTTCTGATCATAAATCGTACATCCATTCCAAGTTACAGGGCGATATGATTCTTAATTACTTCAAAATCATGATTTTAGAGTGAAAATAAACTGTCGGATAATCTGACAGTTTATTATTTTCACTCTAAATTCACTCTAAAACCATAATTTTGAGGTAATTAGGAATCGTATCGCTCTGTAACTTGGAATGTATGTATGATTTATGATCAGAAATGTAAATCTGCAAGAAAATCTACTTTCTAAAAAAAATAATGAATAGAGGGCGCTCTCTGGAAAAGATCACATAATATGCCTTTAAAGTGACTGAAAACTAAAGTCCCTAAAAATCTTGGGTTGCAGCTTCAAATGTGAATATTTTGACCAGATTATCGCCATGTCTTAGATTTTGTTTTTTTAAAAAGTTGAAACCTTCACAATTGTAATTTGAAATGTAAAAAGTCAAGAATTATTCGTGGGCGAGTCTCGATCACATGTATGAAGCTGCCCGAAAAGCCGATTTTCCCGCACTATAACGGCGAGTGCTTTGCGAAATCATAATTATTGAAAAACTGGGACTGTTGATCACATGAAATAAAGATAATGTTTTATACTATTGTTGAAGAGAACAAAAAGAGGAACATTTACAAAAAGAATGAATAAGGCTATATTAATCAAAACAAAGAATTCTCGATCAAATCGTATACGATTCCTCATCAGTGTCCCATGCGACTGGGGCGTATCGTGCGTGACTGCGTTAACCGCGATGGCAAGGGCGCAGTAAAACTGGAAGGTGTGACATACTTGTAAACCAATAGTTAATTGACCAATCGCGGCCCTAATCAACAAGACCCCGTTGCGTGATTGGACAATTAATGTAAGTTCATGTTTATTCATGACAATCATCATGTCACGTACACGTCCCAACTGCTTGCAGTTGGGACGTGACAAACGTCCTGCCTGGCAAGTGTGTGAAACCGAGTCACCAGATTCGTAAAAATATTTCTTGAACACCGCAAAGGTTAGACGTTTGCAAATAAGATTATCAGTTATACGTTTTCGAACAGTGGATTCCTACCTACCTTATTTTTAAAACCGAACAACGGAACTTACGGAAGCAGAAAAACAGCGCATTATATGGCATTATCTGAGGTGTGAAAATGAAAATTTGTAAATACATGTCGTCTAAACGGATTAAGATAGCGGCTTCCTTTGTACATGTATGTACTTCTTTACGTTTACCACTGACCACCTGTGTCTCTTTAACAACTGTCAAAGTTCTCGAATTCCACGACACGCGATTAATATAGAGTACGTCCTCGGAATCCTAAAATAACCGCTATCGTGTGTAGTAATAATACTGACGACGCGAGGTAGTGATGCATGCTTGAGGGCAGCGTAATAGTCAGTCTCTTTTTTTCCCCATGTGGCAATGGCCATGTCATTGCGTCATTTTAGTCTCTCTGACTGGGGTTTCAAACGGACGCTGCACATGTACAAAGTGGAAACAGCAGCGTCTTAGCATTTTACGAAACAAATCTGCAGAGACTGATCAACGCACGTGATATTTCGTTGTTTACCACTATTTTCTTGAGTTAAAACGAGTGGCGCATCTCTTATAAATTATCAATATTTTTAACAGAAAAAAACCCCGATGTCTGTGCATTAATCACGAAAGAGTACATAGGAAATACACCAAAAAACCAAGCCCACAGTTGCAAAATAATTCAAAATCTATGTAAACTACAAAGGTAGGAATCATCGATAAAATCATGTTAATATGTACATTATGTTTAATATCTGGACTATGATGTACACCGTTCGAGATTACGATAATTGCATGTAACGTACACGTACGATCGCATTGTGGCGTGGTTGTCAAGGGCTCATCTACACGGAAATTCTAGGCCGACTTGCGCTGTACATCATAAGTCCAGATAACAAATGTACATATCAACATGATTTTATTGATGATTCCTACCTTTGTAGATTACATAGATTCTTAATTATTTTGCAACTGTGGGCTTGGTGTATATCCTACATATGTATGTACTCTTTCGTGATTAATGCACAGACATCAGGGGTTTTTTCTGTTAAAAATATTGAAATTTATAAGAGATGCGCCACTCAAGAAAATAGTGGTAAACAACAAAATATCACGTGCGATGATCAGTCTCTGCAGATTTGTTACGTAAAACACTACGACGCTGCTGTTTCCAATTTACTTTGTACATGTGCAGCGTTCGTCTGAAACCACAGTCAAAGAGACTAAAATGATGCATCGCTTCATTTGCATCGCGGTCCGACAAATCAATGCGTGGAATTCGGGACTTTGACAGTTGTTGAAGAGACACAGGTGGTACACACAAAGGAAGTCGCTATCTTAATCCGTTTAGACGACATGTATTCACAAATTTTCATTTTCACACCTCAGATAATGCGCTGTTTTTCTGCTTCCGTTGTTCGGTTTAAAAAATAAGGTAGGTAGGAATGCACTGTAGCCTGTGTAGGAAAACGTATTACTGATAATCTTATTTACAAACGTCTAACCTTTGCGGTGTTCAAGAAATATTTCCATAGTAAATTACTCGCTGCTGTGACACAGTTGTATCGGCTTTGAAACCAGGGGCTATGTCATGTACCAATTGCAAGCAATAATTGGTACATGAAGTTAGGTACATGTAGGGCTCATCACGCTGTATTCAAAATTTGGATGAACACTGGCGTACCTGGAATAAATGTTTTGATCGAGAATTCTTTAATCTTTGTTTTGATTTATACAGTTTAGTCACAGTACTATTCTAGTATTATATTACTATATATATTAGTATTTTAGGCTCGCCTACCCTAGTACAACAAATCATACTTAGTGATATTTGTCATCAGTTGGTATTATTCATCATAGGGTATTTTGCATGTTTCACTATCTGTCCCCAAGTTACATCCTAAGTATGACTCCTTCTAACTATGATTTTCGTGTTAATTTCTGTATCGCTTACCAGAGCTCAAAAACACACTTCTTTGTGCTTGTTCTTATCTACTCTTTCTCATCTATCTAGCCATTCGTTTAATATTTTGTACAAATGCAATATTCCCTTGAAATTTGAGGTGAAATTCTAAGCCAATTCACTTTAACGGCACTCGCGATGTTTATCGAAATCGGCGCCATGTTTTATTATAATAATAGACTCGTTTCAATACATTCGTAAGTTCGTAAAAAAGTGATTTGCGTATAAGATGTTGGCGATGGGAATGAGACTAAATTCACCGCGCAAATCATTTGAGATGCACTCCATTCACTTCATACAGCAAATGAAATTGACAGTTTCTCGCAATACAATTTCCCCATACGTTGGTAGGGGAAAAAAACCAAAAAAAACCCACACCAACGTATGGGTTTCCTGTACTACGCCTACCCCCAAAAGTAGTCCCAATACTATAGTGACCTGTCCTAGGTAGCTGGCTACCTAGGGTCACATAACTCCCTATTGACTGTTCACGTCGCGAAATTCACATTGAGTGTCAGCACTGCCGATTTTTCACCTCAATATTTTCCCCAAAATGAGGATGCTTGATCAAAATTAATTAACTCAATGTATTACTAAGATAGGCATGTTCATAAAATTTTGAAAATAAAATGATCTCTTTGAAAATGGAATACATGGAAACAAAGTACTTTACAATAAAAAATGATGGTTCAACCTTGTCTGCAGGCTGAATAATAATAAAGTTATAACCAAAAGTAGTTTAAGTCATGCACATTTTAAAACCATTTTAGGTAAATTAAGGGTTTACTTTCATGATGTCTAGTTGCTTGCGTGGGGTTATTTATACATCAGTGAATACATCCCAGCAGTTTCGTACTTTTCCGTTGAATTTAAAAGAGGTAAACATGAGTTTTCTACATATTTTGGTCAAATATGTCGCCTTCTATAGTCAATGATATGAACATCCCTAACTAAGAGTTCTAGGAACAACATGTGAGTGCATTTTGATTGATTTAAATTATATTTGATGTGAAAATCTTGAATTAAAAATGTGATTTTCGCGACGTCGTGTGTCTATAGAGGGTGTTGTGGCTAGTAGAGTATAGTGAAGCATGAACGATGGGTAGCGCTAGGTTTTTAAATTAGGGGTTTTTAGAACCCTGAACCCCTTAAAAGTATGAAAAATAAGGGGTTATTTTGGATTTTCAGCTTATTCATAGCGCCAAAATGAAAAAATATGCGCTAAACGCGCAAGAACCCCCAGTAGCGCTATCCCTGCCACCATTGGGTCTACCCCAAAAGAAGTAGCAGGGAGGGGGGAGCCAGGAGAAGCGATTGAACACCGGATTCCTAACACGCGTTTTCAATGGGAGCTACTATATGTGTGGTGTGTGTGTGAATACAGGGCACTTCGCCTTCGGCCTAGACAGCTCGGCCTCCGACCGAAAGGCGAAACAACAAAATGATCGATTTATGTGAGCCTGACGAATTCGTCAACCTTGTTTGTTGAATGACTCGACAACTAAACAATGCAGACTATCAATTTGCGAATATTTACTCGTATAAACACACTCATTCTATTAAAAAAGGTCAGACAGTTTGTATATATAATCAATTTGCTGAGTAGATTGTTAAATATTACTAAAACCTCTTCAAAATCTATTAATTTACCTGAAAGTTGTCAGTGAAAAACTGTATCGTTCCGTCATTTTGCAGAGTAACCGTGTTGAAATGGGGGCGCTGTGTAAGTGGTTCTAGAAGGGAAAATTTTTATCATCTACTCTTCTGCTTAGATAAATCTGTCGTATTTCTAACTTGTTGTACTACGTTTCTGTTATCTGACAAAACTACTAAATACCAATAGTATACCGTGTCAAGAAAAATATGTTTATTTGTAATGATCGTTTAAAGGTTTGAGATTTCATGATAGGTCATAGAAACACTCAAATGTAATCAAAATTAAAACAAAATGGCAGCCGCCAGGGCGAGTAACGTGTTGCGGAAATTACAGCATGTTATCTTCCGATTTGAAGTTAGATTGGATTTGGAGTCTTTTTTAAGAAATCAGCAGCCACCGTTAGGTGAGCTTAACCTTAGTTGTTTCAAATATTGCATTTGATTAAGTGAATGTCTTTGTACTGTCTTTAACTTGGCTTATTTTAGAAGCACAACAATCACAAGTTCAGTCCGAGCAGGTGGGCAAATTGTCCCACAGAGTAAGTGGGCAAATATGGCCACCAAAACCAAATGCGTAATAAATTCACTATTTTTAATGTTTGCCAAAATAATTGTTCCTGTGGAGTAAAAATCTGCTGGAGAGGTTTAAGTTTGATTTCCTGTTTGAATTAAGCAAATTTTGATAGTTAGTAATAGTTGTTGATTGAAGAGATGAAGAACATTTTGGGTTTGATACCATAACCATTAGTCACTAAATTAGTACTGTTATTGAGATCCTTTTTTCATGTCGACTTGTTGCTATTTTAGAATCTCGATATCGACATGATGTCGACATATTATGATCCAAATACCAAGCCGATTGTCCCCGCAAATTAATGTCCGCGATAGTATAGAATATTACACACCAAAGTCCCAGTTGCCAGTGTACTTACCCAAGTCACAATTTCCTGCACTGTCAATGTATGGCACTTGTAAAATCCACTTTAATCTACTGGCATCCACCTCAACATATTTTAATCAGTTATCACTGTATTTATCATTTAGCATCTAAAATCTCATAAAAAATGGAGTAATTCTTGATGGTGAAATTTTTTAAAATATATTTTAGAGGTAACAGAATTCTGACTACATCTCATGGCGTGTGTATTTATGAATGAAAATATCCAGAGTTCATAACCCTTGACCCATGAAGAATGGTCATATGCCCTGTAGCATGATTGCCTAATCATGATATCACCCAATAATGATTATATGTTGTTATAATATAGAACGCACGATGTGAGCATGCGCAGTGTGCTTACTCGTGGAGTCTAATAACATGTCAATCTAAGATAAACCACGATCACAAGAGTGTCTCTTTATTTACGTAGATAAATCTAATACTAGATCGCGTAACATGGTGACAGATGTGGAATATTGACAATGGACTACTCCCGCCTAAGCTGATACGAGTCCCGTCGCCATGGACGTCGTCAATGACAGTGAAAATAAAAGAAATCATCTCACTGCAAATTATGAGCGTTTACTTTTG
This sequence comes from Ophiura sarsii, assembly GCA_035610835.1. Lineage (NCBI taxonomy): Eukaryota > Metazoa > Echinodermata > Ophiuroidea > Amphilepidida > Ophiuridae > Ophiura > Ophiura sarsii. The sequence continues at coordinate 12,644,995 of CM069456.1, read as the reverse complement.
GACAAACTAAAAGTAAACTCAAAAGTAAACGCAATTCTGAACAAAAAAGTAGACGTAAAAGTAAACTAAAAACTAAACTTTTCTTTCATTTTGCACCCAATTGACCTCAAAGCACGCTCCAAGTGAGTGAATATAGTCACAGATGTTTCCACCATCTGTGATTTAATGGAACAGTTATTGATTAGAGGCTGGGTGGAAAACAGCTGAGTTGTTGGGCTCACATAAGTGTTTAGTATTGTGTTTACTTTTTAGTTTACTTTTAGTTTGTCCAAAAGTAAACGCTCATAATTTCCAGTGTCTAGTCATGGCCGAGCGTTAAAAATAAGCTTTTAATGAAAATGAACTTTCTTCAAGTTTTCGCGAGTGTGCCGATTAGCGTGACGTCACGATGACAAGCTGATGCATCTAATTGCCTACGGCTGTAAATAGCGAATTGACGGGAGTTTGTTGTGAAATAAAAAACAATCGGCGAAGGAAATCATAAACTGTAAGATTCTACGAAATCTAGACTTATGATTGAAATCACATCATCTGAGAATGGACAATAAAATATTTAGTCCTTCAAGTGTGGACACCAGCTGTTAAACTGTGATGGTATCAAAATAGTTACAATGCCACAGGAATATAAATACAAAATGTACAATGTTTGCTGAGCCTTGAACTGAAAACGCAAGATTGCAAGCAAATGGAGCAAGTGACAGTGAGTTGAAGCGTGTGGCCTATACACGTTAACTTTTGTTGAAAAAAACAATAACAAATAAATAAAGATGAGACTGTTGACAATAATAATAATAATATGATTCGACCGTCAGTGTGAAAGCTCTCGGGTTGAACAATAGTCAACCATCAAGATTTCCTTCAACGGATGAGGTGCTTGTCAGCCATCAAGATGCCTTCAATGGATGAGATGCGATGCATGTATAGCCAGACATCAAGATGCCTTTATGGATGAGGTGCAGGGTTCTTTGGTCAACAGTTAGACTCTCTTGAAAATGTCAACAAAAGCCCGCAATAATGTAGTTGCAGTGGAGCAGACCTTCAGTGTGAAATGGATCTGCCGGGGACTTACTGGTCATTGCTGTCTGAATGCTGGCATGCTGGGTGTTATAATAATACAAAAGCTTGAACAATGGATGGATGGACATAATAAATTTTTAAAAATGTGTTTGTAAATCACATACATGTAGGCCCTAGTAATGCATAGGCCCTGAGAACATAGTGAAATTTAAATGTTGCTGTGCCATAAGAGTGAAATATCTTCGTGTGATTTTCATAATGTAGGGACTGTAAATGGACATTTGCAAAGGTCGAGAAGAACCTAGACTTTACAGATAAAAAGACTTTAAAGGAGATTCACAGCTAACAATATCAGTGGCAATATAATAAGCCATGAGATAATCTAAAAATGTCAATGGACATTCACTAATCTTTATAAAAAAAAAGGAAAGGAAAGGAAAGGTGATAGTTGGAAGTTAACATATTATTCATAGCTTTCATGTGTTTCAATGACTACAAAAATGTTACCTCGAATAGTTGGTTTCAGAACAGTTATTCAATAGTCATAACAAAAACACTTTGTTTTATAAAGAAGGAAAGATGTAGCATGATTGCCTAATCATGATATCACCCAATATGATTATATGTTGTTATAATATAGAACGCACGATGTGAGCATGCGCAGTGTGCTTACTCGTGGAGTCTAATAACATGTCAATCTAAGATAAACCACGATCACAAGAGTGTCTCTTTATTTACGTAGATAAATCTAATACTAGATCGCGTAACATGCCCCACCCATTTTTTTATCAAATGACCACAGGTAATGCATGTGATTGGTTAAGTAATAAACTGTGTTTAAGATTGTCAGATATTGACTATATTTATTTGACAGCTGATACTCTTATTGCTGTGAGCTGTGATTGGCATGTACCAACTCGTATTGAATGTATTATAGTCCAGGTGCAATTCCCTTTTGTTGTCAGGAATGTCAGTTCAGGCTGCATGACTAAATCTTTTATGATCTAGATAGATTATGTAAAGTACAGGTGGTTGACACAATGAAAATGATGACCAACATTGTTGCCAAACTAGTCAGCAAACAGTGAATTGGGCTCATTCTAAACTGTGTGCTGTTCTCCAAACAAAAATATTTTGTTACTCAAGTAGAATTTTCTAATGGGATTACCCAGCATTGGGCCATTTGTTTGTCTTTGTCTATGGTCTAAAAAGCACCTAGATGGTAACACATGTGCATCTTTTACTATAGCTCAAATTGAACATGTACATTTGGTCAAAATATTGTAGGCATTTTATGATCAGAGGCCCATATTTTCCTTCAAATGCAAGGATCAAGTGTATGCTTGGACTATTTAAGGAGAACATATATTTGTAAAGCCCATGCTGTAAGTGGGTGTTTCCGTAAATTAGGGGTCCAATATAGTGTGACATTTTGCCAAATTTTCAAAATAGTCTTTGATCATCAAAAAACATATTTTCCAATGCCACAGTACCTATATTTTATGAATCTAAATTAATTAATTAATTTCAAATGCACTGGAAGAAATAGGATGCTGCCAACTGCCAAACGATGACACTATTTGACCAACATAACAGGGACACCAAATCAACTTTGCACACCAGTAAGCTGAAGTTAAAGGTGAATTAACTGCTCAAAATGCAATTTTAAAATTTGTTGGCAGGCCACAATTGATAAAGAAATAAGTTTGAATGAAGCAAGTTTTCCATATTGCAAAAATATCAGACTATACTTTTGAACACTTTCACAAACCTAGAAATACAGCAAAAAGTTAGCTTTTTAGCCTATTTTACACTAACAACTGAGTTTTTGCATTTAATATCATTACATTTTCTATTTCTTTGGTCCTGATATGTTCAAATTGACATTCCTTTCACTTTTTTTTCATTATTTGCACCATATCTAACATACATGGGGAGAAATTATCCAAAATGTGGCTGTCGCGTGTAACTGGGACACCAACATATTGGTGTCCCCGTTACATCGGACAAACACACTTCTTAGATATTTGAGTGGTGCAGTTGGTATGAAAATACAAGCTACAATGATAAAACATTGTTTGCAGTATTCAAAGACTGCTGTAAACCTTATTTTCAAAAATTGATGCAGATTTCCTGTTTTTTGAGTGACCAACATAACTGGGACACCAAACTCATATTTTGACTTAAAATGCACAATGTGAAAAAAAATTGCCATTTCTTGTAGTTACTTTATGCTAAAAAGTTAATTTTAACTCAATACCCTAACTTAAAACTCGCACAGTAGCAACTAACTTATTAAAAGTACTCCAAATATCAGCTGGAAAACATGCCTTTTTATATGTCACACTGTTTTCCAACATTTACAAATATGCAAATGGTCACAAAATAAAAAATGGAGGGTAATGAGAAAATCTTGCTACATATTTCAATTGCACTCACCAGGTACTCTGGTTTGATAGTTAAAGTAAATCCATATCATCTATATATTTGTAAATAATCAGTCTTTAAAGTGACCAACATAACTCATTTGCTGGGGACACCAACGGACCCCTAATTTACGGAAACACCCAAGTATAGGTTCTGGTTATTGAGTATTTTTCTTGTTTGCTATGTGGTTATTTTGGGCCTGTTTTGGCCTGTTCAAAACAGGCCAACGGTGGTTGCTTAAGTCATAATGTTTGTCAGGTCCCTCAATTAGCAAATTGAGGGACCTGAAGTTAGGTCTAATAGAATATTACCGCAGATCGAAAATATCGCCAAGTCAATATGCGAAGTGAGTGGTGAGGGGGGAACTAGCGTAGGCCTAATTACCTTTAACGATTTGCTATTGTTGGATATTGGTTTTTTTCACAACTCTTGCAGATTGTCATTTATAAAAATCACTTTGCCGATTATTTTTTTCTCAAATCATTACGGATGATTTAATGTCAATTATATCGACATCCCAAAGTTGATATCGACATGTCGGGATAATAGCCGATATCGACCTAATGTCGACATCTTCCATGTCGATGACAGCCCTAGATACTATACTGAGAGGCTTGATATCTCCCAGCACTATATCTAGGTGGATCCACTAGCCTAAATGAGTACTTGTGGCCAATGAAATACAAGGGGTGTGTCAGAAGCATCCATACAGCATCAAGCAAAAGTTTTGTCTATTGTAAAAAAGTGTTTGTAGTGATGGGCAGTGCAACGATAATCGATACCATGTGATTTTTATAGGGGGGTTTGGTGTGAGGTACATCAGCAATTTCACTGAGTTTATTTCTTGAGGGTGAAAAAACCAAAATGATGGCCATTGGCCAGACGAGCACAGTGTTTTGGTCTGAGTAAAACAATGAAATTGTCAACATTTTGAAAATCGAAAGTGAAGGGTATTTCACCCTTTGTATAGGGTGAGTGAAAACACTGGGGTATAGGCAGTGTCCAAATTAAATGGTAATCCGGGCGTCCTGACGCCCAAAACTGCCGCCGGACGCCCAGAAAATTCAATGCTGGTAATCCGTATATATATATATATATCTCAATCTGCATACAATACTACTGTTTCGTTCTTGTTAGAACTCATCAGTGCAGCTCAGAGTAAATCCCGAGACTGAACAGCACGACTGATCCAAGTCAAAAAACAAGCTCAGTCACGTGTCCCATAGCACACTGCATGTGTGTGTATACCAGAGTGCACAAACTCAAAAGAGCGTGCTATGCATAAAGCAATAGTATAACGTCTTGATCAAATGTCAAGGCTACACAAACAATGCACCATCTCGAAATAGAGAGTGCTCGACAGAACACGTACCACGTATAGTAGTACAGTGTTTAGGAGCGTAATATATCTCAATCTGCATACAATACTACTGTTTCGTTCTTGTTAGAACTCATCAGTGCAGCTCAGAGTAAATCCCGAGACTGAACAGCACGACTGATCCAAGTCAAAAACCAAGCTCAGTCACGTGTCCCATAGCACACTGCATGTGTATACCAGAGTGCACAAACTCAAAAGAGCGTGCTATGCATAAAGCAATAGTATAACGTCTATATATATATATATATATACTGTGAGAAATGTGTTGATCTCCATACGCTTATTAGAGCATATCATGTCAAAGATAATAGTTATAGAGTGCGATAATAGATATGACTCGGACGAAGCAAGTAGAGTAAATTTGTATTCAAAGCTTTCGACTTTATTGTCTTCTTCAGGATACTGCATAAACAAAATAAAACAGATAAAACATGTAAATAATAAAAGTTGTACATATGGTTACATATGTAACGCGCGCATTACAATATAATTTAAGTATAAAAAGAGTATAAAGAGTATAAAAAGAGAAGGAACGAGAGACTCACGTGTATACGGTGTGCGATTGCAAGATAAATTAAAGAATAATAAATGTAAACAAAGATATTGGAAGTGCGTACAAATGTGACTAGAGCGCTCCGTGCGACGTAAGTGCGCCTCTTGCGATTAAGCGCGTGAATAAAAACTGCGCGCGATTGTACGCATCGGCAAAATACGCGGGTATAAAATGAAAGCGCTACGTATAGACGTTATACTATTATCGCACTCTATATATATATATATATATATATATATAATTATTATTGACAACCATTTCTGGTTAGACTACGACATTTGAATAGAGTGCTATAATAAAAAAGAAAATTATAAATATATATATTTTTTTTTTCTTCTTCAAAGTCAAACATTATAAAACATGACCTTAGATGACAAATATTTGACCCGAAATAAGTTGCATGATACCCCCATGACCCACACCATAGCTATGGTAACTTATAACTTAAGATCCTAAATTACTAAGACTACATTTGTATTTCATTATTCTGATTTACAACCAAGGAGTTATTATATTAACTATCATAACTCCTTGGTACAATTTTTGAAAAGTGAACAACATCTAATTAAATTCAGTAAATATGCACATTGTTCTTTATCACAGATGACAATAGAAGTGTTGCCTGTTACCTTATGCACCAAAAACAAACCTGTTGTTGGTCTGGTTCTGGTAGTAATCCAGTTTATCTGTTCTCATTTTGTACTACATGTACAGGTCCTGCACTAGCCATTGAGCCTGCATTCAACCATGACTGTCTCCCTCAAGAAGATACAGACAATAATACAAGCATATGGGATGGCTTGCTGTGGGCTGTTCCCAAACGCAGACGCAGCAAAGAGAAAAATAGAGGGCGCCGTAGGAATGAAGACAAGATGATCAAGCGGGTTCGGTATCTGGCAACGTGTGACACATGTGGGCATCCGAAAAAAATGAATTTTCTTTGTGGGTAAGACTTAAGTATATGATCCTGAAATTAACACTTAAGAAGATGAAGCTATCACTATTAGTATAGTTAGTTCCAAATTGGTGAGAAATATGCGGTTTTTATCTTTCTGCGCGCAAAATTAATCCAAGCGTATGCATTCTATACTGGCATATAATGCACACATCAGTTGTCAGTTTAGGCAAGCTTTTTGCGTGCCCGCGCTCTACAGTATTAGTTCGCTGCTGTTAGTAGGTTCGCCAATTTGGAACTGACTGAACTATATCATATATAACCAGGAACAATTTTGTTATGGAGAACCTATGGAAAATATTCTAACATTGCCAGGCATGGGCAAATATTCAAGGTTACAGAGATGTGATTTTTCCGGAAATTTCCGGAATTCCGGACATTAGGCCATAACAACAACAAAAATCTGGATTTTTGGAAGAAGGGAAGAAAAGATTTTTTTTTTCATTTCCAGAATCGGATGATGATATTTCAGCATAAAAAGACTCAAACAAGTTTTTTTAGGGGGGTGGGGGTGATACTCTATATCCTATTCTCCAGACAAGCCCTTATAAAATGTTGACACCGCGTGCCGTGAGGTGCAAGAGCAAGACACCGCGTGCCGTGAGGTGCAAGAGCTTCGCTCGCTACGCTTCGCCCTTCGCAATTTTTCAGGAAATCTCTCAATCACTCAGTCACATCTCTGAGGTTAATTATGCGAAAGGTTATGTTATCAACTGAATACTTACACTGGATTGGATTTTCCAACACCAGCGGTTTTAAAATGAAATAATTTATTTCCCATGTACGATGAATTTTCTGGAATCATAATCAAAATCCATTTTTACATTGAAACCAATGGGGATTCTAAATTTATGCTCATGCTGTCCATTGTCGTCTGCTTTGAGCAGACGACGGTGGACACGAACGGCTGTTAATTTCGAATTTCCGTTGGTTTCAATTTCAATGTAACAATGAATTTTGATTATATAGAAAGTTTTTTATTTTCATTATCGTTTCAATTTTTCAAAATTTCTAATTGTGTGCGAAATTATGTAAACAAAAGTAATCTAATTTTAGGGGGGGGGGGGCTTTTTTTTACCCCTTTATGACCCCATAAAATTCATCACACGTTGGAACTAAATTATTTCAACCTAATACCGCTGGAGTTGGATAACCAACTCCTCGTCCCATTCACTTGATCACGTAACCTTGTTCGCATATTTTCACCTGAATATTCGTGAATATGCCTGTGTCCAGCGTCGTCTGGCCTTGAAAATAATGTATTATACTGCCCTCTATTTTCAACTGTTTTCAGGAAGAGTAATAACCTATCTCTGTACTACAGTCCAGAGGTAGATGAACAGTTTAGATGACATGTCCCTGAGTTGGTTGTGTGTATCATAACAAGTATTTGTAACTTTCAGGGTCGTGGCCTCATTATCATCCCTAAATTGCTTCCTTTGATTCCTTTTGCATACGGTTGACTTCCTCTGTTCACACCTACACATATTTGAAATTATGCAAACTCCAATGCTACAGTGTGATGAAACCCATAGATAGGGTAGATGGGGGTTAGTTGATACACTGGGTTAGTTGGAACATTTTATTTTTAGTTGGAACAGTGATTTCTTTCAGATATGTAATCAATTTATGAAATACTACCAGCTGTCGAGGGTAGATGGCAGCTAATGGGTACATTGACTTGAACAGTGATTTCTTTCAGATATGTAATCAATTTATGAAATACTACCATCCTCGTACATACCTGTTAGCAGTTGTCTAGGGTAGATGGCAGCTAATGCCTAATGGGTACATTGACTTGAGTAAACCCAATCCATATTCTAAATTTTCCTTAGTCAACTACACCACATAAACCAAAAAATGACAATGTGTACAGCCCTACACTATATACAGACTGTCCCAAAATGATTAGTACCCATCGATGCCCGAAGTTCAATGATTTTTGTCATCATCGAATTCGATGGGATTAGGTCCGTTGTTTTAACATCATCTTTGTCATACTGTATTATTTTATTCGAATTTTAGATCATGAATATCGGATTTATTAAACTCAAGATACACTCCATTAAGTAAAACATGGGGATTTCACCTTTTTGACAAAGTGCTTTAAAAAAATGTGTGTGCTATTACAGCTTGTTTGAAAGAAACTTGTGTATTCTCATAAACTCTTGTCTACTCAATATAATCGTGTGTGTTTTAGTTACCGGTGTTATTAGTTACCGGTGTTCAAATCATTACTAATTCTTCTCCTTAATTAAATTTAACGGGTAAAAGAAGTTTGTCACACTTGAGTGACCCCATGCATTGTTTTATTTGACAAGTGTTTAGGGACTTCTAAATGACTAGTGGTATTTGGTGAATCACCACTCACCAGTGGCTTAGATTTCATTTTCACATTGGAGAATGGATTTCGTGAGGTTAAACACTAAGGGACTATATCATTTTTTGCAAGTTTGTAGGAAATTGCATCCCCAATATGAAAAAGAAGAAGTCTAGAAACAAAGCTTGAGGTCGCTCATGCGTGACGATTCATTTTTACTCTTTAAATTGAATCAAAATGAAGAAGTATTAATGGTTTGAACAACAATATGATACAACATCAGTTTAAACTAGAAAGGAACCAAAGCTATTAGCAGACAAGAGATTAAGAGAATGTATTAGTTTCTTTCAAACACGCTGTTTAAAAACACATTTTTTTGCACTTTGCTTAAAAGGTGAAATCACCATATCTTACACAATGGAGTGTAACTTCATTAAAATAAGTCCGATATTCATGATCTAAAATTCTAATGAAGGGTAGAGTATAGCAAATATGATAGAAAAACAACGGATCTAATCTCATTGATTTTGATGATTAAAACAATTATTGAACTTTGGCAATCGATGGGTACTAATCATTTTGGGACAGCCTGTATCAGACAAGTGTCAAGGATCCTACACAACACACTCACCACACAGTGGGTTAGTCATTAGTGACATTGACTTCTAAGGTAAGATCAGACAAGAGCCAAAGATAGTGGTGTAGATCACTAAACCACACAGTAACTGTGTTGTGTGGTTTTGCAGGGGTAGAATATCGTTATGAGCCGCGAGAATCCAAACGGATTCTCGCGGAAGGATTTTGCGAGAATCTGGATTCTCGCAAATTTTGAAAATCCATGGATTTTTGCGAAATGAATGGAAATAATATCAAGAATAAGGCTATTATAAGCTTGCACAACTTCCAAATTCGGCATGTTTGTTGACTAAGGGTCAAATACCAGTCATCTAAGGTCCTGTTTTGGACCTTTTTTTTTTTTTTGGCGTAAATCCACATGGATTCACGCTGTAGTGTTTTTACGCGAATCTTCACGCGAATCGATTCGCGGATTCGCGCCGAAATTCTACCCCTGGTTCTGTGGTGTAATAGTAGTGTCACGTACCGCCCTAAATACCAGCAACATTTCGGAGCACCAGCCAGGTATTGAACCCAGGACCTTCCGTATACATGTAAATATCGAACGCGCCAGTGTATAGACCAAAAGAGGACTTCCCTGTCAGGTCTATGACACCTACACACTTATATCTCGTGACAATAGCATTAGTGTAAATTATACGCCTGAAAGAAATCTCCATGTTGCAACTAATTGTGTTCCAACTGACCCCCATCTCCCCTATAGATACAATTGACTGTATACAGGTGAAAAGGAAATGGGTTGTTTACATTCGATCCTGTTTAAGGATATCCAAAACTACTCTGCAAAAGTGGCATGATTAAGTGACACTTCCGTTTTTGTTATAACACACAAAATGTTTTTGTAATGATACTTAATTGTACTATGTACCACACTTTCAGATTTAAACCCATCATTTTATGAACTAACATCAGTCTAATTTGGATAGCCTAATTGTATACTATTCATTCTTTCAAGAATGATTACCTAAATACAAATCTTAAGCAATTGTAAGTCCCCAGCAGTTTGGAACTTTATATTAGTGTTCGACAAACAAAAAAATTATTTTATTCAATATTATAAATAAAAGCACCTAATATCATTGTAAGATTTGTTCCCTAATTTAAGTTTACTAATCAAGTGTTTTCTATACAGACATAGATCTATCTTTTAGTTAATAAATGTGATTTTATATCAGAAGAATTATGCTTTAAAAAAGTTTGGACACCCTGTATTTTCATATTTTTTATGTTTTATATCTTCACAGGAATTGTCTACCCAGGATTCGTGAAGAAACTAAACTAGTTCAAGAACAATTATTCGCGCAACTTGATGAGCAAAAGGATGGCATCGCCGACAAGGAAATGTCTGTTATATATAAAGGGGAGGAGCCTCGCAAGGATGACAAAAGTAATGACATTGTTGAAATTAAGAAGGAAAGACCATATTGGTTTTCTAGAGACTTGACATTTGGAAAGAGACTCTGAGATTTGTGGTATGAGCAGGGAATTGGACACTGTGGAGAGATAGTGCATGTGTGCTGCAGTTACATTTGTAGCTGTACTAATGAGATCATTATGTTGATGAGGTCATATGCTAATGAGATCTCTCCAACCAATGAGATCATATCTCATGATGAGGCTGTAAGGGTCAGTTATGATGAAGCTATGATTATGATGGTCAATTGAGGCTAACAAAGTCCTTCTAACAATCATTTGACTCACTATATCATGTGATTATGCTAGATCTCATTATGACCTTCAAATAAGGCCTAAAAAAAAAAGGTTTGATTGGCGTAACATGACCAAAACAAATAGGGTAGGTCGGTCGGGATTATTTTTTTTGATTATTTTTTTGTCTTCTTCTTTCAAATCACCTACTTTTGAACACTTGAAAGACAGCAGTACACACAAATCATAGCTCTAGCGTATTTAATTGCCGGGCAAAAATGTATCGTTGTGTTCAACGATATATCATTTCGATGGGGACTTAAAATAGCCGAAATTGAAAGCAAACAGTCAAAAACTTTAATACTTTGTTCAATTTTTATAAATATATATATATTTTTTTCCCCCTCAAAATAATTTTAAAAAATATTCAGGGTCGGTGATGTATTTAGGGTCGGTCGGGTTACGCCAATCAAACCTTCTTTTTTTTTAGGGCTAATGGTTGACAAGAAATGCAATGGTCCCGAAAAGGAAAAAAAACAAACAAGTCATTGAGGTATGCAAAGATATCTTACACTTTTTTGCGGGTGTGAGGGGTGAGGGCTATATTAAAGATAACTTAGGATGGGCCCAAGGTACAGCATATTTGTATGTTGAACAATACTATTGAATGTAAACCCTTAGCATGGACGATAGATGCTTACAAAATAATTTGGTGTAAACTGCATTTTTCCACCCAACGTCTACCTGAAGGTTGGTGAGATACCATTGACACAATGCATTTTGTAGACAGAATGCAACTGAATGCTTTAATTTCATAGACTAAGGTGTGGATAAACTGTTTTAAAACAATAAAAATAATTAGATTGTTTAGTGTAACAAAGGCCTATCTGCAATGGCTGCCATTTATGAGATTGACTTCACAGGGGATATCTTAAAGCACTTTAATATATATCATGTGTCAGCTATTGCAGATATTGCCTTTTCACATACTGTAAAAGTGGAAATTTTCGCGCATAGAAATTTTCGCGCTTCGCACATTTTGAACAATTTTGCTTGTTTTTATTTTCGCGATTTTGAGCTTCTGTACATAGACCTACATATAAAATGAATATATTCGCGCGTTTTTATTTTCGCGCTTGCTGATTTTAGCGCGAAAATAAATGTAGCGCGAAAATTTCCACTTTTACAGTAACTGAGATGTTAGTGCAAAAATATCCTATGTGTTATAGTTGGCATGTGATACTTTTAGTTTATATCAATGGGTCTGCTATAGGCTACATATGATAACATATGGCAGCTATTGCAGATGGACCCTTGTTGCACTAAACCCTCGATTCATGTTTCCCTTATTCTGTGCAATATGTGTCTGCCCCAAAAAGTACTCTTTTTGGACCATCTTGTGTGTAAATATTTCAAATATTCGGCACAGATTCCAATGAAAAACATCTATTTGTGTGGCTTGATGTGAATATTTGTTTGAATATATTTTGCCACAAATGAAACTAAATAATGGAATGATAAATGACAAGAAATAATGTTGAACTTTGAATAATCATCAACATTTTTTAAGAATTTAAATTTATCTTTAATCATCCATCCCATTTCATATCTCTCCAGACAGGGTATTTTTTGCATAATTTTTCTCTGAAAATAAACAAAAATGGACAACTTTTGATGATATGAAAGGTGATCAAACTCTACAAAATCCTGAAATTAAGAACATTTCCATGAACACATTTATAGAGTTGTTGCCCATTTTGACCCTTCCCACATTGACACCTACAGTGACCATTGCCCTATGAGTTGGGTGGGAGCTTACTTGAACAGCCAACTGACCCGTCAGGGGCAAGGGAACTTGCTTTTTGACATCATGCTGATCATGAGAATTGTGGGTTTACTCCAAAATCCATACGCATTATGCAGTTATTACTTATATGTAGTTTTTATAACCCGATAAATTTCTGATTATCTCATCAATAATAAAAGTTGAACAACATTCTCTGATTCTGAAGTGTGTTTTACATCATTCTATAACAAATTGACAACTTTGAGTTATTTATGGTTATTTTTAAAAAATTTACATTTAAGGAATATTATGTGATCTTTGTCAAACTTTAATGAAGTTTGACTATCAGGAAAGACATTCCCATACTCATAAATCTATCTTGACTGTGTTTTCCGTAGAAAAATCTTGTATAACTTTACTAAATCACAATGAAAATCTGCTTCTAATTATTTAAGGAATTTTCAATTATTTTTTATTTCCATCATTAAAAGCATTCCGTACTATTTGTGTTCACTTGTGTACAGTTGCGATCGTAGCCGGAACCACTCTAAACAGCGGTGTTAGATCATGGAATTCTATTTACGAACCCAAAAGTAATCAGAAAATAGGTTGTCGCACAGTTTATTTTAACCCCTTCAAATCATGATTTTGAAGTAATTAGGAATCGTATTGCTCTGTAACTTACTAGATATTTAGTTTCATGTTTATTAATCCATAAAAATTGGGAGGAAAACATCAAAGATAGAGGGCATTCCATGAACAAGATCACATAATATGCCTTAAAGGTAGATGTTCCGATTTTCAACTTGAAGTTTTCTATTCTACATGAAAGGTCATCCTTAAAAACGTCGTGTCCCAAAATTTGAGATGCATAGCTATTATGGTTCTTATTTTAGACGCACAAGATGCTGTGAACTGTACCCATTGAGTAGTACACAAACTATATCGGTGGTAACCACCATTCGCGGTAATTCAACGCTATTTCGTCGATTTCTCTGCCATTATACCGAATTAGGCCGTCAAATTTCAGTATGATGATGAGAAAAATACGAGCTTTCATATGATATGAAAATCTCCGTATGTTTGAAATAATTCTGTGTTACGAAATGTGATCTGGTCATCTACCTTTAACTTTGCAAGTGTACGCATTTATTTGGAGCTATAACGGTAACCATTGCATTGTGTCTCAGAAATAATGTTCCTTATTTACAAGCTCTGTCTCAGAAATAATGTTCCTTATTTACAAGCTCTGTAGGCACTAGTGTAGGCGCTCACATTGAAAGTTCTTAAAATTATGCAGCTGGTAAAAACCCCTTTACCCTTCATTATAATTCTCAAGGGTACGCTTAATCATAAGTCCATGGCTTAACACATCAGTCGCTCAGTATGACCGCTATGTTCAGCCTTAACACTTTCCACGCAGCAGGCGACATTCCAACATTTCACAAAATGTTTAAAAAATGTCAAAATTATTGAATTTCATTACCATATATGGAATCAACATGAGAAATGCATCGACATAAGTACAAACATGCCTAATAATAGTTCAGTAATCCTTGAGATAGGCCTTGAAAGTTGGGAAAGGCTTCAGAAAAATCAGTTTTGTTGTGGTAAAACTAGAATAGCCGCGTGGAAAGTGTTAGAACAGGCATAATTCTTGATAGCAAGGAGCAATTTCAGTGATTCCTAACATGAATGGAAGAATTTTTTTTTGAATATGTACTTCATCGTTTGAATGTTTCGGGTATAAATTATATTTTGAATTTGAATGATCCTGTACTCTTAGCTCCACACTTACACTGATAATTTCAAAGGATTTAACATTTCAGGGACAACTCCCTCCCAAAACGGGTTCTTTTATTAAAACAGGCATAGCAACAATCAATTTCTGTAAACAAAAATCATGAGCGGATGCTTTTGAAATACGTGCTTCTTTGGATTGTCAATTTTAATAGTACACATCCCATAAACCCCCAACCCGAGAGCCGCCTAACTCGAGAACCGCAAGATCTAGTAGAATATAATTTCCAAAATACAAGAATCTTGAAATTAATCAAAATTTAGGGCGAAATGTCAATTGTATAGTTAACAGGTTAACATTTGGCTTTTCTACATTTACCCTTCAATTTTGAGTAAACTGAGTTGTTGGTTGCTGTTTTAACAACAAGTTTACACAACCTAGTATGCATGGTCATTAGGTTGACAAGAACACATAGGCCTAAGTCAGTCGTTGCTAGTTCAAGAGACATAAGCATCAAGAAGAAGGGAATCTACAAGGGTCATTCATTAAGTTCTACCTCCTACCTCATAACTTATTACGCCAGTCTTATGAAATATAACACAAGCTACAATTGCAGCTACAAATTCATGGTAAATTGGTCTGAGTAATGGTTTGTACTTCTCTGGAGATGTAGTGATAACTAAGCAATCCATTTGGCCAACGTATTCATCGGTCAATTATAACCGTTCTAAATTTCAGATATCTCTTTAACAGACAATAAGCGATAAACAGTGGCATACCCAGCTTTTGGAAACTGGGGGGGGGGGGGGGGGGGGGGCGACCAAAGTTGTACCGACGAGAGGCATGATGTACCGACAATTTGTTTACAGACTCAAAAAACATTTCCGTAAAACATGCACAATTTTTTCCCCGTAAGCAGCTGAAATCTTGCCTAAGTGGTGGTGGTCCTAAGTGGTGGTGGTGGTGGTGGTGGGGGGGGGGGGGGGGGGGGGGGGGGGCTAGCGATGAACTTGTCCGCATAACCGGCAAAAGATCGCAGGGTCAAAATCGCAAATACCAACAGAGGGGCATTTTTACCGACGCCGTTATTTCAGGGGGGGGGCTTGGACCCCCCCCCCCCCCCCCCCCCTGGGTACGCCACTGGCAATAAAAATGACTGATTTCTTAGGGAAAATATGCCCTCTGATTAGCCACAACCAGATCATGACAACCATTAAGTTTAACCCTCCTCTTATAATATAGAGAACCATGCAAAAGTCATATTTGATTGATATAATTATAAGAACTAAAGAAATCTTCAATTTTATTCAGGATGACTTAATGGAGGGATTCCAAGCCTCTCGAAGAGATGATTTTCTACCGTTGACTGCATGATTGACTATTCTAAGGGTTGCACTCATAACATTCATAAAGTGACTATCGTGTTAACATACGAACTTTTACCTAACGGAAATTATAACCAAATTACAAATCGGCTTTCCAATTATGGATGATCAAAGGGAGGTCTGGCCGCGGAAACTTGTTGAACTGATATGATGTATGTTCTACAATATTACTGATACCGTAACTTAGGGGTTAAATAAGGTTTCGGAATTGTTTATTTTGATTCGACAACGGTAAGACGGGTTTATTTTGCGAGCTGCCCGAGCAAAATAAACCCGTTTTTACCGTTGTCGATTCAAGATAAACAACGACGAAGACCTTAGTGTTGAACCCCGTTCAACGACAAATTATATTTACATCATTCTTATGTGAATATCGTTTTGGAGAGTTAATAAAAAAAAACAAGCAAAAAACTTGTTTTGATAGGCTTAATTTGACATTAAAAAATTGCTGCTCTTTAAAAAACGACAAGATGTTTACGTTTTATTATAATTAGGCCCTTATTTGGACATCATCCATTCCCTGTTAATGGGCCAGGGAACTTCTGAATGGGCTGGGTTACAAAAGGTAAACATTTGAGAGGACAACTTATTTCGCAAAATTATGAAATTAATAATATTTTGTAAATAGCATTTTATTCACACACCACCTTTAACATTCAGAAAGAAGAAAAAAAATCAAGAATGCGTTTAATTTACATGTTTATAGAGAATGTGTATCAAATCAAACACACCCCGCCATTTCAATAGTGGTACGGTCCATGAGATGAAAGGGAACTCATTTTACCGCGCGATGATGCGAAATGGCGATTCTCTTGTGCTCAGGAATGCCTGTTCGGACTAAAATTGTGGCTTTAGGTTTGAGCCGTGACATGTCCCTCGCCAAAATATTTTCCTCAGGGATATAGCTACTTTCGAATATATAAAGCTGTTTGCTAACTTTAAGGATTGCGTGGCGAAATGCATATACGCCGAAAAATGAACACATTTTGCGAACATTTTTGTTTGTTTACAATTTTGCATCGATGCATTATAATGCATTCGTGGTTTCCAAATAATGTTCGCCATCCTAGTAATTTGCATATGAACAGGTGGTTTATCTCAAAACGACAACGCTTTGTTACTGTACTCAAGGTATGGGGGAGTTGTTGAATTGTATGTTAAGAGTGTAACGGGTTTGCCGTAGGACAAGTTTAAAACTGTCAAGCTTTCATCAGGATTACTCTCGGACTTCTTTTAGCACCAATTTATAATATTAAAGGGGCATTGAGAGATGTATCGATATACTAAATGAGCAAATAACTTAAAGATAATCATCAACATAGCCCAAATCCAAAGTTTCATACAATTCCGACATCGCCTTCATGCCAAACTAAGCAAATAACGGCACTTCCGGGTTGAGATTTGCCGCGAAAGTCCGTGTGTAAAACTTCGCATAACTTCCGAATTCAGCACCATCATATCGAAACTAAGAAAATCATGACATTTTATATGATAACGGCGAATGTTGGTAAACTGTTTCAGATGGTAGTTTATGCCTAAGTATTACTTTGATGCAAAAAAAAACTGATTTCCACTCAGGATAATTGAGGGCGCACTCCCATACGTATCTCTCAATGCCCCTTTAAGCAAAACATTTCCAGCTTTTAAAATAGGATGATTGGAAAGAAGGTGCCCCTCTTGAGCATGTTGAGAAAGATCGGTGGCTTCAGGCGAACTGTCCCTTGTCCCACTGAACAGAGATGGTGGCTCTGAAAAGAGCTTTAAACGTAGGATGCCGCTAGCCTACTATACATATTGCTATAATATAATCTATTCCAAAGGACTTCCACTTGAACATTGGAAATAAACATACCTCTTGTCTACTACAGACCCCAAAAAGTCTATTGCACAGTAATGTGGTCACTGCTCTGAAAAAAATTTGTCACTTGGTTGGTAAAGCAATATTTTGTTCAATTGAAGCGTGTAATGTGTGTGCAATTTTTTATACAGTAATACATTACAA